>CM028132.1:319107500-319662500 GCA_016271365.2 Neoceratodus forsteri | reverse complement strand
CTGCCACCATCAGTTGCACAGTGGTGGAGGGTGTGCCTGGTGGTGGTTTCCAGATGGGTTGCAGCCCCTCACTGCATAGTGAATATGACTAGCCACCAGGCGTGCCTGGTGTGGGAGTTATGTGCAGGTGTGCCTCATGCTGTGCCCACAGCCACTTGCATGTGTGGATGCAGACACCCAGTGCAATGCAGTGGCAGGTGGCAATGGCGTCATGCAGGAGGGTCCATGGATATTGCTTCACTACTAACCCTCTGTCTTTGTCTTGCAGCACCAGCACGCTTCCATGCAGAGCAATATGTGGAGGTGGCCGTGGACATGGATGCCCAACCTTCAACATCCATGGGCATCCAGAGCTTGGACAGACCATGTCTTGGCAGTGTTGGGCATGTGGATGTGCTAGACATGAGGTCGGATGATGCCCTGGCTGGGTTCCTGCATGATGACAGCCTGAATGTGCTGTGTGCAGAGACTCAGCTTGGGTTGTTGTCCGACACCGATGATGACCTTACTCTGGTACTGGACAGCATAGGGGTGGTGGTGCCTGACACACCCCTTCTCACTACACAGGCACCAGCAAGGCCCAGTGCTGTGCCTGCAGCTCCACAGCTGCCTCCCATCCCCGCTGGCAAAGTGGTGTATGGTGCCACTGTAGTGTCCAGCATGGGTGGTTGTGATGCTGTTGTTGCGGCAGCAGCACAGGGCACTACCCAGCAAACAGTTGGGCAGCAGCAGCAGCAGGATGCAGGTGACAATGGGCAGAGTGACACGGTGTCCACTGCCAGTCCACCAGACAGTACCGTACCACCTGTGCAGCGTCTACCTGAGCAGGAGGCTGTGCAGCATGCTGTGACACCCCCAGCAGCTCAACAGGTGGGCCAGGAGGCCCAGGACTCTGAGAGACTGACAGAGCACACCTGGTTACTGTTGGCATCAGTAGAGAAGCAGGCGTTGCTTACCACTGAGGTGCATGCACTGCAAGAAGAGGTGTGCCAGCTGGCTGAGCTGCAGGAAAGAGGCAATGCAAGGCTTATGGATGGTCTCAGCCAGATGCGGGAGGCCATAACTGCAGCATTGGACTACATGACTGGTGCCATTGTGGCATCGATGGACCTCATGACTGGTACCATTGCTGCTGGACTAGAGTCAGTGGTGGCCACTGGGCCCAGCCATACACAGAGGACCCGCACAGTGCACTGTCCACCCCCCACAGTCCTGGTGTCTGGTGACTCCCACACAGCGGATACTGGGCTCAGATGTCGGCATACCAGGCTCCCCTGGGACTGCCTGTTTGGCCGCATCTACATCCTGCATGGACATGGTCACTGTCCTGCACATCAACCCTTGGGGGAGCATCTGACACCCCCCATAGCTGATGCACATCATGCGCCTGCTGATCTACCCTAACGCAGCCACCCATTTGGCTGTGGCAGTCATAGGACTGTGTGGTCGGAGTAACATGTCTGCTGCCCTGATCTGCCATCCACTGCTGTTGCCACACGCACTCATAGGCAGTGGTGGTGCAGTATGCATGTGGTGGCATGCATGTGTGTTGTGCCATATGCCCCCTGTGTGTGTGGACCATGCTGCTCTGCTGAGATGTGTGGCATGGATGTGATGAGGGCAGCTCTGCACCAGTTTTGCCTGTGCTCCAGTGTCATGCTTCTGATCCATGTCATGTTCCTCAATGTGCGTGTGTGTGTGTAGCTCTGTGTGTGTGGTGTGTGTGTAGGTTTGTGCACATGCCATTGCTGCATATATGTGTGTGCCTGTATGCCAGTGGCTGTGCTGTGTGTGTTGTGCACCCCATCCCTGTATGCATACTGCTGTGCACATCTCCCCCACTGTTTTGTGTGCTGGTCTGTGTGGCCCATGCTTGTGTGTCACTGCACTCATCTGCATTGTCCATAATGCTCCCTTGAGATGGTGTCTCGGTGGGGCCTCACCTCCTGCACCACTCGTGGATCCCTCCTTCCAAAGGGTGGCTGCCCACCACCCTCCGGCCCTTCACCACCGTCGTCCCTGCTACTGTGGTCCTCATCAGCCTCAACAACTATTCCACATTCAATGTCCATGTTGTGCAGGATTCAGAAGGCCAGAAATATGCCACAGTCTTTTGATGGGCTATATTGTAGGGCACCACCTGACCTGTATAGGCAATGGAATTGCATCTTTAGCATGCCAAAGACACACTTTTTGATATTGCACTTGTGGCGTGTGCCTCATTGTATCTTTCCTCCGCAGGGGACGATGGTTGCTGGTAGGGGGTGAGCAGCCATGGTCTCAGGGGGTATGCACTGTCGCCTGTGTGGAAGAAGACATGGTTATCCCTGTGCTGTGCTGTGCTGACCCCTGCTTCCTGTCTGCCACCACACACACCTCCACACCACACATACCTCCTACCCTCCTCCACTCCCAGGTCTGTGGTTCCCAGCCACCCTGGCACATGCCCTACTCTCCAACAAGGTGGCCTGAGAGGATGTCACCTCACTCGAACCTATGGCACAGCACTGAGCTGTGCCATATAAAAGCATCATTTGCACTCCCTGGGTGTGTGGCACAGACATTGATGATGCACCCCGTGGTATCGCACATCACTCGGCAGTTTATGGATGGGTGCCCCTTCCGGTTGATGTAGACCGGGCCCTCTAGGCAAAGTGGTGTTCAGATGCTGACATGGGTACAGTCTATGGCTCTGATCATGCCTGATATGTGTGCCACCCAGTGGAACTCCTGCATGTTTGCTGTATGCTCTGCCTGTGTGCTGGGGAACTGCATGAACTCTGAGGCACGTGGCAGCAGAGCATTGAGGAACTGGGTGAGGAGGCAGGATGTGGCTGATTGAGTGATGCCCGTGGTATCCCCCGTTGGTCTTTAGAAGGTGCCTGTGGCAAGCAAGCACATCACGGAGGTCACCTTGGTCTCCATTGACATGGCATGACAACGTCTGGTGGGTGCCTGCATCTCATCACTGCACAGCTCATAGAGCTGCCTCAAAATTGCCCTGCTCAGGCAGTACCGGCCCACTATCTTGGTGTCACTGTAGTTCTCATATGTGATCCTGGCACAGTACCACCTGTGTCAGGCATACCATGGCAGGGCCTTTCATCGATCATGCTGGCATTCCTCCTGCCTCCTCACACCCCTCATTACTACATTCATTATGAATGGGCCACTGTCCATCACTCCATCACTGGGTGTCTCCTTGGCTGCCTATGTCACTCTGTTTGTGTCTCTCTCTCTCTCTCTCTCTCTCTCCCTTTCTGTCTCTCTCTCCCCCTCTCTCTCTCTCTCTCTCTCTCTCTCTCTCTCACACTCTCTCACTTCCTCTCTCTGGGCACAATGTTGTGCATCTGCTGTCTGTGTATTTGAGTTGTTTTTTATAGGCTCAAGTCTGCCTGGTGCAACTTGGGGTTTGCTCCAGACTTGAGCCATGCTTTCCAGTTGAATATGCCATTGCGCCACTTATTCATAGGAACGCCCCCTGCACTTGCACTGCATACATTATGGTTGCACATTGGCACAACGGGATTTGTGCTGCACAGCCTCTGCCTTTGAATATCACTTGCTGGCGCAACTATGTACTTGTGCCAGTGCATCTCAGTTGTGTCATGCACAAGTGCTCTGAATATCTGAGCCAGAGTGTCCAAAATTCCTAAATTTACATGTTTTTTACCATTTGTTTCCACAACTGTAGCTCAGAAATGGCTTTAGGTTGTGGTCTGAAATTTTCAGGGTAGAAAGCCTTTGCCTCAAAGATGTGTCCTTTGAAGATATGGTGAAAACATATTAATCTATTCAAAAGTTATTACATTTTAAATTTTCTGATTATTTCCTATTGGAAAAGTTAGATGTTCCACATGAAAATACTTTTGTTTTTGCAGGACCTGTTGTATTTTTGCATGGAGGGTCATATAATGTGGTTTGTTTTAGCAGGAGCTGTTGCATTTTTGCATGGAGGGTCACATAGAACCTAATGAATTTTCCCAGAGCTCTCCTTTATTTTTGCACATCTCTGTTGTGTCACCATCTTGTTTTGCCATTAGTAAGAGACAGAAAATAAAGAAAACGCTTAAAAATGAATGTAAGATAAAATGGGACCCATTTAGCTACATTGTGATTTTTTTTTTTTTTGTGCTCACCTGAAATCCCAAGAGCCAAGGTTAGTGAGAGGACCACTTCTGCAGCATTCTGTGTATGAGAAAAGCAGGATTTTCTTACCTTCTGTAGCCACAGCTACAACTTATGCTGCCGGCTGCAGGGTGAGGTGTGAGCAGCTGTTTACATTTTGGTTTATGGCCCACACTACTCACTCCCCAATCATGGTTCTTTTCATTCCCTGGTGTCTAATGGCACCCACCACCCTCCAATCTCCATCCCTAGTCCCTCCTTCAATTATTTATGTATTTTATATAATAATCTGATGCCCTCCCCGGTGTCGGATCCTCCTCCCACAGTGCATTGCTTTTTAAATTATAACCAGCATAGGGGGGCCCAATCTCCATGTTGGCATTTAGACACCTCCCCAGCAGTGTGGGATACTGAGGAGCCTACCCACAGTGTCACTGAAGAAAAAATCTATTTTGTCTTCCTTAGAGAAAAAACACCCACTTGAGGGTTGAAGCACATAGCTAAGGTTCTACGAGGCATCTTTTCTGGAATAAACTTAGTGAGCTTTATAAGCTGGCTGTTTTTTCTCAGCACCCCCAGTCCTGTGCACAAAATCTGCCTACTTTGTTTGCCACCCCCAGTGTCCCCAGATAGTGTATTTATGTACCTCTAATAGAAAAACCATCCCTCTATGTCCTTTTTTCCCCTGAAACAAAGCAAATGGTCCCTTGTCATCACTGCAGACCCTAACCCTCCATTCTGACCCTCCCACTGAGCACCCACCTCCCCACACCCCCCTTACCCTATACTTACCATCAGAGGTCGTTCGCTGTCATCTTCTGTGGACCGGAAAATGTCTGCACTCTTCAAAGTCAAATCTCAAACTGAGGAATCAAGGTAAGTGCCATATAATGTATTTCAATAGGATAAATTATTCACTATACGGGCATCTAAGTACTGCAATCTGTTACCCCAAAATGTAGTAGATACCATCAGTTTTGACATGTTTAAAAATAGACTGGATCACCATTTGAACTGGCAAGGAAAACACAATTAAAATGCCCACAAGGTGTGGAGACATACCTCGATGGGTCACAGCCTTTTCATGTCTTAAATTCCTAGTAATTCTAGTAATAGAGTTTTGAACTTGTGTTCATAACTTTGGCATTTTTAGATACTTTTTCACCAAATTTTCGACATGGGCTTTTTTGGAACCCCACCTCATGAACACTGTCACTGTAATTTTGTTAATTAGGCCTGGAAGGTGATTTTGCTGTTGCTGCACAAAATAAATGGTTAGGACCAAGTAACAAAATGACAGTGCCAGTGTTCTTGAGGTGGGGTCCCAAAAACCCATGTTGAAAATTTGGTGAAAAAATTCCTAAAAATGGTCATGTTACATGCACTCATTGAAATTTTTCTACACACGCACAAAACTTTGGTAATTTTCAATATTTTGACTCCAGATTTTCAACATAGCCATTTTTTCGCACCACCTCATGAATTGCACAGCTGTAATTTTTCACATCCTGTCTGAAATCTGGGTTTGGAACTGTGGCACAGAATGACATTTTGGCACAGGTTTGAAAATGTTCACCTATGGGGTTTATGACGTGGGGTCATAAGAAGACTATATGGAAAATTTGGGGTCAAAATATGAAAAAATGCCAAAGCTGTCAATATTCATTGCAATTTTGCTATTCCCTCTCTCGTACCTTCTGAAATGCTAAATATTTTTAACCCAGATTTTCAACATAGCCTTCTGTTTGCCCCACCTCATGTACAGTATGTCACAGCTGTCATTTTTTCAAATCCTTCTGAAAATGGGTTTTCACACCTGTGGCGTGGAATGGCATTGCAGTTGCACAGAATTATGTTTTTGTGTGGATTTGAACATTTTCTTTATTGGGGTACATACGGTTGGGTAATAAGATGGCTATGCTGGCAGTTTGGTCACTGGTTTCCTATAAATGGAAGTGCAGGGCTAGGAAGGCCCTGTGCTTCCATGACTACATACATATAAGCATCTAAGGAGGGATGTGAGTGCAGGGCCCCGCAGACTAATAAGGATATGATTATGCTAGATGAAAAAATAAGGAAATTCATTGCAAAAAATGTTGTTAATGTATCAGTTAGGGTTGTTACTACAGCGACAAAAGCAGGGAAATGTGCTGTTACTGTTTCCAACCCAAACACCTCACCCCCACTCTGCAGAGACTGACAGGTGTTGGGGGGGGTGCCTTGGAGTCATCAGCCATAATGCTCAACCCATTCTCCTATACTGTACCCATCTCAGCTTATTTACTTATGGAATGGGCTGAGAGCTAGGGCTGATGACTCCAAGGAGCACCTCAGATGCCTGTCAGTCTCTGCAGGGTAGGGGTGAGATGTTAGGTTTGGAAACACTAATACCACATTTCCCTGCTTTTGACACTGTAGTAACAACCCTAACTGATGCATTAACAAAGTGTTTTGTATGGAATATAGATACAGGTATATATATGTATATATATATATAGAGAGAGAGAGAGAGAGAGAGAGAGAGAGATATAGATATAGATATAGATATAGATATAGATATAGATATATAGATATATGTATATATCTATATATATATATATATATATAGAGAGAGAGAGAGAGAGAGAACACTAGTTGTAGATATAAATATAGATATATAGATACAGATATATAACTATATATGGGATTTGCAATGGGGGACTGTTTGACACATCTATATGAGTGCTAGTTGACCTCAGGTAATCCCAAGAGTGGCATAAGCCATGAGTGAGTTGCCTGAGGGTGAACAGCATGAAAATATGCAACAGGGTGGGACTTTGTATGAGAGTTAATTTTTTTAAATGTTTACTTTTTTTAAATTTATAGAAGTTTTGGCATTTATATTGTGAAAGAGTGTGTGTGCCTGGTTGCTAAGGGCATTGTCAAAAACATGATGCCTGGGTGCTGCCTTTTTGTATTGACATTGCTTCTGATTGGTGCAGCAAGCAGCTTTTTAACTTTTAGAGAAAAATGAAAGCCATGGTTAGTGAGTGAGTGAAAAGGCCTTGATCTGAAGCATTGGTGGCTTCAGTTGTCTGGTGAACAATGAGGATTTTTGGTTTTTTTGATGGCCGTGGAGCATGAGACACTATGATAGGCCTTGAATGCTGAGGGAGTCACAAGCAAGCAGGGGCTGTGGAACAATCATTGACAAGGAGTATGAGCAGAACCACAGTTCTGATGCAAGGAGGACAACAAAAGATAGTGTGTGTTTTTTTAGGAGATGCTCATACTAGCAAGCATTATTGAGAGGGTTTATTATGGTTTATGGGGGCAGGGGAATTGTATTTCCTTCATGGGGCATTTTGAGGGGTCAGGCAGTTGTGCCTGTACTTGCCTGTCTGTCTTCAGATGTGAACAAGCAAGTGACATTTATTTATTAAGCGCTATTCCAAACAGACCATAGCTTTGTACAAGCATTAATAAAAACAATAAAAAACACTTAAATAAATATATATATATATAAATCGTATTCTTGAAACAATAGTGCAAACAGCAGGGTTTCAAATATCAGAAAACACCAAATTAAAAAGGTGTGATTTTAAGGCAGATTAAATGGCCTCGATGGACGGGCACTCTTTAATCCAGTGAGGTAGAGAATTCCACAGGGTCAGGGCTGCAAAAGCAAGTGATCTCACTCTCAATGTAGTCAGATGAGCCCTGTGAATCTCTAGCAATCCTTCATCAGTGGAGCAGAATGGGCAAAGGGGGCAGTTGGGACTAAGGAGGTCTTGCAAATACCATGGTCCCTGTCCATGTAGGGCTTTATAGATCAGTAATCTGAACTTGAAGGTGATCCTCCACTGCACCTGCAGCCAATGCAGTAAATGGAGCACTGGAGTGATATGGTAAGATCTCAACAAGCCAGTTAACAACAAGGCTGCTGCATTCTGCACCAAATGCATGCAGCGAAAGTCCACCACCAGTAGCTCCAGGTATAGGGCATTGCAGTAATCAAGGCATGAGGTCACAAAAGCATGCATTGACATTGGAAGGTCATCAGGTGAGACCAGGTGTTTTATCTGGGTGATGTTCCTCAGATGATAAAATTAGGTTTTCACAACAGCTGACACCTGAGGATTCAGAATCAGCTCATCATCATCCACAATGCCCAGATTCCGCTCTTGGTCAGAGGTTAATAGCTGATCACCTCCCAGCCAATGTCTAGAAGGCTGATCAGCTGTACACCCCTCTAGCCAATGGTCTGGGTCCACAACCAACACCTCAGTCTTATCCAGATTCAACCTGAGCCAGTTGACACACATTCAATCCTGGATCTCAGGAAGGCAGTTCTTAAAGACCAAGATAGTGTTATTATGTTTGGGTACATAGGACATATACAGTACAGCTGGGTATCATCTGCATAGCAGTGAAAACTCAGCCTGTACCACCTAATAATGTCTCCCAATGGCAGTATATACACCGTGGACAACATGGGTGAAAGCACAGAACCCTGTGACACCCCACAAGGCAGGAGGTGAGGGACTGGGGAAAAAAAAACAACAACTCCACTCTCTGCATCCTACACGTGAGGTAAGAGTGAAACCATCTGAGGACTGTACCAGACAGTCCAGAGAATAGCAGCAGGCATGTGAGTAATGACCCACGGTCTATGGTGTCAAATGCTGCAGAGAGATCAAAGAGGACTAAGATGGAGCACCTCCTCCAATCTCTCACTATCAGGAGATCATTATGTACTTGAACTAATGCTGTCTCAGTACTATGCCTTTTCCTGAACCCAGACCAGAGTGGATCATAGATATTGTGGGTGGTAAGATGCTCCTCAAGCTGCAACATGACTGCCTTCTCAATAATCTTGCCCACAAAAAGCAGGTTAGAGACAGGCCTACAGTTTGCAAGACAGTCAAGGTCAAGAGAAGGTTTCTTTAGAAGTGGGTGGGCCACCACCTTCTTCAGGGTGTCAGGAAACACACCAGTCTCTAACGAACACCCAACAATGTCTGCAAGGACTGGTCTGATTACCTCCATGCACTCCATCAGGAGGTGTGTTGGACCTGGGTCCAAACTACAGTAAGTCAGTCGCAAGCATACCTCTCAACCTCCTGCCTCATAAATCAGGGACAAGGCACAAAAAAATCAGGGACAAAGGACCAAAATCAGGGACACATCTTCAAAATAGGTGATATGCACTCATGAAGCAGGTAGAATAAGGTGCTTAGTATAAAATGCATTTTCCAAAGAAGAACAAATCTGTAGCATTAATGTTTGACATTATTTTTTGCTTACAAACCCCACTGTTTAGCTATGGAAACACAAATTTTAGGATGGACAAAGTAAAATTCTGAGGCAAAATCAGGAACGTCTCTGAAAATCAGGGACAGTTGAGAGGTGTGGTGACAAGCCCTGGATTATCTTCACAACATCCCCGATCACCAACTGATCAAAGTTGGACCAGGTCAACTGGGTGGCTGCAATCTCCCACCGATCACCGCTTCACCCATTTGAGTGAACTGTGCAGATCTCTGACCTGATGCCTCCAACCTTATCTGCGAAAAATCAAGCAAACTCATCACACTTCAACTGTGACCCAAGTAGTGTGGGCAGATAGTTGGGGGGGGTGATGTAGTAACTATATGTATAAATCATTGATGACGTACTTACTATAGGTATAAATCTAATGTATACATATAGTTGCCCTGTTAAATGAATTTACCAGACTGCATATTTCTCCACCCCATTACATAATATATATCCAATTTGCAAAAAAATGTGTTAATGCACCAGTTAGGGTAACTTAATGTCACAAAAGTAGGGAAATGTGGCATTAGGATTTTCAACTCTAACTCTCCACCCTAAGCAGCAAAAGGAAAAAAAATTGGGGTTTTGGGTCTTTGGAGTCTTGGTGAATTAGTGGTGGGGTCTTCATTGGGGTTGTCAAGGGCCCTGCGTGAAGACAGCTACAACAAATTCTGTTGGCAACATGTTGTGAGACATACTTCTCTACCTTTGAAGAGTGTATCTCCGTGGAGCACTGGCTGGGAGCTGTGCCTTGTGCTTCTGACTGGAGGCTATGGATTGGGGGCAGGGGTGAGCATTAGGGTTGACAAGCCCAAGAAAGACCCCACCACTGATTTGCCAAGACTCAAATGACCCAAAACCATAATGTTATTTCCTTTTGCTGCTTCAGAGGTGGGATTGGAGAGTTAGAGTTGGAAACCCTAATGCCACATTTCCCCACTTTTGAGGTATTAAGTTGCCCTAATTGGTACATTAACACAGTTTTTTGAAATTAGTTTCTTATTCTTTGAGATAGTATAATTGAATCCTGATTTGCCTGTATGAGTGCTGCACTCCCAGCTTTCCATAGATACATACACGTATGTTGCTGTGCAAGTGCAAAATTAGGGGTTTAACATTGAACACCTAAGGTAACAGGGTTAACACTGAACACCTTAAGAGAACACCCTACTCAACCCTAACTATAATGGCATTACTGCACCACTATGATATGAAAAAGTAGGGTAACAGATGGATAGATAGATAGATAGATAGATGGATGGATTGATAGATAGATAGATAGATAGATAGATAGATAGATAGATAGATAGATAGATAGATAGAGAGATAGATAGATAGGTAGGTAGGTAGGTAGGTAGATAGATAGATAGATAGATAGATAGATAGATAGATAGATAGATAGATAGATAGATAGATAGATAGATAGATACCAATGAATGACTCAGTGAACACACTGGGTAAATAAATCATGCTATTTAGGCATGAATATTTATTTTTTTTATTAAGAATACATGTCTTTCCACTTAAAACATGTCATAGTATTTCCACTTATAATCTGGAACAAGAACAATGAAAACAATGGACCAGATAAAGAGCTTGCAGTAGAAAAAATGTTAGCTATAAAGGGGTCAGGAACCAGTAGTCACCACCAGTAATGTCTTAAAATATGTTTTATCTGTCAATAAACAAGTTTAAAACCCTTAACTTGTGTCTTTTCTTTATTTTTGATGAAATTCATGGTTCCCCGTTTTTATTCAGGTTTGCCAATCCTCAAAATTCTCCACTGGCTCGTGTCTACTGTTACAAATGGGACGTCAGTGATGACATTGTGTCTTGTGCTGAACTGCAGGTGGCATGCCAACAGTTAGCAAGGTAGAGGGAATGAGATCCATCTACATCCCAGCATTGACAGTTCTATTTGAAACAATCAAATAATGTTTAACATGTATGTGAATTGAAAGTTGTCTTTTTTACAGTTAATCTGTTTATTGTCTGATTTCAGAGTTTTACAGTTGTTGAACCCTTAATCAAATTGGCTGAACTAGTGGTTTACAACATCACCAACGCTGTACATAAGCCAAAACTTAATATTGTAGAACTATATATGAATCTAGATAGCATACATGGCCTAACATAAGAAAGCATTAACTTTTAAGTATATTCAAAGACTTACAGTACCTAGTTCTTCTTGTACTTATGATTATTAAACTGTTTCATTTACTTACTAAATTGTTGAAATGGATTCTGACTGTTGCCAAGCTTCTTCACCTATTGTGCAGAAGATGGGAAAGGGAGGGGAACTGAAGTGGCTGTCCACAGAGTAGCACTTAAGATAGCTATAGAAACAGGGGCGTAGCTACAAGGGTGCAGGGGGTGCAGTCACTCTCGGGACCAAGAGGTTTGAGGGGCCCAAATCATAATTTTGATGTTTATTCAAAACTGGGGGGAGGGACCCTATAACATACCCTTGCAGCCAGGCCCTCTGAGAATTTGCTATGCCACTGTATAGAAAGAAAGAAAGAAAGATTAAAACAGTCTTTAATAATTGATCAACCATCCTGTTTTGGAATCTCATGGGTGTCTCAGTTTGTCCTTAGTATACTTGTAGGACTGTGCAGTACAACCAGCATTAATAAAAGCCAGGTAGGGGTCCACACTATTTCAAACTTATGTAAGCAACCATTTTTATAGCAGGACATCCTACTGAGAGTGGTTGCAGTTTCCAGGGCTCTGAGCCATTCTGCCACCTGGGAGAACTCTGTTGTTCTCCATCTTTTAATCATAACTCTTTTAAATTCTACTGTGGCCTGTATGAACCATAGCAGCTGTGTCTTGGATAGGCCCAGGGATGGAGGTATAAGGCCCAGTATCCAGAGACCAGGGTCTGCCGGTAACGGTATGCCAAGGATCTGGGAGCAGTACTGTATCACTGGTGGCCATAGTAATTGCAAGGGGGTGCAAGACCACAGGATATGTAACAGATCTGCTGCTGGATTGCCACATCTCCAGAAGTCATCATTGGCGAGCAGGCCCATCTTTTTAATTGGACAGGGGTACAGTACCATAGGTATATTATTTTGTTCTGCAGAAGCAGGTTATTGGGGACAATGTAGGCCTGATGTGTTCTCAGCCAGCACTGTTGCTATTGTGGGTCTGTAATGGAGGTTTCCAGTTTCGCTGCCCATTTAGCCTTAGCTGGGAGTGAAGGATTGGGGGTGCTGTTACGCATGAATCCCTGGATGGTGCCTGCTCTGCCTTTAGGCTGTGCAATCCAGGTTTTAATAGGGAGGGAAGGTGCTCTCCCAGACTTACACCTTTCACACACTACACATGTACAGCATTGTTTACCATGAGAGGTACATAGGCTTCTCATCTGAAGGTATTTCCAAAAATCGCTTTATGTTAACCCGTACCTGGATTTTAACCCTTGAAACAAGTCCATGGTGATGTCCCCGGGGGAGGGTTAGGGCCCCCAAGTATTTAATTCCTTTGGATAGCCAGTCCCCGCACTTCACAGTTTCCTTATCAATGCACAGACTAGGGTTGTGCCAAAGGGGAGTGTAGGTCCCCATGCTGAGGCAATGGGAGGTTCGGACCCCTAGTTTTTGCCAGGCCAAATGAAAGGAGTGTATGGTATGCCAGCCCTGTAGGTGTTTTGGTAGGAGATGTGTCAAGAGGGCTGTTACAGAAGGGCTATTCAGCAGGTCCTTTTCTATACGTGTCCATGCTGGAGGTTGGGAGAGGAGTGAGTGACCTTCTTTCTTTAATGACTTTGCCAACATAAATGCTAAGGAGTACTGGTAAAAGTAGGGTAGATTCCATCCTCCTCTCAGTTTTTGGGGCCTCTATTTTCCTCTGCTAAACCTTGATCTAGATGGCCCTCATATGAAGGAACTTATCAACGTATTTAGCTTCTTGTTCCATACATCCAAAAGAAGGATGGTAAAGTAGGATAGTAAATGGAAGACCATGAAATCTAGCATCTTTTTAATTGCAGCAATTTTCCCTGCCATGGAAAGATGTAGGTAAGTCCATCTGTCCATATATTTTTGAAGGTGCTCTAGCAAAGGTTTGAAATGATATCCACCAGGGTGCTTAAGTTGGGAGACAATTTTATCCCCAAATATTTTATTTCAGAGGGAGCCCAGGCTAGGCCTATGTCCCCCAGCCTACTGGGAGACGTTAGGGTATTGAGAGGGAGGATTTCTGATTTAGACACATTGATCTTAAGACCTGAAAGTTCCCCATAAGTTTTTAGCGTTGACAGGATGTAAGGGAGACTATTGGGTAGATTCCGGGTCAGGATCAGGCAGTCATCTGCATATAGTTTGGCAGGATAGCATTTGTCACCAACCTGAATCCCTTGTATATGGTCATGGGATCTTTTGGCTGCTGCAAGTGGTTCTATAGCAAGTATGAACAGCAGAGGGGATAAAGGGCAGCCTTGTCTGGTCCCTTTCTGCAGAAGGGAGGGATCAGATATGTTACTGTTGGTAAGTACCCTGGCCATAGGGCCTGCATATAGAGTTTTGATCCAGTTGGTAAAGTAGGGGCCTATACTGAAGGTGTCCAGAATGGCATGCAAATACTCCCATTCCACCAAGTCAAAGGCCTTCTCAAAGTCAATCGTTACCACTGCTGCCGGGGTGGACAAGGTCAATGTCATTTGCATTAAAGGTAGCAAGGTGCAAATGTGATCCGAGCTCATCCAACCCTTAATAAATCCCACCTGGGAGGAATGTATAATATCTGGCAGGTATTTTTCCAAATGAGAGGTCAAAACTTTGGACAGAAATTTGGCATCTGCATTTATTAACGAAATGGGCCTATAGCTAGCAGGAAGGGTATAGTCTTTACCCTCCTTTGGCAGTATAGTACAAATGGCCTCCAAAAGGGTGGGAGCCGTACACACTCATGGGCTTCGTTCAACATATTAGCCATGGGAGATGTAATCAAGGGTTGAACCAATTTATAAAAATCTACAGGAAATTGCCTCTCCCTGGGGCTTTATGAGGGGACATACTGAGAATTGCTGTGCTAATTTTATCTTCTGTTATATTATGATCTAGGGCCTCTCTCTCTGATGTGCAGCTATTTTGGGAATGGGCAAGTCTGCTACAAATTAATTGTACTTGTTTTTTTCCCATTGACTATCGGAGGAGTACAGAGTTTTGTGAAAGTTAGACATAATCTTGTTAATGACAGAAGGTATTTTATTTTTTATTTGTTTATTTCAATCTAGCATTACAATACCTTTGAGCTGAGGCTCTTTTACAAAGGTTCCATGTCAGAGTGTGCAACAGTCATCATTTTTAGTTACAACCATAACGTCACTGACTTACAGACATGTAATAACCAGTACAAAGACTTGAGCTATGAGCAAGACGGGGTCGATGGGGGAGAAGTGAGGGTAGGAGATTGAGGGGGTAGGAGGTGCAGGGGGTAAGGGAGAGTATGGGAGGTGGGTGGGGCATGGGCAGGAGTGGAGATATGGGAGGGAGGTGGGCAGGGGTGGGAGACAGTGCAGCCAGGGGGCCTTGTCGAGGGAATATGCCAGGTAAGGTGTTAGGGGTGCAAAGACTAATTGTAAGTACTGGGTGCTGGGGTATGTGCAGCTGAAACAGTGGAAATGTTAAGATGGGCAATCGCAGGATACAAGCAGTGAGAGGTGCAGCTTGGACTTGAAAAGGCCAAGTGTTGGAGTGGTAACTATGTCTCTGCCAAGAGAGATGAGCCAGTTGGATGCCCGATAAGCAAATGATCTTTGTCCTTGGGTCGTGCGACATCATGGGATATGTAGTAGATGGGAATTGGATCTCCTTGTAGTGACATTCCTATGTCTAGGCTTAAGGAGGGCACAGACACCAGGTGGGGCAAGTCTCATTATGATTTTCTTGGCCGTGATGCAGGTTTGGTATTTTATGTATTTGTTCAGTTGAAGCCATCCAGATTGGGAATAAAAGTCACATGTGTGGGTATGGCGATGTGAGCCAGTGATGAGATGACAGGCCTTATTCAGGGAGGTAGCGATACATTTGAGAGCAGTGGTAGTTGCAGACCCATATATGATAAGACCATAGTCTATGATGCTGACAATGGAGCTTTGGACGGCCACTGACAGTGCTTCTGGGGTTAGGTGTTTCCTGTGCCGGAATAATATGCTTAACCTCGCATTGGCAGACTTTGCCACATTGCTAATATGGACAGCGTATGAGAGGTGGGGATCAAGGGTGATGTCAAGGTACTTGAACGATTGTGTTTGCTCTAGGATGGCTCCTTGTTCGGTTGCAATGGAGAGGTGGAGTTGTTTGTTTTTTGTTGTGGGGGCTGCAAAAGACCATAGACTTGTTTTTTTTCTGATTGAGAAGCAGTTTATGATTTAGGAGCCAGGATTCAATGGAGGAGAAGGCCCGCTGAAGTTTATTTTGTAATTGGTTTGGATCAGGGTCTGAGGTGAGGATCACAGCATCATCAGCGTAGAGAATTATTTGTTCTGGGCAGCTGTCCGGTAGTGAGTTTAAGAATAGGCTGAAGAGGAGGGGTCCCAGACTGGAGCCCTTGGGGACTCCCCGAATGGACCGATCTAGGGTCCAAGAGTGTATCAGTGAGTCTTACTGTTTGGGACCGTTCTTCAAGGTAGCTCTTAAACCAGCCAATGGTGTCAGTTGACAGCCCAGTGTTCTGAAGCTGGACAAGTAGGAGGCAGTGATTGACGGTGTCAAAGGCCTTAGTTAAGTCAATGTAGATTGAGCCTAGTAGTTCACCGGAATCAAGTGCATTGTGGATTGCACCGGTGAATTCATGTAGGGCTTTGGAGGTGCTGTGACCTTTGCTGAACCCGTATTGTTGCTTGCACAGGATGTTGTACATATCCAGGAATTCTGTGAACTGGTCTGAGACGATGTGTTCTAGTGCCTTGGAGAGTGGGGGTAGTAGGGAGATAGGTCTGTAGTTATCATGGGCAGTTTTGTCACCACTTTTATGGGCTGGGGTGACAGTGGCAGATTTCCATCCATCCGGGAACTGGCTAAGGCTGAGGGAGAGGTAGAAAATTCTGGTCAGAGGACTTGGAGTCAGCTTCCCTGTCTCTTCTCTTAGTTTGAGGTTGGATCTCTCAGCTTGTCTTTGTTTGAACCTATCTGCCAGCAACTTACTGGCTTTTTCCCCTTGCAATCTATATTTGTATTGCACCCTGTAAATATAAGGTTCTGAAGTTCTGCCTTCCTTGTCACTAGGGTACTGATTTTCACTCTGATTACAGATAATTCTGCTATCACAGAGGGCGAGTGAAGCAGGAAGGGGTGGTTTTTTTTTGTATTTCTCTTCCAAACTGCTTAGTGTGGCTTCCAATTGTTTTAACTCCTGTTCTTTCTGCTTCCGTCTATGGGAGGCAAAGCTGATTATACTGCCTCTTATGGCAGCCTTGTAGGCCTACCATATGTTAGCGGCCGAGGCAGACGTTGGAGAGTTGGCCTGAAAAAAACCCTTCGTTTCCATCAGAATCCATGAAGTAGTCTTTATCTGATAGAAGGGGGGGTGCTAATTGCCACATCAGTGATTTGGGAGTTTGTATGGCAGGAAGGAAAGTTAGGGAGACAGGGCTTGGTTTGAGATGTATATCTGGGAAGTGTTAACCCCCAAGGTAGCAGCTAATATCCTGGGAGAGGTGAGCCAAAAATCCAGCCTGCTTGCCATAGCCCGTGGCATGGAGAAAAAGGTAAAGTCTTCACTGAGGGATGTACTGTAATACCTGCCACACATCAGATAACTGTTGGAGAGAAATAAAGTGATCTACCATGTAGCTCTGGTCTAGCATTGGACCTATCAAGCAAATGGTCCATCACTAGATTGAAATTCTCTCCCATTAAGATATCTGGATTATCATAAGAGATGTCCATGATTTTTTGGCATATGTTATGGAAGAACTCCACTAAGTCCTCGTTTCTTGCCATAAATGTTGACCAAAACCAGGGGGCCAGAGGGTGTGGAAACCTTCATAATGATCCACCTGCCGTCCCCTCCTGTGTGCACCTCTTGGATTTGCCATTGTAACTTTTTTGTGCAGCAGAATGGAAACACCCCTTTTAGCAGACCCCTCTGAACAGTGGCCTTCTTTACCCATCTAGTCACTTACTAACTTGGTAGCTTCTTTTGAGCTTAGTTTCATCTCCTGCAATAAGCCAACCTGGGTGCCCATCTTCTTTAAGCAGAAGAATACCATTTTCCTTTTTATGGTAGAATTAAGCCCCCATACATTCTAAGTAGTGGTTGTAATATCAGGGAAGTTAGCCATAGTCAAGGTGTTTCCTTTCTGCGTGCCAATTCATGGGTGCTTTTTTTAAATACCATCTTGAGTGCCATCACCAGTGCAACATACCTAATATAATGTAAGGTTCCCCTCAATAACAAGCCTTGGGTACCAGTCTTGGGGTAGTCTGGGAAATACAGGGTACAGATCCCAGTAGACCCTGAGAACAATTTTCTTTTTTTTTGGTTGCATGAAAATGCAAGTGTGGAGGTCACTATGGGAGTGGGTAGTCCTATTAAGGAGTGGTGTTGTGTGCGAGCAGTGCATGCCATAGGGAGTCTGCTTCTCCAAATAATGAAGCAACCTCTCTGGTTGCAAGGTAGTTGAAGGATTAAAATTCATCCAGAAACTGTGGGCAAGAATACTTGCTATATATTTTCCCATATTGGGAGTATAGGACCAATTTGATCAGGGAATGGGGCTTATTATACCTCCCAATGGTCAGGCACTACACTCCCATGGGGGGAGATAGAGAGGGCAGATGGAAACCATCCTGCTGCTAGCAAAGAAAATGCTGCACCAGTGATTGATTGTGCAGGGCCAGCTGCCTAACCCAATCCGGGTATTTCTGCACCAGTATACCAGGTGAGGGGAACCTGCACAAGTGGGTAGGTTTGTGGACATGTGCCCTGTTTATAATATGTTATTTTAAATGGTACATCATAGGCAAGTGCAGGGATTGATTACCCTCCCGGGTACAGCTTGTGCTCATCTTAAGCCTGCTTAGTACAGAAGCAGTCTTGTGAGAGATATCCCTCTCTCTAAACTATTTGTTTGTACAAGGCAGCAGACAGATGTGGGATGCCAGGCTTCAGATATCAGTAACATGATGGGGCATGTCCAGACTTCCCAAAACCCCCAGGAATTCATAGGGAGACACTTTATAAACTGAATTATACCCTTACTGTGGGCATTCCTTGAGTTTGGTACTCTCTTGCAGTGTTCCTGGAGAAATCTGTGCATGGAGCGGGGAGCTAGTTCAACCTAAACTAGCATCTAATTGTACATTACTTCTTCATAAAACACTTTTAAACATCACAGCATATATAGTACGGTCCTAAAGGTTCTAAATGCTAAACCCAGCTAATCTAAGACAACAACAAGAGAGGAAAAAACCTGCTGTGGCTATCGTTTGCCTGCTGAGGCATAGCTGAGCTCCAGTTTCAGCAGCTAGGCCACACAGCTAAGGGAGGGATGAGGGGATAGGGCCCAAAAATAGGAAGTGCTTACAATCAACATTGTGGAGAGGCCTAAAGCCTTCCATTCCTCTCCCAAAATATTTTACGTGTAGCCCCTAGGAAGTCACAGGTAGTAAACTCCCTCTTTAGGTCTGCACCCTATACCATGTGAGGGGAGCATGAACAAGTGGGTAGATTCTTGGACGTTTACCCTGTCAGATAGACATTATTTTGAATGGCACAGATTCAGCAAGAGCAAAGTTTGCTTATCATCCCAGGTGTAACTTGAACTAATCCCCAGCCTTCTGCATACAGAAGCTGCCTTGTGAGAGATATTCCTCTCTAACTAAACAACTTGGCTGTACAAGGCAACTGGCAGATTTGCTATGGGGAGGCATCGTGTATCAGTACCGCGTTGGAGCATATCTATTCTCACCAGAACCCTCAGAGAGACATAGGAAGCCACTTTATTAAAAAATTATACCTTTTCTCGGGACATTGCTGGGTTTGGCACTCCCTTGTGGTGGTCCTGGAGAAACCTTTGCATGGAGCGGGGAGCTAGATCACAAGACAGTATCATCGATTTCTACATTTCCCTCCTTACAATACCTTTAAAGAGCCACAACATACAGTATAACGTACAGTTCTAAAGGTTCGAAACACTGAACCTAATCAACTCAGTATAACAACTAGAAAGGAAAAAATAAAAAGAAAACCCCCTAGCTGCTTTTCTGCCCCGCGGGGCATAGCCAAGCTCCTTAATTCAGTAACTAGGCTGCATGGCTAAGGAAGCGATGAGAGGAGTACTCCCCTAATTAGGGAGTACATACAATCAACATGGGGGAAAGCCTAAAGCCTTCCGATTCTCTCCCAAATTAGTTCACTAGTCGCCCCATGGAAGTCAGAGGTAGAAGAACTCTCTCTTTAACCAGGATCCCCATGGGTAAACCCTTACCCCTCACTGGCAATTTGTCCATAGTGTGTCAAGTGATTCAGCCTTCTGGAAGCAATTCTTTTACAGCTGACACCTCATGGTCAGACCGGGGGCTCTCTGACTCAATCGTCCAGTCTTTGCAAGTCAGGGCCCAGTTACCGAGCACATCTTCCGGGGCTGGCAGAAGTTCGCTCTCAGTGTCCATGGTGTTTTGAGGCAGTTTCGGAGCCATGGGTAGCAGGTCCCACAGCAGCTCATACTGATTCATAGTTTTCACTGGAGTTGAGTAGCTGGATGAACCGCTACCGCCTGACAGGAGCATTTATCTCTGTCAACTCCTCAATCTATTTTTGGGGGCCTGGCAGGGGGCATTGGGGAGTTCTTCCCCACCTGGAGAGAGGCTTTCTTTCTCTGTCATCCTCAGTGTAGTGTCTGCCAGTCAAAAGCACTCTCTGGTCAAAGTGCTGAAGTGGCATCCCTGCTTGGCAAGCCTCCATGATGCACCGATGTATCCTTGTGATATTGGGCCTCCCCATGAGGCACAAGGGATGGCGCAGATTGTGGTGCATGGTCTCAGTTGATATCCACTAGGAACAATTCCACTTCATTTAGGGAGTCGAAGGTAAGTTGTTCTCCACTATATAGACCTCTCAACTGTGAAGGATATCTTAAAGAAGATGGTAACTTCAGTTTATGCAGGGCTTGTTTCACCGGGTCGTAAGCCCTACGATGCCAGGAAAGGTCATATGAATAGTCCTGTATATTTGGACTTGTGCTCCATCCCATTGGAGGGTTTTAAGCTCTCTGGCTGCCTGCAGGAAAGACTCTTTAATTGGATATCTGGAGAACTTACAGAGGATCAGACTGGGCCAAACCCCAGGCTTCGGTCTGGGAGCCAGAGATCTATCTGCTCTTTCGAGCTCTGAGGGAGGGTGGTTATTAAATTTTAGTATTGTTAAAGGAAGTGTTGCAAGAATGAAATCATATTGAAGCCTTCAGCTCCCTCCAGTAAACCCACAGTCTGTATGTTTTTCCTTCTCCCTCGGTTCTCCAGGTCATTGACTTTTGCCAATAAGTATTGTATTTGGCCGTGGTGGTCCCTTAATTGGGTGTAGCTGTCATGCAGGATCTCTCCTTGCCTTTTAACTTGCATTTGTTAGTCAGATACTCGCTTAGTTAGTTTCACCATGTCTGCCTTAGTGGTTGATGTTGTTGTGATAAGAGCAACTGTGTCCAGGAGCACTTTGTTTAACAGAATCGTAATGTTGCCCATTTGTTGTTCTACCATCTGGGTAGAAGTTGTTTGGGGGTCATTAAGATGTTCCATCTCCAGAGATGGGTGTTGTGTGCCAAACTGAGCCAGGTGGCTTGATGATGTTGTATAGGCCCTCCGATGCCTTGAGGCTAGTTGTGTTTACATCTATAAGTTTCCAATCCAATGTCCAATAAGCACAATATCGATATTGTTAGGTTCACCTCCCTTTCCTGAATAGATTCCCCTAGAAGGAACCCTGGCTGTGAGGTGCTGAAATTCCAGATGCGTTGAGATGGTGAAGCTGGCACTGCAGCAGATCAATTACACAGCTTCCATCTTGGCTGGCAAGCTTCACCCCCGTATGTGAATTGAAAGTTAATACATTGCAGTGCACATTTATTTGGTGACAGAGGTATATTTGATAGACTGTAATCATCGACAGATGTGATGCTTCTTTTCCATATGCATTCTCGTAACTCATAAACTTGAGTGCATCTGCTAGTTTATTTTAGAACTTTCTTTTACTCTTATGCTTATTGTATTTACACATGATATTCTCGTTAATACTGGCTGTATCTTCACCTTTCTGTATTAATATGCCTATTATCAAAGCTGCAAACTTGTGGACACTGCTAAACATATTAAAACCTGCCACTTTTCTTTCAAATACACAGCTCCCCTTTATATTCAATAAAATCAAACCATTAATTAGTAAAATCATGTCATAACTCATGTAAGTTCCTACATCCACCCCCGAACCTCATCCACTCTTTAAAGGACCACAATGTATCAAAAGTTGATCAATGGTAGGAAAAGTACCTGATAGCAAATGTGTTCTTATACTAGGCGTAAAGAAAACACAGAACAAGTGATTCTCAGTAAAAAAAATGCTTTTGTGCAGTTGTTGTTTTTATAGTGGCAGAGTGAGTTGTGCCTGGTGTTTTGTCGAATCATGCTTTTCTAGTCCTGTATATAAATCAGGGTATCAACGTAAAGTGCAATGTTACAGAAACTTAATCAAACAAAATAAAAGCACCAGGACATTAAGTGGCACTGAGTAAATTTGATGCCATTCTCATATTATTCTTATTTGTATCAAAATCAACCAATCAATCAAAATCTTTATTTATCCAGGTGGACATTATTGAGCAAGGCTCATTTGCAAGATGGACCTGGGGATAAAAAGGTCAGGTGCTCAAGGAAAAATCACTATATGTATAAAATATATACACACATATATATATATATATATATACACACACACACACAATATACAAAATTACATATGTAAACAGAGGCAATAATGATACACAGGGTACGATACCTGAAAGGCATAATACAAAGAACCATATACAGTTGCAAAGTGATAAGTGATGGGGCCATTCACATGATAGCATATTGCAGGGGAACCATATACAGATGGCAGCCCCCATGTGCAGATATAGTGCTGCCGCTTAAACTTGGGGAATGATGCTGGATGGTACAGTGTCGAGCAGAGGAGGGAAGAACCAGGTAGGGGGTGATCAGAACCCAGAAAAGTGTATATTGTTAGGATCCCAGGATCACTTTTTAGGAGTCAGGGTAAGGAAGTAAAAAGGTGGGAAAAGAGCTGGGATAAGGACTGGGTTGCCAAAGTGGACTATGATGGATACTACATACTTTGAGTGGTAGGAGTAAGACAACGGGCCATGGATACATATAGGAGGACAAGGATAGGAATAAGATCCAAAGGATGAGTGAGATTACTGAGGATTAAGGGTTAGAAGTGGGTAGGATAAGAGACAAAGGCTGGGATCAGGGAAAGCATTTGAAGGATTCCTTAATGAGATGAGAGTAAAGGGTCTTGAAGGTAGCGACTCTGACTAGAGTACTCAGCTTCAATGTTTTCTGAAGTTTGTTCCATAGAGAGGGCAACAAGGCGCTTATAGCCGCTCTACTAAAAGCTAGACTTGGCTTTGGGGATTCTCAATGAGATGGATGTAAGACTTCTCAGAGCATACTTGCCTAATTTGTTTAAATGGTGGCAGTCGGTAATGTATTGTGGAAGTTTGTTTGAAATTGCTCGAGTGTCCATTGAGCAGCATATCTGTCCTGTCTATATTGGAGGGAACACCATCCCACAGCTGCATATAGGGAGCAGTGGTGAGTAGAAAAGGGGAGACCTGTGATTAATCTCAGAGCTGTATGGTATAGCGTGTCCAGTTTTGTGAGGTAGGAGGCAGAATATTGACTGTACAGAAAATCTGCGTAGTCTATCAGAGAGAGGATTGTTGTTTGGACCAGACGTACTTTAGCATCTCTTGTTAGAAGGTGGCTGAGCCTAAAGAAAAGACCCAATCTTTGTCATAGTTTTTTTCAGAAGATCCTCTATATGATCTATGTAGGATAGCCTATGATCCAGCCACACTCCCAGGTATTTGAATTTATTTTGTACTAAGATTGCATACACCAGATTTGCTGTCTGTACCAGAGGAGAGAACAGCATTGCTTTGGTTTTCTTAGCATTGAGTAAAAGTTTTTTGTTTAGGAGCTGGTTTTGTAAAAAGTTGAATTTGGCTTGCAGGTCACTGCAAAAAGCTTCTGGGGCTGGGCGGCTCAAGTAGAGCACTGTATCATCTGCAAACAGATGGATTCTGGCCCTGGTCATACAATCATCAAAGTTATTTATGTAGATGGCAAACAGTGAGGGACCTAATATAGATCCCTGAAGTACCCCTCTCAGGAGAGGTTTGAGGGTTGAGAATTCACCTTCAGCCTTCACTTGCTGGAGGCAGTCAGAGAGATAGCTATTAAACCACTGCAAGGACAGTGAGTCCAACCCTATTGCACCCAGAGAGGAGAGAGTAGCAGGCTATGGTCAACAGTGTCAAACGCCTTACTTAAATCTAAAAAGACAGCACAAACGTAGTTCCTACAGTTCAGTTCTCTTTGCCAATCATTAAGTCACCTTTGTGAGCACTGTAATAGTACTATGTTTCGCTCTGAATCAAATCAAATCAAATCAATATTTATTTATATAGGTGCTTTTCAAAATACCAAAGCGCAAATACATAACAAGTATAACAAACACGCATCAATAAAAAATACATATATAAAACAGTTAAAAGGCAGCAGAATAAACAAATATTATCAACAAAAAGCTAATTAGAGTAAATAACTTTTTAATTAGGCCTTGAAAGACTCAGTGGACAGGCACTCTCTGATCCAATGAGGTAAAGAATTCCACAGGGTTGGGGCCACAAAGAAAAAAGCTCTGGCCCCAGATGACTGAAGACAAACCCTGGGAATCTCCAGCAATCCCTCTTCAGTGGAGTGGAGTGGGCGGAGAGGGCAGTAGGGCAGTAGGAGATCTTGCAGGTAGCCAGGTCCCTGTCCGTGTAGGGTCTTGTAGGTCAGCAACGTGACCTTGAAGGTGAAGCCTGATTGGACTGGATTTAGGAGATTCGTAGATTCTAAGTACAGCCGCAACTGATTGCTTACAATTTTTTCCAGTAGTTTTGACAGTACTGGAAGAATTGATATTGGTCTGTAGTTGTTTAGATCTCTACGGTCCCCTAACTTAAACAGAGGAATGGCATGTGCCATTTTCCATGTGGATGGGATAAACCCTAGGGACAGAGACAGGTTAAATAGGTGCTTTATAGGCACGGCTAACACATGCTGTGCCACTTTTAGGAAATAAGGGTCAATCGTGTCAGCGCCAGCACTTTTTCCAGTATCCAGCCTCAGCATCAAATCTTCAACTTCTTTGAGCGAGGTAGGAGTCAGGGAGAATCTTGGATCAGTGATATGGTGTTCCATCTCTTTATCGCTAATCTGTTGATGTATTAGGTTAGCAGGTGAGTTGTCAAATGGTAGTCCTGCAGTTGCGAAATTATTGTTGAAGGAATCCAATACTTCCCAATACTTTGTATACAGTATGTGGTTTTATGTAAAATAGAGACTGGCTAAATGTTGCCAATTGAATCTGTTAGCTAGACTGGGTGCGATTTATGCATTTTTAACACTTTATTATTAGGTCGCCATTTAAACTGATTTTGCATTGAAAGACATTATTTAATATTTGTTTCTTTAACTCACATTGCCAATAAAGTGATTGATGCCACAGACTGTTAAGTTGTACATAGCTTTTCTTTTATGTAATTGTTCATCCCTGATGTTGGTATACTGCCTTTTTTTGACACGACAAAAAAAAAAAAATAACACACCAAACATGGGGGATCACCAATTACATAAAAGAAAAGCTGTGTATAACATAATAGTCTGCAATGCCAGTGACAGTATTGGTAATGTGAGTTAACTATGAATGAGGCACTGCTGACTTTTCTGTTTGGCTGAGGTAGAGGACAGCTTTTTGGGTATTTGAGAGTACTGTCACCTGATTGCTCATAATACCCTCCCCACCAGATTATAAGTAGCCCACACTGAATCTTGTAGATGCAGTGCATACAACAGTGACTTCATTACCTAACAAGACAGGGAGTGACCCAGAGCAGTGCTCTCTCACTGTTTACCTGACTTGATCAGCAGTACCATGATGGCCTGAATGACTGAGCAGCTGTGGCAGTAACCCATCATGAATCATTTACAGACTCAACTTTGTTAGATATTAGGAGGAACAACAGCAGGGCTGTTTACCTGTGATATTAATACTGATGGCAGGGGCGTCAAACATGATAAAATAATGTGCTAATCTTATGTGATTTGGGGGACTGAAGATAGTGGGTAGATCACTCAGATGTCAAAATGCTTCCTGTGACCTGAAGTCGGCGGTCATTGTCTCACAGCGGCATTTTCACATCCAGCGAGTTCAGTTACACAACTGGCAGAATCAATTAAAAGGTGGGGACAGCTCAAGAAATTTGAAAAGTGGACTGGAGGGTGCTTTTTGGGAGGTCTTGGGGAGATCATTCTGATGCTAACAGGAAGCTAAAAAAATCACTATGGTTCTTAAAAGAGGTGGCAGGGAAGGTTATGGAGAAAAAGGTGGCATTCAAGAAGTATAAGGAATCACAGAAGGAGCATAACGGGGAACTGTATCAGTTAAAGCAGAAGGAAGTGGGGAAGGCAGTCAGAATAGCAAAGGCCCAAACCGAGGAAAAGATTGCCAACTCAGGTAAGAAGGGGGATAAAACCTTTTATAGGCACATTAGGGAGCAAAGAAAGGTTAAGAGAGGGATAGTGAAGATTAACAAGCATTTGTCAATGCCGAACGTTTCGCTTGCAGGTATTTGCATTGGCGTTTGGCATTTATGCAGGCCCCCCCAGGTGTATCCATGTCCCTTCAGCATCCATATCCCAACAGAGTACCTCTTTGCAACTCTTCTTGCATCTGATCAACATTTCACCCTCATACTTCTTAAGTGTCTGTCTTAGGAACCCAAATGCCCTGAGTGTGCTCAAGGGAACGCGCCTATGTGAAAACTGCACAACCCGCACTTGTAACACAGTCATTCAGTGGAATTATTTCACAAAATTTTCAGCATAGGCATTTTGTCACCTCTGGTCACGAACACTGTCACTATGGTTTTCTTCCTGTACACCGACCGAACACTGATTTCCCAGAGCAACTGCTTTATTCTGAGTTGGAAGTGTGAAAACACATTTCAGCCAGGTTGTGAAAAATGACAGCTGAACTGTTCATAAGGAGGTTTGGGAAAATCAAATGTTGGAGATCTGGAGTGAAAATATGACAAATTCGCGAAGTTACGAGTGCGCATGGAAACTGTGCAATGCATGCTCGTAAAACAGTCATTGTTTGGAATTTTTGCACCAAATTTCAAACATAGGCATTTGAGGATGTCTGCTCATGAACAGTATCACTGTGATTTTCTTACTCTGCACCGAACATGATTTTCTACTGCAGCCGCGCATTGTATGCCAGAAGTGCGAAAACACATTTCAGCCTGGATGTGAAAAATGATAGCTATACTGGTCATAAGGAGATGTGGGAAAATGGCAATGTTGAAAATCTGGAGTGGAAATATTACAAATTCACAAACTTATGAGTGTGCATAGAAACTGCGCAACGCACGCTCGTAACACAGCCATTTTATGTACTTTTTATACCAAATTTACAACATAGGCATTTTAGGACCTCTGCTCATGAACAGTGTCACTGTGATTGTTATACTCTGTAGTGAATACTGATTTCCACAGCGACCATAATATTGTGCACCAGAAGCGCGAAAACACATTTCGGCCAGGATATGAAAAATGACAGCTATACTGTTCATAAAGAGGTATGGAAATATGCCTATGTTGAAAATCTGGAGTGAAAATATTACAAATTCATGAATTTATGCGTGTATGTGGAAACTGTGCATAGGTTTTTTGAGAGCCCACCTCATGAACACCAACACTGTTGTTTTGTTACTCAGTCCCGAAAGGTGATTCCACACAGTGACCTCGAAATCACCTTTTGGGACTGAATAATGCCATGACAGTGACTGAATTCATGAGAAGGGGTGTCAAGAACCCCATGTTGAAAATTTGGTGCCAAAAGTCAAAAAAATGGCTGATATATCCACCTAAGTTGGAAAAACCCTATTTATGCCATTATACAGCTTACCGGCATTTCCTCAGTTCGTGGTCAGCTTTGAAAAGTGCAGACATGTTCCTGGTACACCGAAGATCATTGTGCCAGCCTCCAGAGGTAAGTAATGGGTGAGGAGGGGTGTGGGGAGGTGGGTGTGCAGAGGGTGGGCATGGGTTGGTGGGGGGCACCAATGACTCACCGAGGGACCATTTTCTTGTTTTACAGGAATTTAAAAAAAAGACAAAAATGGACGCTTTTGGCATGCTGAGGTGAACACCCAGTGTGCCACCTACCTGTTTATTGGGGGTGGAGTAGAGCCGGGGGGGTTGGGTACCTCTGCCGGCCACATGGTGTGTGTGTGTTGGGGGGGAGCATGAGCATGCTGGGGTGGGCTCCCAGCATGCCAATTGGTTGTTTTGTTTTTGGGGGGCTGCAGCCGACGAGGGATTGGGCACCCCGTCAGCCACACAGTGTGCTGGGGGGGTCATGAGCCAAGGGGGATTGGGCACCCCCCTCGGCATACAAGGTGGGGACCGGGGACAAAAGGAGGGAGGGGGAGGACATTAGCAGAGGGAGGAAGCAGGAGGGATTGATGAATTGTGCATGACAGCAGTTCAGCTATGTATGCTAATTGCGTACACGCTACCACCACTGATTGCAGTGGACCTTTTCTTTGATGTGAAGACCAACACAGCAGAACTGCTGTCATACACAGTTCGGCATTTATTGGTCCCCTAGGGTCATGCCTGCTGCACTGATCACTGCACTGGGGAGGAGGGTCACACACCTCCAAAACTCATACTGTTGCAAGATGTTTATTTAGCTTTTTTAGCTTTTTTGTTGACCGGGTAAGTGCACTAGACAAATCCTGCCTATTTTCAGGCACGACCCGGGGAAGGGGGGATACAGATGAATGCCAACTGACCTAGAACCAGATTAAGCTGTCGGTGGTATTTTTAGTGAATGAGGGAAATTTGGCCAGGACACCGGAAATTCCCTACTGACTGCTTCCTGTGAGCAGGGGACCCATTTTCTGGTGGGACCAAGATGGCGGAGGAGGAGGAGGAGGATGTCTGCTTGGTAGGAGAGATAGCCTCGTCTCCTACTATTATCATGTTAGAGGCTGCAGCGGTGTTTCGGCTGAATTTATTTCAAATTTAAGCTCTCGAAAGGAGAATCTTCCAGGGGCTTACTAAGGGTTACTGAAGAACTACAGCCAGAGTATTGCCTGTAATGGCATCTGCAGATCTTGAGGAAGAGGTGGCTCTGAGCACAAGATTACAACTTCAGGTTGTGAATTCCCTTATTTGCTGCAGCAGGATTTGAACCTGGAACCTGCGATTTGCAATGGCAATACAAGGAAGGAAGAAAAAATGGTGGAAACAAGGCAACCAGAGGTGGTCATGGAGCAAGAAGAAGAAGGGAAGAGATTGGGAGAGTCTGTGAGCTGGCGGCTGTCCAATGGAACTGTGCCCCGGGTGAAAGGCGCTGCAATTCAAACAGGTACTTTTTATTTTCCCAACATTGAGAATTTGCCTGTTCTAACTCCAGAAATGACTGTAAAGTTGTCCAAACAGGTAGAATTGCCTGTCATCTTGCAGCCAAGCTTGTTTTCCAAAATTAACACTGCTACTGTTTCGGGTGTAAAAACGGAGCTCAGATCTCGCCTTTTAATGACAGAAAATAGCTATGAACGCATCGGAGCTCTGAAGCGCCTGCTGCAATATAGTCGGGAGGATTTAAAAGAAGAAAAGTCTGGGATGCCTGAAAGCCTCAAAAAACTGTAGCCTGTCTTTTCAGCCTGCACAAAGGAAGGAGGAACAGGACATTATTTCAACTAATGCTGAAATGAGCTGTACCACTTTGCCTATGGATTTTACTGACTTTGCTGTCCCTATGGATAAAATAAAGGTTTTGTGTTGAATAATAATATGAAGCAGGGGATGCAGTAGAGGCAAATAAAAATGTGGTTTATCAGTCTAATGTAGGTTCTCAATTAGGGGTTACAGAATTTTCTTTTCTGAGGGCACACAAGGAAAATGTAATTCCCATGCCAAATGCATTAGGTTTAGGTAATAAAACAGCATCTATTATAAATAATGAGGGGCAAAAGACTGGGACGCCAGAAAAGCTCTAAGTGGAGCAGGTTGGTCTCTGTTGGAATCAGGTGGATGGATTCTGACCCCACTTGGAGCCAGGTTATCCTTTTCTCAGGATTCTCCTGAGTGGGCTCCAAAGGTGCAACTGCAGGAAAATGTTTCAGGTACAGATAAGAAGGTAGAGGAGTGTATGTTTTAGGTACTGCAGGTAACCTGAATAACTTGAGTGATTCAGCTGAGGCTGCTGTGTCTCATAAGGCCTTACCTAAACCTGCAGTGGAATTGTTAGTAACCCCCAAAGGAACCAGATAAAAGCCTTTGCTGTCGGAGCTCTTTTCCAATGCACAAAGAGAAGCTGCTCCAAGGAGGAATGCAGTGCGTTTACGGTATAAAGGGGGATTGGAAGTTAGACCCGACAGACATTACGTAGGGAAAGTTTTACTGAAAGATTCTTTGCATTTTTCTCCCAAGGATGTTTATGCATTTATACACATTTAGGGTGAAGATAATTTTGATATCAGCTTTAGGTCTCAACAAGCACTTGACCTCTTCTGGTTATGCTATGGGCAAGTAAAATTTTCCCCAACATGGACCCCCTTTATTGTGATACCATTGTCAAAGCCTTTGATTAAATTTGTCACTATAATGTTTCGGAATGAAGGGGTCTGGGTAGAAGATATTACATTCTGGCTAAAAAAAGGTGTGATGTTTTAAGTGAACCTGAGCCTATTTTAGACTCAGAACAATTTTGGATGGAGGGTGGAAATATAAAGTTAAGCTTAAGCAAAATGAAGCAGGAATTGAGCACATTCCAAACTCTTTTTTGTTAGGAAAGGACAGAGGAGTGTGCTTTTACAGTGGACAGCCTCATGCCTGCTATAAATGTGGAGCAAAGACTCACCTGTCTAGCGTTTGTGACCAACCCAGATGTGATAATTGTGGGGAGGTAGGGCACGTAACTATGTTTTGTGGTAATCCATCTTGCTGCGATTTATGTGAGGCAAAAGGTCATGTGTTTAAATTCTGCCCTTGGGCCGCACATAATTTGTCACATAGTTCTGGTTCTGAGTCTTATATACAGAAAGCACAGGAAGCTGTGGTTCTAGCCACCCCTTGCAGGAGGGTTCCATTTCTGTTCCTAGTTCTGTGGTACAACTCCCTGAGGTCAGAGGTACAACAGAAAGGAAAACTAGCTTAGTTTCAAAAATGGTGGTACCAGGGAAAAGTGTTTCCTGAAAATCAAAGAAATAAGCAGGGTACTGATGTTAGCAAAAGGACATTTAAAAGGATGGAATGGGTCCTCTGAATATCTTAAACATTCCCGGTTTGTTTTCTGATGAGAAAGTAGGGAAAACAGAAATGGTAAAAAGTCAGAGGATACTTTTGTACCAGTTCATAGCGCAGATCAGCAAGAAATCTGCATGCTAAAGGTCCCCCAGATTGCCAGATGGAGACTAGCAATACTTATGCGGCTCTGTTTACATCTTGGGGTAAGACAGAAGGGGATGAATCAGACTCCCAAAAATCCACTATTTCAACCAAATCTCAGATACTAGACAACTATAAGGATAAAAAAAAAAAAAAAAGAAAAAATGAAGGGTATTGACCATTATGAAGGACTATGGTGTGCTCCTGGGGTTCATTAAACACTCATAGCTTATTAAATAAAGCTAACGCTAGCTGTGTTTAATTTTATACATGATTTTCCTTTGTCAGTCTGGTTTTACAGGAGACATGGATGTCCACCATTGACCAAAGGTTAGCATTTAAAAAGATTGGCTGTGGGGCCCATCCTATTGGTCTTTGGAGGATGTTGGATGGAGTGGGATTTTATTCAACTCTTTTCATTTCAGTTGCATAATCTGATAGACTTGGTACCAGGGAGAGTTTTGATTTTGGATGGAAATGGTGTGGGTTTGTTTTCGTTTCATTAATATCTACAATCCTCAAACTAAATCAGGTAGGGTGAACTGCCTAACACTGGTCAGCCTTTTTTATTCACGACGGTCAGAGTGTTATGGGAGGGGACTTTAACTGCACAGTTCCAGATCTTATACATGGTAAACAAAGTGGCAAGAAAACCTACTACGATACTAACACTTTAGGTAAAATCCTTAGAGATGCAGGTTTAGTGAGTTGTAATACCTCTTTAAATCTTTAAGAATAAGTTTTCTTTTCAAAAGGAAATCTTTTCTCTCATCGACCATATGTTTGTTTCTTCAGACATTCACATAAACTCATTCCAAATTTTTCCTGTGAATTTTCAGATCATTCATTTTTGGTAAGCACCTTTTCCTTCCAGAGATGACAGAAATAAGACACATAAGATGGAAGCTTAATAATTCAGTGCTAGAACTAAATTTATCCAGATTAGGATAAGAAACCTATTGAAGGCTAGGCTTTCAGTAGCCTTTTATACACAGATATATGTATATGGTGGTTAGACACAAAAGCAGATCTCGTAACCTGTTCAAAAATACTGGGAGGAAAATTAAAATGAAAAATTTCTACGCTATCTAAGTTTGAGACAGCAACTTCAGAGAATTTTGTCCTTAGCTTACACATCTAGGTGGGATTACTCAGATCAAATCTCCTTATTAAAAGATGCTATGAAAGAATATCAGTACGACAGAAGTAAAACAATGCAGGCCATATTACTTAATGGAGTAAAGAAATCACCTCTTGGGGACCCTTTCAGATGTGCAAAGAACTTAGAGATTCAATGGGTTTGGAGGAGCTAAAAGATCTGATGGGGTGTAGTAACTCAGAGCAGGAATTAAGAGAGGTAATTAAGGAACATTTTGGTTCCTTAATCCTAAAAACTATTTCTATAACAGAGATAGAGGATTATTTAAACAAGATTCCGGTATCATGTATAAGGCATAACAAGGAAGCAGAATGGGATACTATCTCCCAGAAAGAAATTATGGAAACTATCAGGTCTCTAAAATTAAATATTTCACCTGGTCTAGATGGTCTCACAAATAACTTGTATAAACAGTTTTCGGATGAACTAAGTCAATGCCTGGGCCTATTATTTCAAGATTTTCTAGACAAGAATCGCATCTACCCCTCCTTTTCAGAAGTTCTATTAACTTATGTTTTTAAATCAGGTGTCAGGCAAGATATGGGGAATTGGAGACCAATCACCCTATTAAATACTGACTATAAAATCTTTGCCAAAATATTGAATGAAAGGCTTAAACATCACGCAGGGGAAGTGATTTCGCCGAATCAATATTGTGGCTTGCCAGAGAAAGAATTCAATCTGCCATCATCAGATCAGAGATGTAATTGACTATTTCAATGAGATGGGATTAACAGGTTGTTTAGTAGCAGCTGATCTGGATAAAGCATTTGACAGGGTCCATTGCCATTTGTTTTAAAACTTTGAGGCATTATGGGGTGCAGGTTAAGCTGACAAATTTAATTGAGCAATTGTACCAGAGTGGGATGGTTTTCCTTTGTGTGAGAGAGCAGAAGGGGCTGTATTTCCATTAACCACGGGGTTCAGCAAGGGTGCCCTTTAAGCCCCCTTTTATATACATTTGCTATTGATCCCTTTTTACGAACTGCATTGGAGGCAAAGAAATGGAAGGGGATACAATATAGAGAAAACAGTCTAGCACAGCTACATATTCAAGCTTATGCTGATGATTTGGTTATATATTTGGAGGACTGTTCATCACTTACGGGGTTTATGAGAGCATTTGAGGAATTTACTACAGTGTCTAAAGCAAAAATAAACATAAATAAAACAAAAGGACTGATTATTGGGGGGTGTGGGATTTTGGAACTATGGCTGGAGAAAATTCATTTTTCTAGAGACCCGCTTCGAATTTTGGGCATTACCTTTGGTCCTCAGAATGTTCCTAATGATAATTGGCAGAGGATACTTAGGAGTGTTGAAAATAAAGTTTCTAGATGGAAGCAATGGCATTTGTCTAAAATTAAAAGAGTTCAGATAATTAAACAATTCCTTTTGCCCATTATTCAATTTGTGGCAATGATATTTCCACTACCAACAGAATTTGAAACCAAGTTATATAGCATCTTTTTTCAGATGCTTTGGGGTAACCGTCTAAACCCGGTTAAAAGAAGTTTTACTTACCTAACAATAAAACAGGGGGGTTTAGGAATGATAGACCCAGTGGTATACACCCATGTTTTCTTTATTACCAACTCCTTGAAAGAAGGGTTGATAATCGGAATCAGATCTGAAAATTCATGGAATTTAATAATTATGGGGAAATACTTTAAGTGTTGGACTCTTTAGCCCCTAAACTTAATAAATATCTACATATTCCAGAGCACTTCGGCCAACGGCACAAAAATTATATAAATGGGAAATACAGAAGACAGTAGCACTCACATATAGTACAAGGGACTTGTATCACCATCTAATGAAAAAACTATACCCACAAGAGCCGGAATTTAAAAACTGCCCATTAACTTTGAACCCCATCGTAGTGGCTCAATTGAATAATCCTAGGTTGCCCAAAAAACAATGGGAGGTACAGTGGTTAATTTTCTATGGAAGACTGAATGTTAGGGGGAATGCGAAATATAAAGTCTTACAGGAAAGGTTATGCCCTTACCTTGAATGCATTAATAAGGAGGAATCCATGGTCCATTTTTTACTAGATTGTTCCTATGCTTCAGGATTGTGGTTTTTTTTAGCAGATGTATGGAACCTGACATGGCTGAAAAATATGACATATGAATTCTTAGCTTTGGAGTATCTCCAGTGGGTTCATTCGGATTGCATAAGGGACTTTGACTTTATTTTTGGGATGTCTCAAATACTACCTGTGGCAAGCCAGAATACAATGGGTTATATATCAAAAGAAATGTCGTATGTTTGCATTAGTAGGCTAATTGTTAAAGAGTTGGAGAACATTTTTGCCTCTGATATGTTAAGAGTATCCCAGGATTACTAAAGAAATTATGGAAAGGGTTTTTCATTTTATTAAGTATAAATAAAGAAACTGAAGAAGCAAGAATAAATGTGAAAAACAGATTGATAGCAGGTGTTCAAGAAGTGGATCTAGAAGTTAAATGGATATAGTGTTGTAGTCTTTAGGCTATTATTTGATTTCTGTGAGAAAGCGTGTTGTATTTTATGTTTATTTTTGCAAATAAAAACACCCCTACTCTTTTCGATAAGTGCCATGGGATCTTTAACATCCACCTGAACTACCACCAATCCAGGCAGAAGGGACCTCGGTTTAACGTCTCATCCGAAAGATGGCACCTCAGAAATGCAGCACCCCTCTCATGCTGCATTACAGTGTCAATACTGGGATATTAACCCAAGTGCCAGATGTGGGACCTGAACCCACAGCCCTCTGATCTCCCGGCCTCAGAGGCGAGTGTGCTACCTACTGAGCCACTGACACTGACGCAAGCGAATGTAATATAGGGAAGGGGAGCTGGGCAGAGGGAGACAGTGAAAAAGCAGAGATACTGAATGAATACTTTTGCTCAGTATTCACAAAAGAAGGAGAAGGAGAAGTTACCTAAACCAAACAATAGTAGCACTCTGGGCAGGGGGTTGACACCAGTCCATTTACAGAAGAAAGGGTCCTGAAAGAACTCCTAAACCTCAAGGTGAACAAAGCAATGGGGACTGATGGGATTCACCCCAGAATCCTAAAAGAACTAAAGGGGGACCTAGTGACACCACTGACCACCCTTTTTAACAAATCATGGGAGGATGGGGTGGTACCTGAGGACTGGAGGAGGGCAGATGTGATTCAGCTACACAAAAGTGTGAGCAAGGCAGAAGCAGTAAACTACAGACCGTTAGTTTGACCTCAGTGGTAGGGAAAATGATGGAATCACTTCTGAAAGAAAGAATTGTTGAGTACCTAGAGGCCAGTGGGGCACAGGACCCAAGGCAGCATGGATTCACAGCAGGAAGGTCATGTCAGACAAATCTAATTGATTTCTATGACTGGGTGATCAAAGTAGTAGACCAGGGAGGGGCTGTGAATATGGCCTACCTTGACTTTAGCAAGGCATTTGACACAGTACCACACAAAAGATTATTAATCAAGTTAGCCAGCCTGGGAGTGGGTCCCAGGGTGGTAGCCTGGGTGGAAAACTGGCTGCACAACACGACACAGAATGTAATAGTAAATGGAACTCACTCCAAAGAAATGGGGGTTACTAGAGGAGTACATCAGGGTTCAGTACCGGGTCCAGTTCTCTTTAATGTCTTTATAAGTGACATTGCAGTGGGACTGGAAGGAAAAGTATGCCTCTTTGTAGATGACACAAAGATCTGTAACATAGTTGATACACAAGGGGGAGTGGAAAGGATGAGAAGGGACTTGGCAAGGTTGGAGGAATGGTCAGACATATGGCAACTTAGATTCAATGCAAAGAAGTGCAAAGTAATGCACCTGAGAAACAAAAACTGAGAAGAAGAATACACAATGGTGGGGGAGGTACTAACAACAACAAAAATTTAAAGGGACCTGGGGTAGTCATATCGGATGACCTAAAGGTGAGCAAGCAATGTGAGAAGGCAGTAAGGAGAGCTGGGGGGATACTGGGATGCATAGGGAGAGGCATCACAAGTAGAAAAAGGGAAGTGGTTATCCTCTGTACAGACAGTTGGTGAGACCCCATCTGGAGTACTGCATGCAGTTTTGGAGACCCCATCTCCGAAAGTACAGAGACAGGATGGAGGTGGTCCACAGGTGGGCAACTAAAATGAAGCAGGGTCTGCATCAGAAACCATATGAAGAGAGAATGAGAGAGCTTAATATGTATACCCTTGATGAAAGGAGGGACTGGGGGGACATGACAGAAACTTTCAAGTATCTAGAGGAAATGAACAAAGTCCAGGAGGGTAGCATCTTTCAGAAAAAGAGAAATGCAAGAACAAGGGGGCAGAATTCAAAGATAATGGGGGGATGGCTCGGGTAACATGAGGAAATATTTTTTCATGAAGAGAGTGGTGGACACATGGAACTGCCTTCCTGAGGAGGTTGTGGGGTCTGAAACAGTGGTGGAATACAAACATGCATGGGACAGACATAAGGCAATTATAGTGGGGGGTAGGAGGAAGTAGGCTGTTGGTTAACTAGAATCTGCAGCTTTTCCAATAGGTAAGGAAATGGACAGACTGGGTGGGCCAAGCAGTCCTTATCTGCCATCAAAGTCTTTGTTTCTATGTTAGTTGGCATTTGCAGTAACCTATTCTATTTTTTAAAAGAATGGCATCAGAGGTAGATAGGAGGGTGATTGCAGATGATTGTAGGGAGGTCATAGGGTGATCACTCAGACGTTGACATGCGGAAGGTGTGAAGTAGGAAGTTGGAGGTCAGTATCTCGGAGCTGCAACATCACTGCAAGAATTTGAGGAAGTCAGCAGGTTTGTGTAATTCATTCAGAAAGGACAAGAATAAACTTTCTTAACTTGTGTATTTTGAACTTGAGTAAATATTAGAGGAGAGCAGTAGGATGCCAACCTCGAGCATCAGGTTGGGTCAGTCAGTACCTAGGGTCTCTCAATATTTATACTATCATTTCTGTGGGTGACCTGTGTCCTATGAATATAATGGAAATACATTACAACAGAAATAACCCATTCTACAGTATCATCTGACATGGAATGAGGATTAGAACTTCAGTGAAGCACTTATCTTTCCCTGTGTATTATAGAAACAAACATGATACTGTATCGGTATAAATGAATAATTTTACAAGCTTTGAAACATCTGAAGTCTCTTGATTGGATGACGATCACAGGGTTGGGAGGTGGTGCCAGTAGACACCAAGGCAACATAACACACATAAAACGACAGCACTTTTATGTATTTTCCATACTTGTTATTTCAAGGAGAAAAGCAACAAGATGGCAGTTTCACAGCACAAAAAATGCTTTGTGCTGTGAGAAACAAATGGTAAGAAACCAAAAAAAGTGTCCTGCAACATAAAATTTTCCATTTCCCTCCTGAACGTTAACTCAAAAGCCCTACTGTGCATGCTCAGAATAGAAAAAACAAAACTTTAAAGCCTTATAATTCTGTAACCATTTAATATGTTTTCACCAGACCTTTCAAAGGAACTGTCTTAGGACATGCTACATGTGCTCTACAAGTTTGGGGAAAAAAATTCCATTACATGTAGGCTGTAGATGACAGCAAAATAAAGATGTTAAATATAGGAAAAAAGTTAGACATTATCTGAAAATGACACATGCAGATCTCAGAAACCACATAAGCTGCCATCACAACAGTTTCCGCCAATCAAGACCTTGCCTACTAGAAAAGACATGTAAATTTCAGCTTATTTAATCAAACAGTACCAAGGATATCAATGTGCAAAATGATGGGTTTAACATTGAACTGGCTACCACACCTCTCAACTGTCACGCATTATGAGGTACGTCACTCATTTTACCTCTCAGAGCTAGCCACCCTCACCACCACACCACCACACCACACAGCTAGCTCAGCTGCAGCAGGCACACTACCCCCTGATAAAACCTCTTCCCTATCCCTCCCTTTCCCCTCGGTATTCTCTCTTTCTGGTCGCCCTTCCCTATGGTTGCCTTCGCATATGGTCACTACCCTTGCAGAGTAGCCCAGGAGGACAGTCTGATTAAGAATCGCCATTTTGATGGTCACTCATATTCAATCGCTATTCTCACTGGATGCCTCCGGATACACTGGTCCTACGCAGGGGAAGCAATGATTTGGATTTGATTAAAAGCACTGAAACTGTTGCTGTTGATGAAAGAGGGCTTGATATAGTTTTACCAGAAAGAGCCGATTATGCAGAGTTTGTGGTCGCTCATGATTCAAAGGCAGTGTTGGTGCCAAGATTGGAATCCTAGCACATTCTAAAGTGTGTACAGGCTGATTAATTTAACCATAAGGGTCTTTATGGACTCCATATGTGGACTGGTGTTGCAACATGATGAAATAATGACAAAGGTACCCCAGTTTTATTCTAAAGATGGAGTGCATTTATCAGCCTTAGGATATGGCAGGATTTAGAGGACCTACAATGTGTTTCAGAGAAAAGCCTGGTATAATGTGCTTGGTGGGGGATGAGCATCAGAGGGTGTTCATCTGGTGGCCAAACAGCAGAGTAATGCTCATTGTGTGGTGGTATGGTAGTTTCACAGACTAGTACAGAGGGGGAGTAGGGAATCTTGAACCTTTTCAGGCAGATTACCCTGAGGATGAGGAGAGGTGAGGCCCTCACAACTGGTTCCAGGAAGGAGACCAGTTTGTAATCAGAGGATAAACCTTGGACTGCATTCCATAGTCAGTAGCACCCTCTGAGAAGGGAAGGTGCCGATGATCTGCCTGTGTAGAGCCACCCCTCATTCCTCAGAGGCTGAGTCCCTTGTAAAGTTATATCTAGTGTCTCGGCCACAGTCAAAAAAGGGAGGGGTTGGGCCAGTCATAATATGTATTGATACATGATATAAAAATAATCTGATGTAACTACCTTGCTGTGCATGCATGCCTGACTGACTGATATGTTACATTTTTCCACCAGCTCCATTTGGTTGTCAATAAATTCATGGCTGTGGTCATTTCCTCTAAGCACATTGTTTGTCTTGTTTGTTTGGGGATATGAAGCGGTTGTGACCTATAAGATAGTAGAAGGGTCTGCAAAGGACTGGAGCAGGTGAGGTTTGTCTGCGGGCACACCCCTAAATGACACCTGAACAGGCATGGGGTAGCATCTGTCCACCAGGAGCTGGGTGAAGCAGGTAGGCAGGGTTTCCATGGGGCAGAAGCTGCCTGCTGGATGGAAGGAGATTGTGTTATATAAGTTTGTGTGTACAGGGACCTGCTCTCTTTCAGTAGATACCCACTTAAACCCTCCCCTCAAATATGCAAGGGTGAGGAGCCATCAGGTTAGGGAACTCGCTGTCCCATCAGAGAGGATTGCCTTAGGGTCAAGGAGAAATGTTACTGTTCTTTAACACACATGATTTAATGGAATTTCGCCTCCTCCAGCAGAGGTTTTTGCAGCTGTTACGTTATGTTAGCTAGGTTGCCATAGTCATCTAAGTAACAGGGGCATGGTAGTCTCATAAGTTAGTACAGAAGGGGGAACAGGAAATCTTGCACCTTTGCAGGCAGATTATCCTGAGGCTGGGGAGAGGTGAGGCTCTGGTGGCTGGTTCTAATAAGGAGGCAAGTCTGTAGTCAGAGTATAACACTTGGGCTCCAGCCCAGAGTCAGCAGCACCCTCTGACTGGGAGAGTGGGTAGGTGACTCTCCCATGTGGAGCCACCCCTCATACCTCAGAGGCCAGAGTCCCTCATGAAGTCACACCCAATGTGTAGGCCTCCCCTCCAAAAAAGGGAGGGGTGGGCAAATTATAATATGAACTGATATGTGATATAAAAATGATCTGCTATAACTACCTTGCTGCATATGTTACGTCTGATTGATTGATATGCTGCATTTTTCCACCAGTTCTAATTGGCTGTCAATAAATACTTGGCTGTGGCCAGTTCCTCCAAGCACGTTGTCTGTTTCATTTGCTCATTGGTAGGAGGGCTTTGTGACCTATAAGACAGCATGTAACTTCTAGTGTTCTCACCAGTGTTAGATAACTAAATAGCAGTAATGGAGGGCCGACTATGGAACAATGGGCAACTGTTTCTCAATTACAGATGTTATTGTTATGAAATAAAGTAATAGAGGCATAGTACATTTGCAATGGCTAGTCGTTTCCACATTTGTTTCAAATAAATATAATTTCCAGGTTTTCCCATTAAGACCCCATTGGCAAAGAACCCTCATGTACATTATTTCACTGTCTCTGCTGTTGCTCTTTCTTGCAACCCAATGCGGATGATGTCACTGAAGAAATCAAAAATATGCATTTTTACCAGATTGCATTATTTCTGTGTGAAGCATACTATGGTAGACATTACTGGAAAGTATTGGTCCCTCATCAAGCAGTCAAAAATGATTTAATGCTTTGATATGTGCAGCTGAAGCACATATTTTGGAATACTAGACAGATCATCTCTGCTTATAAGCATCAGTGAAAGACATTTCCATTTTGTTTTCTGAAAAGTTGTTCTGTAAGTTGCAAGACAAACCTGAAAAGGTTGATGTTTTATAAAGAGCTTGTATACAGCAATACATTTCTCCAAATAGTCTAGGCTGTATTTAACATTGTGATTTCTGAGAATCACAAGGGCACACTAGCAGGGGCTGCAGAGACATACCAGTGGGAAATTATGTATTACAGGAATATTTAAAACTACATCAGAAGAATGTGAATCCACAAACTTGGGGGTTCAAATCCTATTTTCTATTGTAAAACTTTGGAGATACAGTAAAGCATATTGTCACTAGCCAGTAAGTCCACTTTTTAAAACCTTTACTTACAGTCGTTATGTCCAGTTTACAAAGTTCAGATTTGAACGAGTCTGGAAAATTGTTTTCCAATTGAGGATATTCTGGTCTATCATTTATATCTTTGTCTAGCATGTTATTTTCCAAAACTGAATGTAAAGTACTGTACCATAAAACAACTAGAAAATATGCAGACATGCACAACTTTTGAGAATAACTCCAACAAGGTAGCAGGACAATTTCTAACATTAAAATAACTGGGAGTTGCATCTGTTTCATGACTTTTGACAATCTCACTCATGGTAGTAAAGCAATAAGGCATGACAGGACATGTGTTATGCAGGGATAACATAACACCTTGAGTGCATTGTGAGGCATGAGGCACAGCTGAGTGCCTTCAACTATTTGACAAGTTTCATTAACCAGTATTGCACATTGCCTGGAATGCCTTCTTGTGATTACAAATTGGAACATTTAGAATTAAAAAAAAAAATCATGCACAGTAGTTTTTTTTTTCTCTTTGGATTTCTTTCAGATCTTGATGCTGCACTGGGATGACATCATGGCTGGAACTGTCTTTAGCCAAATCAGCTTTCAGGCTTCTATTGATTTAATAATATGGTTTTATAGGTATTAAAGTATTACTCTTATTTCCATTTTTGAATATAGTGTCTCAGAAATGAACATACCTCTCAACTGTACCACATTACGAGGAACGTTCCTCATTTTACTTCAGAAACGGTCCCTGTTCCACATTGTGAGGACTTGTTCCACATTCAGAGTCAACATTTTAAAGCAAATATCCATAGTAAATGATGGAAAAAAATAACTGATTCAATTAATAACAGACATTCTCAACATAAATGCAACATTTTAATAGTGTTTTGAGCTTCTTAGGTAAAGATTTGATTAAGTGTTCCACATTTTGCCCATTTGTTCCACATTGTGACAGGCAATGTTCCACATTTGGGGGACAAAAGGTTGAGAGGTATGGAAATGAACAATGTTAGGCCAAAGTACATGATCAAGAAATATTGTATACTGTAGGCTGTTATGAATGGAAGCTGCCATTTTTCTTTGACCTGTGTGTTCAATATGGTGTTGCGACTGCTGCTCTTATTTTTAACATACTGTATTTTACCTAAATACATCAATTATCTATGACGTTTTTCTTGCATTCATGTTGGTACAATGTTACTGTTCAGTACAGAACACGATGTTTCAGTGAATTGTATGTTCTTATGTTGCACTCAATAGAAATTCACAATGGCTATATAAGGAAGAACTAAAAAAGCAAATGCCAATATGCTAAAATAAAGAAAACACAAATATTCTTTCATTTGTCAGATCAAAATCCATTTTCAGCAAAAGGCTTTAGACAGTGGGGAGTGTGTGACAGAGAGTGGAGAGAAACAAAATTAAAGGAAATTGGAAACCCTGCAGCATGCTGACATCAGAATTTCTGATCCCTTGTTTTTATTTAAGCAATAATACCAGAGAGGGTGGGCGGTATTGGGCAATACCGGACCGCCCAGGGGTGTAATGAGGCCCGACGCCAGGGCGGAGGGCCTTATAGCCCTGAAGGTCCGGGTATTGCCATACCGCCCACCTCAAGGGTATTATTGCTTAGAAAATGGGCACAGTAAAAGAAATGGCAGAGAAAAATTGTTAATAAAATGGTTTAGTTACATTAAGTTTTGTAATTAAATAGTTCCTCCACCTGGCATAATGGGATAATATAGCCTCTGGTAAGTTTCAGGTCCTTCAGATATGCAGTTCATTTTAAAAGCCAGGGTTGTCACGGAGTTTGGCAGCATTAAACAATCATTTTAAACGTCTAAGTCCTTAAGATATGGCGATCTGCAGTTCATTTTAAAAGCCAGGGGTTTTCACGGAGTATGAGTATTGAGTATGGCAGCATTACACAATCACAATTACGGCTTTTTTTTTCTGATCACGGGGAGATAATGCGGCACAATGTGGGAATAGGTAAGCTAGAGTAGCTGCTACGAAACAGCAGAGGAGGAGAGATGTGAAGGCTTTATTTTTATCAGCGATCTAGGAAAGTGTACGGCTTTTTTTTAATGTCAGTTTGGTTGTCATAGTAACGCCCCGCACACGCACAACCGCACACACACGGCTTAAAAACAAGTGTGTGTGTGTGGTTGCAGCGCTGTTTTTTCCTTTTTTTTTTTTGGGCTAGATTTCATACAGCGATTTCATACACTATACAGTGTGTGAAAACATCAGCGGCATAAGTGGGCTCATCAGTAGCGGTGCTGAGGACAGAACTGGCAAGTACGCTTTTAAAGCGGTGCGTAGTATTTGTATGTAGCGAATGTAAACGCTTGTAACTACGGGGGGTTTGATGTTTCAGTTTTCTTTTGTAGTGTTTTTATGGTGATGTTTTTCGAGTCGTGGGGGGAGGTGTTGTTAAAGGACCTTTCGCTTAGCGAGAGAAAAAAAATGGTGGTTGTTTGAAACGAGTGCCCACTGCTTCAGCCAATGGTGAAGCAGGCTAGGCACAATGATATCGGAGTGGGCATCAGGCAGGTTAGGGCTGGCACTTTTTATTTGGTGGGCATCTATTGAAAGTTAATGTACCCCTGTGGAATGGGTACCAGCCAATCAGATGCCTCCAAATAAAAAGTCCATTTTCTAAAATAACATAGATTGTGTCACCAAAAAAAGACCCTGGACCCAATTCACAAAACTCCCCTGAATGGCACAAGGGGCTTGCTCCACAAGGAATAGTGCAAGGTATGGCTTGTGCCAAAAGATGCACAGGCAGTAATTCACAAAAGCAGCCTGTGGCAAAAAGGGGGCTTGTGCCAGTCTTACACCACAACACAGGCTGTGACATGGTACTATGGGGCTTGCAGCAGATACAAGTTGCCATATCCCCTAAATTGGGATTCACAAAACCCTTACAGAGGGTGAAATTCTAAGCACCATTATCATTATACCAGCCAGGACTGGGCTAAGGGTACTAAGAAGTGTGTCCTCTGGGATGGTTGCACCAACCAGGATCCCGCCCTAGGTGAGAGGGAACATGTGCAGTAGACCCTCACTCCCAGTCCCCGATGTTCTCATATTTAAGGAAATTTCACTGTCTCTGGTGGTCTAGCAGACCCCCCTCCTCCTAATCCAAGATATGCCCATATTTCAAAAATCTCACTCTCCCTTGTGGCCTAGTGCACCTCCTCCCTACCTCAATGTGCCCATATTTATATAACTCTCACTGTCTCTTGTGGTCTAGCAGACCCCCCTCCCTGTCTCCGATGTGCCCACATTAAAACATATAGCATTGTCCTTGATGGTCTAGTGGACCACCACCTCCCCACCCTGGCAAGCAGTGCTTCACCACTCATCTCACCCCGTCCCAGCTCCCGGCCTGAGAAAAGAACAGCTCTTCACTCCCCACCCTGGCAAGCAGTGCTCCACCACTCGTCTCACCCTGTCCCAGCTCCCAGCCTGCGAACAGAACAGCTCTTCACTCCCCACCATGGCTGGCCACCGATAGAGCTGTAAGTGACGATGTTCTGCATACAGTACACGCTCATTGATTGAAGTTGCCTATCAATGAATGCATAATGTTTACAGTACATTATCATTGACAGCACAGTCAGCAGCCAGCCATGATGGGGAGTGGAGGGCTGTATAGGTTGCCAACTCAGGGATGGGATGGGGGCAGTGGGGTGGTGGAGCACTGCCTGCTGAGGTGGGGTGGTGGGGGTCTACTAGACCATCAGGGGCAGTGCTATATGCTTTAATACTGCTATGATAGGGACAGAGAGGGGATCTGCTAGACCACCTAGGACAGTCAAATTTGTTTAAATACATGCACATCAAAGATAGGGTTGGAGGTCTGCTAGACCACCAGGGACAGTGATATTATTATGAATACAGGCACATTGGGAATAGGGAGGAGGTCCACTAGACCACCAATGGAACATGTGTTAATACTGATGGGGACATAGGGGATTGACAGTAGTCACTGTCCATGGGCGCCGCTGCCCCCCGACTGACCCACAGCTTGCAGTACACCTGGAAGATGTGCTATCTGTTTGAGACACAGCCACAGTTGCCACAAGCTGCAGGACTTTGCCGATGGGACCCTACTTGATAGTTAATAGAGCGAAGGGTCCCTGGTGCATAGGCAGTTGGAAAAAGCTGCCATTGGTGTAGCTTGTACTGATCTTTGTGAATCGAGCCCCCAGTATCCATTCAGTATGCCTATTTTCCTGCCTAGTTCCATTTTGGCACTGATGTCAGACTGGATTTAGCGATCTGATAGTCCTAGTGTCTGATCATCATCTCTTCCCCTGTATCCCTTTTCCTATACTGTCTATGGGTCACATGGCACCATCTCCTTATATTTGTCCCGCCCATGTTTAATCCCAACAAAGGCTTGGTGTCAACCACCTCTCTGTGCAGTGTATTGCATTCTTCTACCACCAGCTCTGTGAAGAGCTTCCTCATGTGCCTCCTGGATCTCCTCCCTACCAGTCTTTACCCATGTCCCCTACTTACTGTGCCTTTGTTCTTCATGAAACACATCCTTACAATACACCATATTGATTCCATGCAAACATTTGTATGTCTCAATCTTACTCCCCTTCCCTCCTGACGTCTGGTATATACATGTTAAGATCTGCCAACTTTCCTCCTGTGACCACACCTGCTGTCTGTGTATCATCTTTGTGGCCCTTCATTGTATGGTCTTAGTGTAATCTCTGTCTTTCTTGAGATGTGGACCCTAGAACTGCATGTAGTACTCCAGGTGTGGTCTTACCAGGGACCTGTGTAGAGACAGTATCATCTCCTGCCTCCTTCTATCAAATCTCCATCCTATGTGTCTCAACATCCTGTTTGTCTTCCCTTATCTTTTGTTTCTATTAGAAATTTTTCAAAGTTTTAATTCACCAGTGAAGTTTCAGTGAGGTCACCAGGGGTGACATTCAAAAGGTGTGTGACTGACGTCAATGATTAGCATCAGTGCTGTACCCATTTAGGCAGCTGCTTCCCATATTAAGAGGATGGTGCCATGCATGTCATTAGTGTTAGCAGTTGAGTACAAACTCAATATATGCAGCACCCAACTAGGGGGCAGTGACATTCACATCATGCACAGTGTGACAGTCAAAGCTTTAGTGCCATGCTAATGGAATAGTGCAGCTGGATACCTCAGCACAAGTACAAACTATAACAAGTATTTGCCAATGCCGAATGTTGCTTACTTATATGTGCTGTTTCAGTATTTGGAAGTAATAGTACAATGCCTAAGAGCTGTCATGTACCCCCCGAAGACATCCACTGTGTCTTTCTGTTCAGTATTCACAAAAGAGGGGGAGGAACAAGGGCCACAGCAGTACAGCAGTTGCAAAGACATGAAGAGGTGGACAATAGTCCATTCACAGGCAGAAGAATCCTGCAGGAGGTGACTAAACTGAAGGTGGACAAAGCGATGGGACCAGATGGCATACACCCAAGGAAGATAGCAGTACCTGTGGCAGCCATGTTCACTGAGTTACTCAACACAGGGGTGGTACCAGAGAATTGGAGGAGGGTACATGTGGTCCCTCTGTACAAATCCAGCAGTAGGGAGGAGGCAGGGAACTATAGGCCATTCAGCGTCACCTCAGTAGTGGGGAAGATCATGGAGACATTGCTTAAAGAAAGGATAGTGGGGCATCTAGTAGCCATCAGAGCCCAGGACCATAGGCAACATGGATTCATAGTGGGGAGGTCATGTCAGACAAATCTGGTTGATCTCTTTGACTGGGCGACAAAGGAAGTAAATTAGGGTGCAGCAGTGGACAATGCTTACCTTGATTTAAGCAAAGCCTTTGACACCGTTCCATATAGGAGGCTAATAAACTAGCTAAGTAGGCTGGGCATAGGGGAATGGGTGGTAAACTGGGTTAGAAACTGGCTAACGGACAGGAGGCAGAGAGTGGTGGTAAATGGGGTGCAGCCTGGGGAGAGGGGGAGACCAGTGGGGTGCTGCAGAGACTGGTCCTGGGGCCAGTCCTGTTCAATGTCTTCATTAGTGACATTGCAGAAGGGCTGAAGGAAAGGTCTGCCTGTTTGTAGATGACACCAAGCTCTGTAACACAATGAATACCTCAGAGGGGGTGGAGAAAATGAGGAGGTACCTGGGGAAGCTTGACAAAAGGTCCAAGGACTGGCAACTGAAGTTTAATTCAAAAAAGTGCAAAATTATGCACCTGGGACACAGAAACCCTGGGAAAAGCTACAGGATGGGGGAGAGGGAATTGCTGACAGTCACAAAGAAGGAAAGGGACCTGGGGGTTCTTATTTCAGATTACCTGAAAATGTCAAAGTGGTAAGGCAGCTGGGAGGGCCAGTGACATGCTGGAGTGCATAGGCAGGGGTATCACCAGCATAAGGAGGGAGGTAGTGATGCCATTATATAAAACCATGGTCAGGCCTCACATGAAGTACTGTGTGCAGTTCTGGAGGTTGCATCTTCGTAAGGATATTAACAGGCTGGAGATGGTCCAGAGAAGGGCGAATGATATGGTACAAAGCTTGCAGCACAAGACATTGTTACACGAGGTCCCTTCACCCTAATTGGTACCCTCAGAGGTACACAGTAGACAGCTAGTGCTTAGACATATGTTATACTAACATGTAGGGCTAAGGGCATCTACTGTACAAGAGTAAATGTCAAGATATGAATGCATATTATTGTAATACACTTTGCTTTCTAATACATATATTCTTCTATGTATTTTCTGTGTATTTCTTACTTGTAAGATGCCAAGGCACCTGTATCCTTGGAGTAATCATAATATGTAAGTCAGCATTGTCACCTTTTGGTGATTTGTACTACTACACTGAGTTATGTAAGACTCTGTATAAGAATTCTTTTGTTCATAAACTGACGACTATTACAAAATGGTATAATGTTATCTTGGACCATGGAGCCACCTCTAATTTAGCCAATAGGGCTCATCTCTGTAACTAGAAATGTTTCTATCTTACAGTAACCATAGTAATTATCATAGGTATATAATGTGATACACTAGTCTTGTACCTCGGATATCCCAAGAGATGCAAAGTAACCTCAAGGTATAGGGAATGCTTAGCACTGGCTCCCAGTTCATATTGGTAAGAACTGCTTAAGGCAGCTGTGATTTTATCCTTTTTTGGTAGTAATAAACAAGTTTATTACTCTTATGCAACATGTCTATGATTACTTGCATTCCCAATATTGCCAAGAACCTGAGAGTGAGGTTTAGACCTCCTGACAACATATGAGGAGAAATTTTAAGGGACCTCAATATGTACTCACTGGAAGAGAAGAGAGAAAGAGGGGATATGTTAGAAACATACAAGTAACTCAAGGGTATAAGTGTAACTATTGAGAAGCAGGATACAGCTGCTATAGACACATGTGCCAGCTTCTGTGTGATATTCTTTTGTTCTTATAAATCTGTAATTTCCAGTATTTCAGTAACCACATAACCACACTGCCACCTTTAGGCAATTTTATGGTGGTTGATGCATGGTGTCAGACAGCAGACAGAGGGCTCACCAGATTGTGTTGCCTTTTCAAAAACTTCATAGAGTGTTCTTTTACTGGTAAGTGTTTTGGAAAGCTGATGAAGGTCTCAACATTGTTATTATAATTTTATCTCCTTATGTCTGTTCCCTTTGGTCCCCCCATCCCCACACCCCAACAGTCATCAGTGGCCATAGCTGCATCCTTCTTCTTGCCAAGATGGTGTGTGAGCAGCTGCCTTCACAGTCTGTGAAGTCTGACATCTTTCAGTGCCACTTATTGATCATCTTCCAACACTGGCGAAGCCAGCCCAAAACTAACTCAGGACAAGCAGCTTTCAAAGTAGGGAAGACATGGAGTGAGCAAGAATCAAGTATTCATTCAGATGCGGCGTTGATTTTAAGATCAGCATACTGGTGTGGACACTGCAAATAGAACCCCAGCTCTTTAAGCAGCCATATGAAGAGTAAAGACTTCTCAAAGCACTGGGGTTCTGTTTATTGTACTGTAAGTGGGCTGCATCTAATTCGGTAATTTATTGTACCTTACATCTGGATGTATGGTAGACCCAACTTTAAATAAATACTGCACCTGAATGAACACATGGTGCCATAGAAACATAGAATTTGTCAGCAGAAAAGGACTGCTCAGCCCACCCAGTCTGCCCAAGTGTTCTCTACCTACTTGTAACTCCTGCCTGTATATGTTACTGCATGTCTTATTCTGCCTGCGTCCATCAGGACCTCCTTGTGAATGAGCTTGCTTAATGGATTTTTCCTGCAGTGATCTTGAACCTACTCCACCTCCATAGCCCTATTGATCTCTGTTGACTCCCTCATTCCACTTTTTCTAATATATCCCTAAGTTTATCCCATGCATGCTTCATGCCCCCTATCATTTTAGCTTCCACCACTTCTCCTGGCAGTCTGTTCAAGGCATCTACCACCTTTCAGTAAAGAAATATTTCTTCACATCTATCCTGAATTCCCCCCCAGCTTCATTGTATGTCCCTTGGTTTGGGTGCTCATCCTCATTTGAAGGAAGCACCCCAGCTGTACCCTGTTTACCCATTTGAGAAACTGTGTAGGTCTTGATCATGTCTCCTCTCATCCTCCTCTCTTCCAGAGCGTACGTGTTGAGATTCTTCAGCCTTTCCTTGTAGGGATTCCTGTGAAAATCCTGAACCGTTTTAGGTGCCCTCCTCTGGAAAATCTCCACCTTATGCCCTTTCTGAAGTGTGGACTCTAAAACTGGATACAGTACTCCAACTGGGAGTATACCAGGGAGTGATACAATGGCAGCACAACATCTCTCCTCCTCCTCCTACTGGAGGTGCACTCCTTATGCACCCCAGAATCCAATTTGCCCTGCCTATAGCCATGTCACACTGTACTGCCACCTTGAGGTCCTCTGATATAATAACCTCAAGAACCCTTTCATGTCTAGTGAGTATCAATACCTCCTCTCATCCTATACTCAGCATTGGGGTTCCTATGCTCTAGGTACATGATTTTACACTTGTTGGCATTGAACCCCAACTAAGTAAGAAAATGGAATTGATTTGAATGAATTGCAGGCTTTTAAGCAGCTTTTCGGGGAGTGTGTATATGTGTGTGTGGGGGTGGGGTTGTGGGGCTCTGCTACTCTAACTATTTGATTTTGATTCTGGCCTCAAATCAGGTGCACTCCTGTAAACAGATAAAACACATTTAAGAAAGACTCATAAGAAATGTGATAAAGTCTTTGTACATTAGCCTGGGCTGAGCTTGCAGACAAGAGAGATAGAAACATAGACTTTGGCAGCAGATAAGGATTGCTTGGCCCACCTAGTCTGCCCATTTCCCTACCTATAGGATAAGCTGCAGATCCTAGTTAACCAAGAGCCTATTTCTTCCTACCCCCCACAAGAATTGCCTTATGTCTGTCCCATACATTCTCCCACAGTTTTAGAGCCCACAACCTCCTCAGGAAGGCTGTTCCATGTGTCCACCACCCTCTCTGTGAAAAAATACTTCCTCACATTGCCTCTGACCTGTCTTCCCTCTATCTTCAAATTGTGTCCCCTTGTTTTTGCACATCTCTTTTTCTGAAAGATGCTACCCTCTTGGACTTTGTTGATTCCACTGAGATACTTAAAGTTTCTATCATGTCCCCCCTCTCCATCCTTTCCTCAAGGGTATACATATTAAACTCCTTTAGTCTCTTCTTGTATGGCTTCTCTAGCAGACCTTGCATCATTTTAGTTGCCCTCCTCTGGACTGCTACCATTCTGTCTATGTCCTTGTGGTGATGGGGTCTCCAGAACTGGATGCAGTTCTCTAGATGAGGTTTCACCAACTGTCTGTACAGAGGGATAACAAGTTCCTGTTTTCTGCTGGTATTGCCTCTCTCTATACATTCCAGTATCCCCCCAGCCCTTCCTATTGCCTCCTCACATTGCTTTCTAACCTTAAGGTCACCTGATATGATTACCCCAGGTCCCTTTCCATTTTTGTTGTTGTTACTACCTCCCTCATCATTGTGTGATCTTCCCCAGGGTTTTTGTTTCCCAGGTGCATTATTTTGCACTTCTTTGCATTGAAACCAAGCTGCCATACTTCTGACCAGTCCTCCAACCTTGCCAAGTCCCTTCTCATCCTTTCCATGCCTCCTTGTGTATCAACCTTGTACAGTGTCAGTGGCATACTCACCTCTGAGGCCGGGAGATCAGGGAGCTGTGGGTTCAGTTCTCACATCTGGCACTTGGGTTACCATCCCAGTACTGACACTGTAGTGCAGCATGAGAGGGGTGCTTCACTTCTGAGGTGCCGTCTTTCGGCTGAGACATTAAACCGAGGTCCCATCTGCCTGGATTGGTGGTAGTTCAGGTAGATATTAAAGATCCCATGGCATTTATCGAAAAGAGTAGGGGAATTTTGTTTTTATTAGATATTCAAATGCAACATCAAACATGAGGAGGACAAATCATACCAGCTCAACAAAGTCCACAAGAAACTGTCAAAGCAAATTCATGTAATAGGAGTATCGGAATCAGTCACCCAAGGAAGATTCTGCCAAACATTTACAATATATACAGCATTATGAGAGGACTTCTCATGAAAATAAATATTACAAATCTCCTTCAAAATACAGCCTGAGAGGTCTTTAAAAGAAAGCAATTTTTGTTGCAGAGTAAATAGACATCTGGCTATTCCAGACATACCATTTCACTACAGAAAATAAGACATTCAACGTCTGGACATCCCAATGAGACCATTCCCGACCAAATACCCCATAAATCAAATTATCATAAGAAAGGGTTCTCAAAACAGGTATATCCCAACACCCTGCCAAGTAATCCCAAAAGGAGTGAATAAAGGAACAAGTAAAGAATAAATGAGACATAGACTGCAATTGTCCTAAACATGCAGGCCTGGCACATTGTCATTCAGTCAAAGCTTTATGTTTTTAATTAGCCTTAACATTTAGCTTGTCATGGCAACAAAGCCATAACACATCCCAAAATTTAACAGGAATTCTTTCATTATGAAGAATCCATAGAATATGAGGTACAGACGAAGGAGGACATAAGGAAAAGGTATTAATATCAGTGAATTTGGAGGCCAAAACCTGTGCATACAATAGTTTCTTTGATATGTGAAAAACATCTTCATACACGAGATCCCACTACTTCAAACGAACAAACACCTCCCTATAAAACTGGGGAGAAAACAAAACTGATTTAAATATTTTCAAATCACAGGAAACCCAACCAGGATACCAAGCCTTCCAATTTTCAGACCATAATGCCATCCACCAAGTTAGAGTCCTATGACATAAGGGGCGCAGGTTAGCAAATATAAAATTAAGAATAAAGAACAATACAGGGCTCACTGTGTTAAGACCCCATCCATAACTTTAAGGTATAAAACATTACGTTTAATTGGATTCAGTCTGCTTCCCCAAACTGTGGAAAAGAATAAACCATAAAGAGAAGCATCATGATCTCTAGGGGGAGGAAACACAAGACTAACATACAGAAAAAGAGGCAAAAGATAAGTCCTAACCAAATGGACCCTTTTCTGTTTACCCATAACACTTTTATTCCAGCCATCCACCAACAGTTTTCCCTGCCAAAGTTTCATATCCAAATTCAGGAGATTCAGACAACTAGTATCAAAAGCAATCCCTAAAACTGTCAAAGGCCCTTCCTGAATAGTAAGCCCAGAAACACAGGGATCAGGGGTACCCACCCCAAGACATTTAATTAAACACTTCTGCTTATTCAGATGAACCCCAGAAGCCACCCCATAATATGAGCAAAAATAAATTAGCCCTTAATATATCAGTGGAGGATTTTAGAAGTAAACAAATATTGTCAGCATGGGCAGCAGCTGTCCAAGGAAGAGGGCGCTGACAAGTTGAAACAGGAGTAAAAAACTGAACATCATTCAACACCCAAAGCAAAGGATCAATATTTATAACAAAAAGCAACGGGCTCAAGGGGCAACCCTGACATACCCCATGATGTCCCGGAATCATTGGACCCAAAAAAACATTCACCAAAGGTCGAAGGACAGCCTGACCATAAATCACCTGTAACCAATGAATAAAAACTGCCTGAATCCCATATAACTGCAAAATAAACCATAAAAAATCATGGGCAACAGAGTCAAAAGCTTTCCTTTGATCGAGAGATACCACATACTCAGTCGCATCATGGAAGGTCCCAGACACAAAAATCTCATGCAACAGTAGTAGTTGATCACGCATCTTTTCCCAGGAACAGAACAAGACTGGAATTGTGAAATAACAAAGGGGGTAATTTTTGACAGACGACATGCTAAAATCTTCATCAGAATCTTAAAATTGACATTCAAAAGACAAATAGGTCTCCAATTATCCAAATTCTCCCAGACACCTTTTTTTATGTAAAAGTGTCACCACACCAAGTGTCATGTCCAAAGAAAGGGACTCCGTATCCAACAGATAGGCATTAACCAAGGCCAATTCCTGTGCAATCATTGGGACAATCAACTTATAAAGCTCAACAGGAAGACCATCAAGTCCAGGAACCTTTCCTTTAGGCAGTGCTAAGACTGCATTCAGGACTTCAGTCGAAGAAACCACTTTAGTAAGGCTGGAAATCATCTTACCAGGAATAGAGGGAACATTCAACAAACCGAAAAAATATGAAAAAGCAGTCCGGTCAGTAACAGAAGTAGCAAATTGGGTCCTCAAGTAATGAGAAACCACTAGCATTATGTCAGACTGAGATGTCACCGTTACCCCAGCTGAATCCCAAACTGCCAACAATTTATTTTTCCGAATCTGGTCCTGACAACCAATAAAGGGACAGATAGTCTCTAACTTCCCCTGTGTACTAAATTTCTGCTGCATCGTAAGAGATGCCATTTGATGCTTATGAAAAGCTCTCATAACAGTTTGTACTGCAGAAATTTGGCCCCCAAAATCATGACCAGTGGTGTGAGCTAAACTCATCAAATGGTGCAATTGTTTTCTATGTTGCAAGTACTTAATTTTCTCAGAATCAGATCTATATCTACTAACAGATAACAACACATTCTGGAGATCATGCTTCAAACAATCCCACCACAAAGGGGTTATCAAATAAGTCAAACAATGTCTTCTGTCCACTGACAGCATGCAAGATCTGATGGGTATCAGAGCTTTCAGCAAGAATCGATGTATTCAATTTCCAAAGACCAGGCCCATAAGGCAATTCTGGGGACCCAAGAAGTACCCAAAGCACCTTATGATCAGAAAACTCCACAGAAGTAACCTGAGCATTCGTAACTGGGAGTCCCTTACTAATAAAAACAAAATCAATATGGGTGGCATGTACACCCCTTTGAAAGGTTGGCTTCCCCGTTTTATGAAAGGATTTATAAGCATCCACCAAATTTGCTAGTAGTACAGTGGAAGATAAGAAAGACATATCACAAAACACTTTCGTAGTAGATATACCACTACCCCAATCCTGACAAGTAAAACCACAATTGAAATCACCCCCCCATATCACAGTCTGAGCAGAAAAAAGAAAAGGACGAATGGTGGAAAAAAAATCCACATGGTCTGCCTTGATTAAGGAACATATATAGAAATCAACCAGTAGTAAGCACCCTGAATTTTAACATCCAAAATTAAAACCCTCCCTGGGATCAAATCTAACAATTTGAGAAGCTGGACAGGTAAAGTAAATAAAGTACCAACCCCTGTACAAGAATCCAAACCAGGAGACCAATATGAGGGTCCTTAAACCATTCAGTCTGAACCTGACGGTCTCAACAGGTGTGTGTAGCCGGGTATCCTGTGAAAAAATAATATCAGCAGTATAGGTCAACAAATGTGAAAAAAAACCACTCCGTTTCATAACATTTGTTATACTGTTGACATTAACCGTCAACAGAGATAAAGAGGGAGCTGGACACATCAGAGGACTCAGGGAGGTTTATGGGCCCGAGATTTACTAGCACCTACCGTCCTCTTTTTCCTCCCTTTAACAGGGATGGCACCCTTCTTAGAGTCCATCAATTTGACAGCAACATCTCCCAACTGACTAGATTTCGAATCAGAAAGTGGTTCAAAACAGCGGGAATCTTCAGATGACACCTCAGAGTCAAGCCCCACCATACTGGAGTCTAACAAAAGGAGATGGAAAAGATTGGAAGTCTTGGTTTCAGAAATTTCTGGGACCTTAGAAGCAGGCTGCCTCCAACTCCTATGTTGAGTTACACGCTGTTCGGGATCCACTACAGGAACAGTCGGTGGGGGGGGGGGGCATTGTAGAGGAAGGGAGAGATTGGGCATCTAGAGGCTCTACAGTCAGAAGGGTGAGTGGCACTTCAACAGGAAGTGCTTTAGACAGCGTCTCCACAGGAGCAACCTCCAAGGGTGAATCAGAACCAAACTCGGGGGAGGGGCCAAAGGAGGCACATCCAACGGAGCCTCTAAAGGAGAAGTTGGGGGTAGTTCAGATTGAGTAGCAGACTCACAGTGTTGCACATGTTCCCTTTGAGCCACTGCCACTAGCAACTGTTGTTCCTCAAGATCACCAGACCCAGATTTAGTAGAGGCAGCCTGATCACAATCCATGTAGGAGTGACCAGGCTGACCACATAGGTTACAACAAACCTCTTCAGTGCACTGAGAAAAAAAGTGGCCCAACTTCCCACACAAAGAACAGTGGATTTTATTGCAAGCATTACTAATATGCCCGGGAGCACCACACTTGTGGCAAGTTTTAGGCTGCCCGGGATAGAACAAAACTCCCCTGTCCCCTCCAATAAGAAAGGAGTTTGGTAAATGCTGTAATGACCCATCAATAGCATTCAAAATCACCTGAACCCTCTAACCCCCAGTCCAGATATTTTCATCATCAAAAATGGCTTCTGGGGGACCCAGCACTATACAGCGTTGCTTTAACCAAAAAAGCAAATCAGTCATACTGACCCCTTCATTACGACAAAGAATGGTGACCGATTTGTGGGCTGGCTTAGTTAGGGGAATCACCTCAAAGGGGGACCATAAAGGAATATGTTTAACTTTATGGTACCGTAACCAAAAGGCATCCAAACCAGTTTGTAGCTTAAAGCTCACATCAAAGGAGCGCTCCCCAGAAACATGGATCAGAGCATAGAGCTTAGCTGCATTAAAGCACAGACTGGTTATAAGTAAGACTTTTCCCACTTAACCCCTATCAGGAAAAATATCTAAGCCCCCCTTGTAAACAATGCGCACTGCATTATGTCTTTTAGCAGGCAATACCTTCTTCTGAAAGAAGGATGCATAAGTTTTAGGACGAGATCCACCAGCAGCAGCAGGAGAGGGAATAGAACCCCCAGCACCATCAGGAACAGGATCAGGAAGGTTAGGCGATTGAGGACTTACACCATGAGCGCCCAAATGAGCCATATTGTCAAAGTCCAGTACAGGATTAGGAGTACGTTCCAAGTCAGTCCCTGGGGCACTATCAAAAGCATCGCCATCAGCCACAGAAGGGGTATGAGGACCCGATAGGTCAGCACCAGGTAAGGGCATCCGCAATCGGACCCCAGGGATACAGATAGGGACAAATCCAGAAGTCCACTGGTGTGATGTAGGAGACTTCACACAACCAGCTGCACGCAACAATTTATCCACAATCCAAGGCTCAGAATCAGCCATTTCAGTATCAGCCCACACTCACCGAGGAGCAGTAGAGTCTGCACATAGTTTCTCCTGAGTAGGACATTTAGGAGCCTTAAACGAAAATACCGGAACCCCAGTCTGGTCTGTTGGCGTGGTCTGAAACGTTATCGAGTAAACGGGAGGTAGAATGCCAAGCTGATCGCCTGACACACCCACAGCAGGAGTATTCTGAACTGGTGCCTGACAACTCCCGCCAGTCACCAGGCAGATACTAGGGTCACTAGCATCAACAGCCGGTAAGTCCACAGAAGTAGAAACCTACGCGGAACAAGTATCTGGCAAAGAAACAGCAGCAGAATCAAATGATTTAGCGGCTACCAGTACCCCCGTAGTGTCAGACCAAGCAGCAGATCCTAGGTCAACTGCTTCAGAAACTGCAACATCATTCTCCAAACGGACTTCTGCATTGAAGAAAGTATCCACTTCACTCAAACCACCTGAAAGAGGTGCATCCAGCACTCCAAGCTTCTCCACATCCTGCTCCATCTCCATACAGACAGAGGCTGACATGCAAATGGGCAGCAAGTCCTCCTACCAACAGAGTAGGGGAATTTCCCCGGTACCTTGGCCAGATTTCCCTCATTCACTAAAAATACCACCAACAGCTAAATCTGGCTCAAGGTCAGTTGGCATTCATCTGTATTCCCCTCCCTGGGTCGTGCCTGAAAATAGGCAGGATTTGTCTAGTGCACTTACCCGGTCAACAAAAACTAAATAAATAAAATAAAATTGAATAAAAAAACCCTGCTGCAGATCTTTGTGTCATCTGCAAAGAGGCATACTTTTCCTTCCAGTCCCTCTGCAATGTCACTTATAGACATTAAAAAGGAGATGCAGTCTGTTCCTAATTAATGAGCTTCCCACTGGTCACATGTGAGCCTCTTATGGGCCAGTGCTTACTACACAAGCATTTGTCAATGCTGAATGGTTGCTTGCTGGCATTAGCAGTGGAAGTGCAGGAGTTAGATAGATGGCGCCCCAGTTCTCAAAGCCCTGCACCGGACACAAAGTGCCTGCAGTGAAAATACATGGTCCAAGGTGCACCTTGGGTCCATGACCACCCTCCATGCAGTTCACAAAGGTGGCCTGCATTGACCACAGTCCACCTGCCCTAAACAGGGCTTGCACCTGCAATGCACTGTGGCATGGCAGTAGGGGGACTGCAGCTGATGTAAGCTGCATCCTGTGATTCACAGACATCAGCTGGCGGGAGAAATTCTAAGTGTCCTTAGATCAGCCAGGGCAGGCATAAGGGGACTTAGACATTCTCCCTTGGGTGACATGCCTGTGTGCGGCACACCATGGGTAATGGTCCACCTACCATACACCCCATTGTGTGGCCTCATATGTGTGGCCCCCATCCTAGTGGTCCAACAGCACCCCTCACAGCTCCCTGATGCCACCTATGTACCATGTTGGTACCCCCCCCGTTGAGGCTCTCCCAATCCCAGATGCCTGCCCCATCAGTGCTACCGCAGCACCAACTTATGGTGGTACAGTGCCCATCCATGCCCCAGCAGGTGGTGCCCAAACCCCCCATACACCAGTTGAGACTGCTCCCCAGTGCCCAGCACATTCCACCACTCACCTCCATGGCCAGGTGTCATACACTAAGCATGGTGGGAGGACATTGACCCGCCAGATTGGGTCCACATGCCCATTACCTGGTGGGACAGGGGTCCTGTGTTAGTCTCTGGTGGTCTGCGGTGGACCTGTGCAGTGCACCAGGGGTTTGCTACAGGGTTCTGGTCAGCGCAAGCGTGGGGACTTAGCCGCTGGGACCCCTCCTGTACCTGAATCATGTGCAGGGCTCCTGGCAAGCCAGGCATTGGTGCAAGGTGCTGTTTGCCACAGCTTGTGCCAGACACAGGCCCCTATGAGAACTGGACCCATGCAGTATAAGAAGGGCAGTGAAGTACTGAACTGACGCCAACCCCACCCCCTCCCTGCAGAGATGGACAGGCACTGGGGTGTGCCTTTGGGTCATTGCCCATAACGGTCACGGCATTTCCCCTCACCCTTCCCTGCAGACACTGACAAGTGTCAAGGTGTGCCTTGGGTGTTCAGGCTTTACTCATCTCATTCCATAAGGAAATATGCTGAAATAGGTGCAGTATAGGAGAATGGGATAGATTCTGGGGCCAAAGAGTCCAGGGTGAACCTCGATGCCTTTCACTGGCTGCAGGTTGTGGGTGGGGGGTAGAATGGTCCCTTGCCACCTCTACCCTCCCCCTCACTCCCTCCCACCCCATACTGCCCTGCCACCTAGCGGCTCGCTGCTCTGGCTTGGCCACTAGCCACCTTCTCCCACCCCCCCACTCCACCACCCCCTCTCACTTCGACAATGTCTATGACTGCTGCCACTCTCTTTCTCATCTCACCTCCCTCCCCCACCTACTGCCACCTTAGCCCCTCTCAAACTCCTTTTTTCTTACCTCCAACTATTCTCTCCACTGACTTGCTATATATGCAAACTGAGGGTATCTTACGTTCTATTGTTATGTTTTGTATGTATATACCTGCTTGTATAAACCGCTGTAATTATTGTCCATGTTTTATACACTTTGTTGTATAATCCTTTGTAATGCTGTCTTCCCCTCAACCTGATGTGGAACCTTTGTAAATGAGCTCCCAGCTCAAAGGTGTTTAATCCTAGCTCTCAATAATTAAAATAAATAAATAAATAACAATGGCTTTGAATCCAGGTAGGAACCTTTTTTTAGCACTAAACAGAGCTAAAGTCCTAACAGTGACATATATTAAGATCAAATATTTGCCTGCAGTTTAACAGAGGTTTAAAAGGAACAGCACTTGCCTACATAGAATGGCAGTCTACCCCTCAGCACTTGCCTACATACAGTGGTAGTCCGATTGTCCTACTCCCTTCCCCCCCGGCAGCCTTGTACATGCGCCAGTACCTTGGTCTAGGGTTTTACCCACCTAATGCACACTCTATCTTCCCTCCCACACCAGCCCCCCCACCTAGGCCTCCCTTCAGTCAGATCCACTCATACCACTCCCCACTCACCTCCCCTCCTCTCACCAGTGCTATCTACCTGCAGGGCTGGATAGCCGAATCTTAGTAGTCCACCCATCTGTATAGCCACCTTAACCTGGCATCTTTCCTTATAACCCTACTGCCTCTGCTACCTGACAAAGCCTACTGTAATGGCTGCAGCCCAAACTTATAAGTTGATCAGTCCTCTTTTCACACCCCTCAACCTCCTCTTTCCTAGATCCACCGCTTACACCGTATATAACCTTTCCCTTAACCATTAAGATACCATGTAAATACAAAGAGTGCTAATTTGATTTACCTCGTCACGATGTAATGCAATGCATAGCAATGTTTTGTTATTCTCTGTTGAGTGCTGTGTTACCTGATTGTATTGTCTCCCACCTGCTGATGTGGAACCTTTGAAAAAGAGCACACTGCTCAAAGGTTATTTCCGAATGCTTAAATAAAAATAAAAAATTAAAAACATAGACAATCCCAGGCCACATTCCTGACGCTTGTCAGTCCCTACAGGGTAGGGCATTATGGTCTAAAACCCTAATACCCTGAACGTTTCTTGGTATTTTTACTCCAAGTTTTCAGCATAGGCTTTTTGTGATCCCACCGCATGAACAGAGACACTATCAGTTCGTTAGCCAAAAGGTGATTTTGCACAGTGAATGCAGCATTTGGTGCCACGGGTACGAAAACACATTTCGAACAGGATGTGATAAATGACAGCTGTACTGTTCATGAGGAAGTGTAAAAAATGGCAATGTTGAAAATCTGGAATGAAAATATAAAAAACAAGCATTTGTCAATGCCGAATGTTGCTTGCTTGTATGTGCTGTTTAGGTATTTGGAAGTGACAGTTTCATGCCTTCCTCCCAAGACATCCATTGTGTCTTTCCATTCAGTATTCACAGAAGAGTGGGAGGGGCAAGGGCCACAGCAGTACAGCAGTTGCCAAGGGGGTGAAGAGGTGGACAATAGTCCATTCAAAGGCAAAAGAGTCCTGCAGGAGCTCACTAAATTGAAGGTAGACAAAGCGATGGATCCAGATGGCATACGCCCAAGGATATTAACAGAACTGTGAAGGGAGATAGCAGTACCTCTGGCACCATGTTCACTGAGTCATTCAACATGAGTGAATTGGAGGAGGGCACATGTGATCCCTCTACACAAGTCCGGCAGGAGGGAGGAGGCAGGGAACAATAGGCCATTCAGCCTCACCTCAGTAGTGGGGAAGATCATGGAGACATTGCTTAAAGAAAGGATAGTGGGGCATCTAGATGCCATCGGAACCCAGGACCATAGACAACATTGATTCACAGTGGGGACATCATGTCAGATAAATCTGGTTGATTTATTTGACTGGGTGACAAAGGAAGTGAATCAGGGTGGGCAGTGGTGGACAATGCTTACCTTGATTTCAGCAAAGCCTTGACACCATCCCATATGGGAGGCTGATAAACTAGCTGGGTAGGCTGGACATGGGGAGAGGGTGGTAAACTGGCTAGAAACTGGCTAACAGACAGGAGGCAGAGAGTGGTGATAAAATGGTATGCAGTCTAGGGAGAGGGGCAACAGTGGGTGCTGCAGGGATCGGTCCTGGGGCCAGTTCTGTTCAATGTCTTCATTAGCAATATTGCAGAACATCTGAAGGAATTTTTCACCAAATTTTCAACATAGCCATTTTAAGACCTCTGCTCATGAACAGTGTCACTGTGTATTTTTAATTTGTAATGTACATTGATTTCAAGACAATCGACCGGGCGCTTATTGTGCGCTACATGGCGGAAACACGCTTTAGGTGAGATGTGAAAAATGACAGCTGTACTACTCATAAGAAGGTGTGGTAAAATGGCAATGTTGAAAATCTGGAGTGAAAATATTGAAAATAGGCGAACTTACAAGCGTGCGTAGGAACTGTACAATGCACGCTTGTAAAACAGTCATTTTTGGGAATTTTTTCACCAAATTTTCAACATAGCCATTTTAACACCTGAGCTCATGAACAGTGTCACTGTGATTTTCTTAATTTGTCCCGTACATTGATCTCGCACACCAACTGCACCATTGTGTGCTACATGGGCAGAAACACATTTTGGGTGAGATGTGAAAAATGGCAGCTCTACTACTCATAAGAAGGTATGATAAAATGGCAATGTTGGAAATCTGGAGTGAAAATATTGAAAATTCGCGACCTTACGAGCATGTGTGGGAACTGCACAACACACGCTCGTAAAACAGTCATTTTAAGGAATTTTTTCACCAAATTTTCAACATAGCCATTTTAAGATATCTGCTCATGAACAGTGTCACTGTGATTTTCTTAATTTGTCCTGTACATTGATTTCGCGACACTGACTGTGCCATTGTGCTATATGGGCGGAAACACATTTTGGGTGAGATGTGAAAAATGACAGCTGTACTACTCATAAGAAGGTGTGGTAAAATGGCAATGTTGAAAATCTGGAGTGAAAATATTGAAATGTTGCGAACTTACGAGCCTGAGTAGGAACTGTACAACGCACGCTTGTAAAACAGTCATTTTTGATTTTACACCAATTTTCAACATGGGTTTTGGTATCTTCATGATCGATAACACACACATGACGTTATTCAGGCCTGATGGTGATTTTGCACAGTAACTATGCAGTGACTGCGAAATCACCCTTCGGGCCCGAATAACGCCATGACAGTGACATCATTCATGAGAAGGGTTCCCAAAAACCCCATTTTGAAAATTTGGTGCAAAAATTCCCCAAAATGCCTGAGATATGCAACAAAGTTGAAACCCCCTATCTAGCCCATTATACAGCTTACCGGCATTTCCTCAGTTTGCGGTTGGCTTTGAAGAGTGCAGACGTGTTCCCAGTCCACCGAAGATCATCGCGCCAGAGTCCAGAGGTAAGAATGGGATGAGGGTGTGTGTGGGGAGGCTGGGTGCACAGTGGGTGGGTGGATATGGGTTGTGAAGGGGGGGTTGGGAGACGCGCCGCTGGACTGTTTTTGTTTTACAGGTTTAAAAAAAAAAAGACTACTTGGGACGTTTGCCACACTGGGGTGGGCTCCCAGCGTGGCACAAGGACATTGGGGGGGCGTTCAGTTGACGGGGATTGGGCACCCCCATCGGCCATGGCATTTGTTGCCACCGCGCTGGGGTGGCTCCCAGCATGGCACAAGGACGGGGCGCCCAGCCGATGGAGGGATTGGGCACCCCTACCGGGCCAAAGGATCACTCTGCCACGCCGGGGTGGGCCCCAGCATGGTACTTTACTACTGGGGGGACAACTCAGCCGACAGGGATTGGGCACCCTGCCGGGCTATACAGTGAGTGCAGGGAGCGGGTGCGTGCACGCCTGCGTGGGTGCTTGTGGGGGGGGAAACTGCGTGTGAGCAGCCGATATCTTATTGGTGCTCACTGAAGCATAGCTCCCCCTTTCAACTGTATGCCACTGCATTTTGGAGCTTGTAATAGACAGCTCCAGAATGCACTGGCTGACAGGGGCCGTGCCTGCCAACACACTGACTGAATTGGAGGAGGAGGTGACACACCTCCGAAATCTCCGATGATGGCACTATGTTTCTTGCACATGCGTGCAAGCAACATAAAAATGGTGAAGTCACAAGTGTGCTTAGAAACTGCACAAAGCACACCCGTAATGTAAATAGTTTGGGGATCTTTACAGCAGATTTTCAACACAGGCATTCTGGGATCTCCACCCATGAACAGTGTCACTGTGCTTTTTTAATCTATCCCAAACACTGATTTTTCCCACAGCGACCATGCTATTCTGCACCAGAAGTGTGAAAACACATTTCAGCCAGGGTATGAAAAATGACAGCTGTACTGTTCATAAGGAGGTGTGGAAAAATGCCAATGTTGAAAATCTGGACTGAAAAGATTATGAATTTGTGAAAGTATGAGGGTGCGTGTAAATTGCACAATGTATGCTCGTAACACAGTCATTTTATGGACTTTTGTCACCAAATTTTCAACATAGCCAGTTTAAGACCTCTGCTCATGAAATGTGTCACTGTGACTTTCTTAATCTGTCCTAAACATAGATTTTGCACACCGACCACGCCACTGTGCGCTACATGTCCGAAAATACATTCTGGGTGAAATGTGAAAAATGACAGATGTGCTGTTCATGAGAAGGTGTGGTAAAATGGCAATGCTGAAAATCTGGAGAGAAAATATTAAAAATGCTCAAAGTTACGAGCGTGCATAGGAACTGCGCAACGCACCGTAAAACAGCTGGGTCAGGGAATTATTTCACCAAATTTTCAAAATAGGTTTTGGGAGCCTCATCATGAACAGTGTCACTGTGGATATTCTTATTTGTCCTGAACATTGATTTCCTGTACACCGACTCATGCCATATTGTGCGCCATATTGCAAAGTAAAACACATTTCAGGGTGAGATGTGACAATGACAGCTATACTGTTCATAAGAAGGTGTGGTAAAATGGCAATGTTGGAAAATCAGGAGGAAAATATTGAAAATGTTCGAACTTACGAAAGCGTATGAGGATCTTGCGTAATGCACGCCTCATAAAATAGTAATTTTGGGGAATTTTTTACACCAAATTTTCAACATAGGGTTTTTGGAGCCAACCTCATGAACTGTGAGACTGTTGTTTCATTAATCAGTCCCGAAAGGTGGTTCCATGCAGTGACCGCGAAATCACCTTTTGGGACCGAATAACAAAATGACAGTGACCGAAGTCATGAGGTGGGGGCCCAAGAACCCCATGTTGAAAATCTAGTGAAAAAATTCCATAAAATGGCTGAGATATGCACCAAAGTTGAAAAAAATACATTTATGCCATTATACAGCTTACCGTCATTTTTTCAGTTGGTGGTTGGCTTTGAAGAGTGCAGACGTGTTCATGGTCCACCAGTAGATTATCCTTGTACTGGGCTCCAGAAAGTGAAATGTATAGGAGTCTCGGAGGTTGTAGGGAATGGGTATGCAGAGGTTGGCCGGTTGGGGAGGGACCACCGCATTGACAAGGGACAGTTTTCTTTACAGGTTTAGTTGAAAAACACCGCGAGGAGTTTCTTTACATGGACATTTCGCTTTGGCATGCTGGGGTGGGCTCCCAGTGTGTCACCTGAGTGTCTGGGGGCTGTAGCCGATGGAGGATTGTGCACCTCGTCGGCACACATATTGAGTGCTGGGGGGACAAGAGCTGAGTGGGGTTGGGCACCCCCCTCGGCACACAAGAAATTTTTTGTGGGGGGGCATTATGCTGACAGGGAGCGGGCCCCCCGTCGGAAAAATGACAAGGAAGGAGGCATGCCAACAGGGGAATTGGGCATTCCTGTTGGCACATATAGGTGCGGGGGGTGGCAATAGCCGAGGGAGATTGGGCACACAACAAATTGGGGGGCACTATGCCAATGAGGAGTGGGCTACCACGTCATTTTTTTTTTTATTGAAATGTTTCACCCGGAAGGCACACTGAATGGTGGGCGGTGGCCTGGAGCTGTGTAATTGGCTGCTGCAGTCAGGGAGGCCCAGCGTACGAACAGCTGATTGCATACTGACAGGATGCTCCCTGATTGCAGCAGTTCAGTTGCTTTGATACAGTGGTCTGCTTGTTAACCGCGGTAATCAACGGAATGCTCCTCTATTTGCCAGGCAGAGATCAGATCCTGAATGGACTGCTGCCATTCGGCACAACACTGCTCCGCCTCCACAACCTGCTTGTGAAAAAATGTGACACAATGTGTTTCTGGCACATGCGTGCAAGCAACACAAAAAGCAGATGCAGACCTGGGGCAAATCCCAGAGGTGAGGAGGGGCATGCCAGATCAAACACACACACACACACATATGCATGCACACATGTACACCCATCCAGTTGACAACAAAATGGCTCACATCATGTACCTGATACAGCTGGTCATACATGATGAGGAGAGAGCCAATGCCCACCTGAGCCCTGTTGCATGCCCCAGAGGTGCCATAGTACAAACATGCAATACCATCTACTAGTCACATTCAAAGTCCTTAGTGCTAAGCAAATCAAGAGCCAGTACAGGTTCAACAGGCCCATGATCATGCAACTATGTGAACTGTTGCATGACCAGCAATGGACACACACACAGCTGAGCCATGTGATGTCCATAGAGCTCAAGGTGACAGCAGCACTGTGCTTCCTGGCCACCAGAACCTTGCAGACTCCGGTGGGGACACCATTAGTATCTCATAGTCCGCCATTTGTGTTTGTTGGGACAGTTTCCAGCTGTCCTGCTGGCCCATGCTGGAGAGTTCATTGTATTCTCCACCACACCAGCAGTGTAAACAGCAAGGATGCAGTAATTCTATCAAGTTGCACACCTACCAGCCACACTTGGTGCCATTAACTGGACCCATGTTGCCATCCAGGTACCCACTGGTGATGGAGTGGAGTCCTAGATTAATAGGAAGGGGTATCATTCCATCAACTGCCAGGTGGTGTGCAATACAACAGGGTGCACCATCAGTGCCTTGGCATGGTTTCCCAGCTGTGCACAAAATGCCCTCATCTGACACAACTCCATCCTGTGCCAGAGGTTTAAAAGTGGGGACATCCCTAGTGAGCACGTCATCAGTGAGTACACACCAAAGGCCCTTCTCCCACTCCCCTTGTTGTAGATGATATCGCTAACCCATGCTCTTTACTTAAACAGGAGGCAGTACATATTCCCTGCATCCCTGGCTCCTCACACCTGTCCTACAACACGTATATTGTAAGTTGCAGAGAACAGGTACAACGTAGCATACATCACTACATGTAGCATCATCAAATGTGTCTTTGGGATGCTCAGGATGTGGTTCAGTTGCCTTGACTGTTCTGGTAGTGCCCTACAATACACCTCTTGTAAGGACTGTGTCATATTCCATGCCTGTTACATACTAGACAACATAGCACTCAATCGTGGGATATGCCTGTCAACCACAGAGGAACACTCTGCAGCAGATGCCAAGCCAGAGGACTTATGATGCAAGAGCAGCTCAACAGGTGTGACCACACAATGACCAGGCTGTCACCAGACTATACAGCCCATCTCATTACAGAACTCTTCAGACTCACACAGTGAGTACTGACCACACGTGAGACTGTAACAATGTCACTATTAATCAAATAATAACAATAATGGTCATGAAAATATTAAATAAAATGCTATCCAGACAGGGCAGGGGGGTAAAGGATAAGAAAATAAATCATACCATACTGGTAAGGGGATTAAAGGAAGAGAAAATAATATCATGCCATCCCAGCCCGGGAAAAGTAAACGGTGAAGAAAATAAATCAAGCCATCCCAACAGAGGTGGGGGTAAAGGGGGAGAAAAAAATAAAGCCATCCTGGTTTGAGGGTTAAAGTGGGAGAAAAAAAATCAAGTCATCCTGGCAGGGAGGGTAAAGATGGAGAAAAGAAATCAAACCATACGGGGTGGGGGGGTTAATGTGAGATAAGAGAAATCAAGCCATTTTAGCAGGGGCGGTGGATTAAGGCAGAGAAAATAAATCAAACCATCCCAGCAAGGGGGATTAAATGCAGAGAAAATAAATCATATCATCCTGGTGGGGGGGTTAAAGGGGAAGAAAAGAAATCAAGCCATCCTTGAATGGGAGGGGTTAAAGAGGGAGAAGCAACATCAAGCCATCCTGTCAAAGGAGTTAAAAGACGAATAAAAAAAAAAAACATTCTGATTGGGGGGGGGGGGGGATTTAAAGGAGGAGAAAAGAAATCAAGCCATACCAGTAGGGGAGAGGTTAAAGGGCAAGAAAAGAAATCAAGCCATCCAGGCAGTGGGTTTAAAAGTGGAGAAAAGAAATCAAACCATTCTGGCAGGGGGTGGTTAAAAGGGGAACATCCTGGCATGGGGTTAAAGGTGGAGAAAAGAAATCAAGCCATATTGGTGGTGGGGGTAAAAGGGGGAGAAAAAAATCAAGCCATCCCACCGAGGGTGTTAAAGTGAGAGAAAAGAAATAAAGCCATCTAGCACAGTGGCAGACAGACCAGCCATGCCATCTGCAAAGGACTGACTCAGTGTTCTGAAGCCAGCATCTATGAACTGCCACAGTTCATCGAAGGCTGCCAGTTGCTCTGCATGTCATGCCTCTGCAAGCAGCTAGTTGACCTGCAGCATGCTTTATATGTGGGCCAGTTTTGCCTGCATGCCCTTCTGTGCCCCCCACGGCCGACAGCAGCAACTGCCTGTGGGCTACCTCCTGCTGTCTACATGGTGTGTCCTGGTGTTCAGGTTCAGTCTGCATCCTGGATGGTTGTGTTGCCTGGGTGCTTATTGTGGATAGTGCTGTGCATTAGTCTGTTGACAGGGGTAGCACAGTTTTGTCTGGGTCATTGGGATGAGCATGGGGACAGGGCTGTGGTCATGCCAGGGGCATGGGGAGGCAGGGCATTGGCCATGCTGACTGTAGGGGCCTGAGGAGGCAGAATATGGGCTGTGCCATGTGTGGGGTCCTGGGGTGGCATGATTGTGGCTGTGCCAAGGGCAGTGGCCTGGGGCAGCACAGCGATGACCATGCCAGGGAGTGTGGGCTGGGCTAAATCTGTAGGGGGCTCAACAGGGGCAGGCAACCCCCTCCTGGACCCTTTGGTCCTACACTCCTCAACATAATTGTTGTCTTTGTCATCCTCCTCCTCCTCCTCCTCTTCCTCCTCACTGTCCTGGTCTCTCCCTTTCCCAGCATTGTTGGCCCTCATGGGCAGCAGATGGCTAGATGGATGAGGACCATCCTTCATCACCATGTCCTCCACCATGGGCAGGTTTGGGCTGGTAAAATAAGAGAAGTGAGTGATTTTGTGGATTAAAGAGCTAGTGTATCAAGTCTTTTCAGCCACTTTATGCTTACTGAAGTACTTAATTACTTTATTTTTTAGTGTCACTTAATTTCCCTGTTTGTTTATATTATAGATTTAACACAGGAGTCAACACCAGTTTTCAGGCATTTGTCATGGCTTTGGCAAGGACTACTAGTCTTGATTATCAGCCAGCTTGGAAGGAAGTGACCTGTGGGGGGTAGCTGCCATGTATTCCTACATAGAGTAGGGAATGTGAAAACAAATTTCCAAGCTATAAATTGTAGCAGTATGTTGCAGCTCAATTTTATTTTCCTGTGTAATGTATTATTTTATGTCATAGCTGGTTTTGTCATTTTATTTTGTTTTCTAAGTCTGATGGAGCACGACAACCTGAGCGGAAACGCTGTCACTGAGAAACACTTAAATGCCTGAAAATACTTATTTTGACTCCCTGATTATCTATCCCCACTGATCAACAGTCCAGGAGGTTGGTGGCACCTCATCCAGCCCCACTGACTAAGTCTGGTTGGTCACCGCCCCCCCAACACAGACACACACTCATACATAAACATACTTCCTTCTGATCCAACCCACCATCCATGGCATTGGCATGAAACATAATTTCTCACAAGCATGACAAAACACATCAAAATGCAGAGATAGTAAATATGCATGTAAGAGACTTGAGATCATTGTTTCATCTCATCACTCTGACAGAATACTCTGTGAACCAGCACAGCATTGCAGTAGACTGGCTGTCTCTGCACCCCACTCCTGAACACGAAAAAGGTGCCAGATCCATGCCTGTAGCAACCTTTCTGTACAATCCTTCCCTACCATGACAAGGCAACAGCACACAAGCCTGAAGGCATCCAAGAAACATACCCTCACTTCCATTTGTGTGAAAATATAACCAACTTAATTGACACAGTATGCCATTCCTTTTGGTCCGCCATTCCACCAAAGTCACATGCAGTTAGTTAGACTATTCTTCATGCGATCTCTTACCTAACAGTGCAGATATCAGACCATGCATGCATCTGTATGGGGGGCATGAGTAACCACAACCGTCCAGACTGAAAAAACATTGCATAGATCAAAAAGAAGGTCCAAACACCATCAATTCTTAAAATCTGAAACACAGCATGCATGCCTGTCACTAGACATGCACTCTTGCCCAGACTGCCCAGACCAGATCAAATATTGGTAAAAAAAAAGTCTAAAATCAGACAGACTATCACACAAATGACATGGGGAAGAAATCCAACAGAACCAATGCAAATTAGTGCATAACGGAGACAATCAGACTGGATTCACAGGACAGCCCACCCAGGTACCTGTAGTTGTAAACACAGGCTCAGGATCTTTCCTCCCAGAACCTCACTTATGGTTTCTTTAGTGTCATGGCATTCTCCACAGATCAACATCCCAACAATCTGCAAAGCAATGAATTGCTCAAGAAACACATATGAATGTATGAATTTGCCAGCCGAAGTAGGCCACCTGGTCTAGCAAGTCTGCTCGAGTATATAGCAAGCACCCTCACCTTGCAGTTGCCCTGCCCCCCCTCCGCTTCCCACTTACCCCCCCACCTTGTCCCATCACCTCTTGAAACTACTCACTATCTTGCAAGCTACCACCTCCTCCAGTACAGCATTCCATTCTGTCACAACCCTCTCTGTGAAAATGTGTGTCTCCATTTCTGTCCTAAATCTTCCCCCATCCAATCTAAGGTCGTGCCCTCTCATGTCCTTCCCCCTCCTCAGCCTAAGTATCCACTCAGTGCCCACCTTGTTTATCCCCTTTAGGTACTTAAAGGTCTCAGTCATATCCCCCGGTCCCATCTCTCCTCCAAGGAATACATGTTTCGCTCTCTCAGCCTCTCCTCGTATGGTCTGTCCTCTAATCCTTGGGTCATCCTTGTTGCCCTGTGTTGTACCCCTTCCAGCAATTTCACATCCTTATTCAGTTATGGATGCCAGAATTGCACACAGTACTCCAGTTGTGGCCTGACCAGTGCCCTGTAGAGAGGCAGGATCAGCTCCTGGTCCTGGAGGAGATCCCTCTCATGATACAACCAAGCATTCTGTTGGCTTTCACTGCCACCCTTCTACACTGCTCTGTATTATTCATCTTCCCTGTTACAACCACCCCTAGGTCCTTCTCCTCCTCGGTGGAACCTAGCTGCACTCCTCTCAGCTGGTATCCCTTCCCTGTGTTCTTTGCTCCAAAGTGCAGGACATTACACTTTTTCGCATTGAACCTGAACTGCCACGTTTCCGACCTCTCCACCAGTTTGGTCAGGTCATCCTGCAGCCTCTGCCAACATGCTATATCGTTCACCACTGCCCCCAATTTGGTATCATCAGCGAATAGACTGATCTTATTTCTGATACCATACGAGATGTCCACGATGAATATTCCAAACAGCACTGGCCCCAGTACTGATCCCTGCGGCACCCCACTCATCACAGCCCTTGGAGATGAGAGTCCCCACCCCCACCACTATCCTCTGCTGTCTCCTCTGTAGCAAATTCGCAATCCATTTAACCATCTAAGTCTCCACCCCAACATATCTCAACTTCCCTCCTAACCGCCCATGCGGCACAAAATTGAAGGCCTTACTGAAGTCTAAGTATATGATATCCACTGCATGACCCTTGTCCAATTCCCTCATGACCCAGTTGTAATACTCAACTAGGTTCAACTGGCAAGATTTTCTGGAGACAAACCCATGCTGGTGACTGTCCTGGAGACCATTGTCTTCCATAAAGGTCACCAGCCTTTCCTTAAGTATTGTCTCCCTCAGCTTCCCTACAATGGAAGTTAAAGCTTACTGGCCTGTAATTATCCGGCTCATCCTTTGGTCCACTTTTATGGATGGATACCACATGGGCCATCCTCCAGTCATGTGTTATGCACCCTGTGTCCAGGGAGGTATTAAACAGTTCCACCAGGTGTCCAGCCAGGATCTCGGCCAATTCCCTCAACACCCTCAGAGCGCTTTACCCCCTCCAATACCCTACCCTCAGTGATCACCCCATCTGCTACAACCTCTCCAACCTGCCCACCCTGCCTACTCTCTGTGGTAGCTACCTTCCTGTCTCCCTTGTCAATACAGAAGAGAAGTACTCATTCAGTGCTTTGGCCTGATCCACTTCTTTCTCTGCCCACCCCTAGTCCTTCCTGATCCTAACTATCTGGTCCTTGTAGCTCCTCCTCTCCCATACGTATCTGAAGAAGTCCTTTTCCCCATCCCTGTTGCCCTGCACCAGCTTCAATTCCCTGGAGGCCTTAGCTGCTCTGACTCCCCTGGTAACTACCTTGGACGTCTTCACATACTCCTCCATATCCTCCCACTTCCTGGATTTCTTGTACTTCTTGAAAGCTTCTTTTTTAGCCCTCACCATTTCTAAGACTCCTCTACTTAACCAGCTCATTTTTTTAGACCTTCCCTTTCTGCTGTGCAATCTGGTGCATGACTCAGTGGCCTCCAAGATCCCCAATTAGATTTTTTCTCATTTCTGATTCGTATCCCACTGCTGCTGTATTCCTTCCAGATGCCCCCTTAAGATTTCACCCATCCTACCAAAGTCAGCCTGTCTGAAGTCCATGACCCTGGTACCGGTACCCACTGATTTTCTGCTCAAAGTAAGTGTGAACCACACAGAGTGGTGGCCACTCCCAGCCAGTGGGTCATCCACCCCCCCCGTACAGCCTCCCCATTCGCCAGAACTAGATCCAGTGTATTCCCCAACCTAGTCGGCTCAGTGACCATCTGTGCCAGGAAGCAGCCCTGGAAGGTATCCAGGAGTATTTGCTCCCTAGCACTCAAGGTGGATGGGGTACTCCAATCAACTCCTGGTTGACTGAAGTCTCCCACGATCACTGTGCTACCTTTCCTACACCGCTTCCTAATTTGCTCCGCCAGCTTCCTGTCCAGGTCTTCCCCAGTTCAAATACTGATACGAACAACATGAACTACATCTCAGGTTAATTCATATGTATTAACATCATATTTGAATCTGAAACACCAGTTTCAATCCACTAGCTCTTTAATGTACATATCTGTGTTCTGATCATGGCAGCGTGCATGCCTAGTGCACTATGTATTGCCAACCATACACTGGCTTAACCAAAGAGTTGTGAGCCTATGGAATGGATTGCCATTGTAGGTGGTTGAAAGTAAAATTCTTGATTCCTTTAAATTTGCACTCAATAAGTTTATGGGTAGGAGAACAATCTCATTATGTTCTTAAGGCTAGTTGAGTCACTATGGCCGATGGCTTACAGACTCGTACCATCCCATGCTCCTATGATCCATGCCACTCATGCTGTGCAGAAGCCATATACTCCTAGTGCTGTACACACCACACACACCCCATTACCAGTAATCACACCTAGAAACATAGAATTTGACAGCAGATAAGGACTGCTTGGCCCACCTAGTCTTCCCATTTTCCTACCTGATGGGTAAGCTACAGATCCTAGTTAATGAACAGTCTACTTCCTCCTACCCCCACTAGGAATGCCTTATGTCTGTCCCATGCATTCTTGAATTGCCCCACTGTTCTTGACTCCATGACCTCCTCAGGAAGGCTGTTCCATGCATCCACAACCCTCTCCGTGAAAAAATACTTCCTCACATTACCTCTTAGCCGTATCCCCGCTATCTTCAAATTGTGCCCCCTTGTTCTTGCACGTCTCTTTTTCAGAAAGATACTACCATCTTGGACTTTGTTGATTCCCTTGAGGTACTTGAAAGTTTCTATCATGTCCCCTCTCTCCCTTCTTTCCTCAAGGGTATACATATTAAGCTCCTTTAGTCTCTCTTCGTATGTCTTCTGGTGCAGACCCTGCACTGTTTTGGTTGCCTCCTCTGGTCAGCCTCCACTCTGTCTATGTCTTTGTGGAGATGGGGTCTCCAGAACTGCACACATTACTCCAGATGGGGTCTCACCAACTGTCTGTACAGAGGGATAACAACTTCCTGTTTTCTACTGTTGATGTCTCTCTCTATTCATCCCAGTATCCCCCAGCCTTCCTTTCTGCCTTCTCACATTGCTTGCCCACCTTTAGGACATCGGATATAATTATTCCCAGGTCCCTTTACATTTTTGTTGTTGTCAGTATCTCACCCCCCATTGTGTACTCTTCTCCTGGGTTTTTGTTTCCCAGGTGCATTACCTTGCACTTCTTTGCGTTGAATCTATGCTGCCAAACATTTGACCATTCCTCCAATCTTGCCAGGTCCCTTCTCATCCTTTCCACTCCATCTTGTGTATCAACCCTATTGGAGATAGAAACACAGGAGATAACACACAAACAGCATGGTAGATGAGTAAACAAGAGACTGCCACACCACCAGGATAAATAGATTGCACCATGCAGACTACACCCATTGTGAACACATACAAGTCAGGGTCTGGCAGAGGTTCTGGCAGCACAACTACAATGTTGATAAAGCTGCCAAAAAGGAAATCAATAGGGGAATACACATGGTGACTAGAGATGGGTGAAGCTGGCAAACTTTGTTTTATTAATTAATTCATGAAATTTGAGCAATCCACAAAGTGCAATTTTTGAATTTCATGCAATTCATGGAGCGTTGATCGACTGGGAAGTGTGAAGTTTGGCTGCAAAGTGTGAAAGTTTGCAGGTGAAATTAGACACTTCATGACAAAATTCTGCACTTCATAGCAAAGAATTTGTGATTCAGGTGACGTCAACGTTTCTCAGGTATGGGATAATGTCACAAAGCTTCGCAAAGTGCAAATTTTTGCCACTTCATGCACACTTCAATGGCGAAGTTAAACTTCTCCACATCTGCGATGGTGACACACACACATGCAAATATGCCATGTGAATGTAATATATTAGCTCTGCATGTGCCTCTTAAACATACCTTCATTGCCACAAATACTCTATTTCATTGGACAAATGATGGGAGATACAAGGAGTTGTAGTGGGTAGAAGGTGGCCATGAACCCAAGATAGAGGGTGTACACATGGCAATATAAAGGCATCCTAGTATGCCAGTCAAACATTGCACACAGGGACACCATTACACACAGGGCATACAGCAGTGATGACCTACATGTGTGATGTACCATGCATGCATAGGGCTAAAGTAGGATGTGTATTCAAAACACAGATTTTTTAGTACATCCTGTGCCTGCACACGTTGCTGGTCTAGCCATAGCTCACATCACCAGGTCTCCAACCTCCCTCAAAGGCATGAAAAGCACAACACCACTGCTGCATGTGCACAAACAAGCTCACTGTGATGGGCCTGAAGTGACCACTCACAGATGTGATGGTCCAAATTGTCTCTCATAGCCATTTCCTGGGACACCAGTCACTTGCGTAGAGTGCACAGTCAAGACCATTAATTCCTCTACAATAGCTAGATGCACCACAGTACTGGGTCCACTGCCTGTTGCCCGGTTGTTTGTCCTCACCTTCACAGTCACAACCTTGGTCCTTCATTTTAGATCCCCAGTCCTCTTTTTGATCTGTTCTTTCATTTTACCTCTTCCTCCAACAGCATTTATTCCTCAATGATGATGTCCCAGGCCAGAATGATCACTGGCCTGGCCCGCCTCCATTGGCTGACCAGCTCTTCATTCTCCACAAAGGCATGAGCCAGGGCCAGTACCTCATCACCTGAAATCATACACTTTCTCTGTCAAAAGGAGTCATCCATCTTGCTTCCTGTTTGAAACAGAGAGGACAGACAGCACTGAGTATTGTATACACACAGCTGAGCACAGAGCAAAGGTGCAGTGGTATGCAAGGCTTCATGCTCCCCCCCCCCCGGCCAGGACCTGTATGTGTTCCTGCATGTCTGGGTCCAACACACATCTAGCTGCCTGTGCAGAATGCAGATACAGTAATAATCTAGTCCTGATACAGCATAAACAAAGTGCTATGATCACCCATGTCCTTATTGTAGGCCATTCCACAATACACTTACCTCTAGCCACCTGCACTTCTGCTGTGGAATCTGGGTGGTGCACTGTGTTCTTTTCATATGCTTCAGGCACACTTAGGTATGCAAATGAATTAATATCTTCAGTAATAACATGTAAATGTGGATTTTGCCCTCAAAATATGAAATTAGCTCATCTGCATACAATGTTGGAATATTGCAGTTGAGTCTCAAGTGCTATCGTATTTGCACTATCACTTGCATTGATATCGTACAAGTGCTGCATCCATATGCAGTACAGACATGATGTCGCAGGTCGTGAGTGACATCATTATACAGCACCAGCCTGCATGCTACAATGTCATGCAATAGCATTGTACATGTACCAACACTGCCTGCTGTGTGCAGATGGGCCTCCCAGAAACACACATTGCACTGTGCTAATTGACATTAGCACAATGCTAATGCTGAAATTTTTTGTGTAAATGGAAAGGCCACAACCATACAGCCAGGAACCTGTCACTAGCTTGGTGTGAGAGCTAGGACTAGGCAGACTAAAACTTTATCTGGAAGAAGGAGAAGGGCTGTACTGCAGTGGGACACAAGTTAGTCTTCAGCAGAACTGGTTAACTTGGTGGGCCAGCTATTGGCCAGGGAGGACCAGTTACTGGGCAAGGGGGCTGAGGCTGGAAGGCCCTGTGTGAAGTGTGGGGTGGGCATCTATGGAGAGGCAACTTACATGCTGAACAGAGGTCACCTGCACTGGCAATCCATGTCCCCACAGGTATAATGAGTTGACATAGAGGGATCCACGCGGTCTGCAGCAACTCAGGGCAATGGTGGACAGTGGCACTGTGCCAAGGCTAGGTAAGTACAGATTGTTCTATATATGGTTTGGGTGGAGTCATTTGTGCAGCACTGTTTCTATGCTAATAAACCTCCTGGGTAGTATTGATGAGGTAATGTGCACTGTACCTGAAGTCCCTGTTGTGTCCCCTATGTCCCATGGGACCTGCTCCACTGCATAGCCTGGTCTTACCAATGCAGGTGTATGATTCCATTGTCCTACTAGAAGTCCTCATTGCCCTATACATTATTTGTTTATTTATTAGCAAATCGGTTTACAACCTTTGAGCCAGGGGCTCATTTTCAAAGGTACCTCGTCACAAAGAGGACAATACAGTACAGACATTCATGTTACAGGATGTAGGATTACATGGAGTTAACATACATGTTTGTAAAGAACATGATAGTTACAGCAGCAACTACAGTATACAATAGCTCACTTATGGCTGCAGGATATGGGAACATCAATCAATCGGTGAGTGGACCGATATTACCGAGAGGCCAGATTGGTTATTGTGGCAACATATAGACTGGAAATACAGCAGTATATTATGGTAAGAGCAGTCAGGAGCAGTGGCAAAATTAACCAGGTTACAGCAGCACATAGTAAATTAACCAGGTTACAGCAGCACATAGTAACACTGCCGGAGGTGAGGGCAACAGAGCAATTTAAGCCAGGTACAGTGACATATAGCAATACTGTGGTTTGAGCAGTCAGCAGAGCAGTGGTAATTCTGCCAGGGGAGATATGTACCTGCATGGGGAAAGGCTAGGCACCAGGGAATAATTACTGTACAGACCATCGTGGTATAAGTATAGAGTGGTCCGGTTTGGATGCTGCCCAGTGGGCATTGTCAGGGCCCAGTGGGCATTGTCAGGGCACAGTGGGTAGTGCCTCAGATTATACAGGTGCAGCTTCGTGTGGTGAACAGTTCACTTCTGAGAGCAGTTTTGAATTTGGAGATCGTAGGGGCGTCTGTGACATGGAGTGGGAGCGAGTTGAACCAGGAAGGGGCTCTATGGGGAAGGATCTCTGACCATGGGAGGTCCTGGCTCTTGGTGTCTGGAAGGTAGTCTTGCGGGAAGTCCGTGTACAGACCAGGGGTTTGGCTATGGGGAGGGAGGCTGTCAGCCCTGGGGGGACAGTCCTAGGAGAGTTTTTTTTGCTATTAGGCAAGTTTGGTAACGCAGTCGTTCATCTAGGTTCAGCAGTGTCGCCAGCCCGTAGAGCTGGCATGAATGTGTAAACCTAGGGGCCCCAGTGATTAGTCTGCATGCCTTGTTAAGTAACAGGCAGATTTTGTTGAGCGCAGTTGTGTCAGCAGCCCCGTAGACTGGGAGTCCATAGTCTACCAGGGATAATATGGAAGATTTTACCGCAAGCCGGAGGGCATCGGGCGGGAGAGCGCTTTTGTAGCGGTATAGGATACCTAGCCGCATATTGGCTGCTGAGGCAAGGGCGTCAACGTAGGTATGGTAGTTGAGGGCTGAGTCAAAGGTGACCCCCAGGTACTTGAGTGAATGTACTTGCTCTAGCGGTTTTTTGGAGCCAGGGAGGATGTGGAATGGAAAATTGCTGGCTTTGTTTTGGGGGTGGGCAAACAGCATTGTTTTCATTTTTTTGAGATTTATGATCAGTCTATGCTTTGTGAACCAGGTTTCTGCGTCAGTATACGAGAGCTGCAGGGATTCCTGAAGGGAGGTAGGGCTGCGGTGGGAGGCAAAGATGACAGCGTCATCTGCATATAGCAGCATATTACCGGTGCATTCACTTGGCAGAGTGTTAAGATAGAGCGAGAAGAGTTGAGGTCCCAGGATGGAGCCCTGAGGAACCCCTGATCGGATGGGACATGATTCTGATAGTGTTTCATTAATTTTGACACATTGGGAGTGGGCCGATAGATAGCTGGTGCACCAGGCGAGTGGCCCAGTAGCGAAGCCAGTCTGGTGGAGTGCCCCCAGTAAGAGGGGTTGGGAAACCATGTCGAACACCTTGGAAAGGTCAATGAACACTGCCCCAGCTAGGGAGCCAGAGTCCAGGGATGTGTGTAGGAATGTTGAGAACTCCACTAGTGCTGTGCCTGTGCTGTGTCCTGCCTGGAAACCGTGCTGTTCAGGGCAAAGGATATTGTATTTAGTCAGGTACTCAGTAATCTGTATGGCGACCAGATTTTCAAGGGCTTTGGAGAGGGGACGGAGTATAGAGATAGGTCGGTAGTTCTCCGCTGAGGATCTATCACCCCCTTTGTGGACTGGAGTGACAATGGCCATTTTTCATGCTGTGGGGATTTATTGAGAAGGCTGGTAAGTGGGACAAGGACCTGGTCCAGTATGCACCTGAGAATGGTGGGGTCCACAGTGGAGTTGCCGGGACTATTGCTCTTTAGTGCACGGATCAGGTGGGGTCTAGCTTCGAGGGTAGTTACTCTACGTAGGTAGAAGCGAGGGTGCCGGTGATCTGGGGTCAGTAGGGAGGGTGGTGGGTCTAAGAAGTTACTGGGGAGGATAGGGCTGAGGTCCGTGAAGGAGGAGTTGAGGTGATTTGCGACGCCTATCGGGTCAGTAATGTTGGTGCCGCCAATATTGAGATGTGATGGGGGAGGGGAGCGTGTGCTCCCATTCAGTTGTTTGATATTGTCCCAAAAGGTTCGGGCACATCCCCAAGAGGAGGTGAGGGTGGTTTGATAGTAGTCGGCCTTGGCTTTTCGGACAGCCCAAGTGCACTTATTCCGAGTGGTGTTGTAGGCTTGTCTATCAGCCGTCCGGCCTGTTTCTGTTGTGAGGTGCCTCAAGTTATCCCTATGTCTAAGTAACTGTAATAAGGCAGGGGTAATCCAGGGCACTTTATGTTTTTTTTGTTTTGGTAGCTGAGAGGGGTGCGAAGAGGTCGCAGGCTGTATTAAATGTATGGGAGAAGAAGACGAGGGCAGTGTCTATATCTGGCACACAGTGAATGGGCGACCAGTTTGTTTGGGCCAGAAATTGCCTGAGGTTCTTCAGCCCACCAGGTTTGAAACGCCGGCGAGGTGTGTGCTGGGCGGTGGGTTTTGGCAGGGTGGTTACCCAATGGAATATGGTTGGGGAATGGTCACTGAGTGAGTCAGAGAGGATTTGGATGCCCAGGATTTTTTTGGGGCGTTGGTGATGATGACATCAAGGAGGTAGCTGGTACCTCTCTTAGGGTTTACTCTTGTGGGTCTGGAGACTAGCTGTGTCATATCAATGGCAGCAAAGGAGTCCCGGGTGATGGTGGAGGTGGGGCTGAGCCAGTTAACATTGAGGTCACCCACAAGGACTTGATCAGCCCTATGTGGGATGGTGGTAAGATAGTCAATTAAGGATGATGTAGCTGAGTTTTGGTTCTTAGGTGGAATGTAGGCAGAGGTGAGATACAGGGGCCCTAGAGGGTCTGGAGTGAGTTTGGGTGAGGCCTGCCCCACCTGCCAGGGCTGGGGCAGGGAGTGCTTGACAGTGAGAGAATCCCTTATATAGATTGTGCAGCCACTCCCGTGTTTGCCTACACGATCCTCCCAGTATAGGGTGTAGCCAGGGAGGGTGATGAAGGAGTCAGGAGTGAATTTTGATAGTCAGGTTTCCACCAGTGCAATGATGTCAGGTTTGTGCAGCATGACCCAGCATTGGAGGGTGTCAAGTTTTTTCAAGATGCTCTATATATTCATGGAGGCAATACTCAGACCAGGGGACCCACCTGATGGGCAGGTCAGGGAGGGGCCTGGGTTAGGATGTATGTTGCCTGTTAGGAGTAGAAGGAGGATCACAGTTCTGGGAAGGACGTGGCGGTGTGTGTGTTTTCTACGTGCATGGGGGGCTGAGGGGGGACCTTGGGGGAGCAGGGAATGGGTAGGGATTGGCAGGGTGGCAGGGCGAGAGCGATAAGTTGCCAGGGGTGCCTGGAGTGGTGGTGTGGTGGAGCATGAAGAGTGGGTGTTTTTGGTTAGTAGGCATGGTAATTGTGGGGTTTGTGTGAGCCATGTCTAGGGGAATTGCCAGTGCTGGAACCAGAGATCCAGGAGGGATGGCTGGCTGAGGGCACGAGGGTACTAGAAGGTAAATGAGGGGGAGGCATTTTAGGAGGAGGTGATCAAACATGGCAAAATTGGTGATAGCTGGGACATAGGTAGTTGTTTCTAAATGGACTACTAAGAAACGTAGTTACCACTTTGGATTAGTGGTAGCGACACGAACTACGGTGGGTAGGGCGCAAGGTTCGAGACTCAGCAGGGGTAGCTGGTGAGATGCCTGGGTGAGGGCAGTAAATCCACGTTCTAGGGCCTAGAACAGGTTGGGTTTGAGTTAAAAATTGGGTGGGAAATAGTGACTCCTAGTGGTCACTGGGAGTCAGTTCAGCCAAGCAGTCCTAAGTCAGGGAATGGGCTAGTTTGAGGGCTGGGGGGGTGTGGATGCTGATAGCAGAGGTGTGAGTTGGAGCGGATTGGAGATTGGAGTGGCTCAGGAGGTTTGGAGGGACCTAGGAAATAGTAGGGATGGGGATAGCTAGTGTGTGCAGTGTGGGTAATAAGGGTCCCTCTAGTGGTTGACAGGTATAACCTGCTAATGGCAAAGTGGGGACTTAGGTTAATGAGAACAGGAAGTGATGTCAAGGGGAGTACCTATAAAGGAAGGGACAAGCCAGGGTGGGTGGGGCAGTTGACGTGCGCAGTGTATCGACGGGCTAACCCCCCTCACAAGGGTGCTGTCCTGTTGAGGTAGTTTAATTACCTCTATGGCTGCACCCGCGGAGATTGGAGCTCTGGGAGGGAGCTCAATGCTGGATTCCTGCTGGCGTGTGGGTCGGGAGGGCAAGCGGGGCCTATATTGAGGTGGAGACAGACCTAAAATTAGTATGCAGCGGGAGACCAGGGCTATATCCCGATCAGAACAGGAAACAATGCAGCAGGCTATGGTAAGCTATTGAGTTAAATTATATCCTCAGAAAAGAACTAGGCAATCTTTAGTTCCACTGTAGTACATCAGCCGCCCCCCCCAACCCCCACACAGTCTAGAGGTAGCGTGCAGCTTTCCCATTCATATCGAAGCTAGACTGGCTGGTAAAAACAATCGAACATGCACCACCACAAAAGCGGACCTTTACAATCCCCCAAACAGTTCTGAAGTTAAAACCCCCCTCACAAGGGTGCTGTCCTCTTGCTGTCCCATTACAGGACCTGCTGTGGATCTATGAGGCATACATCTGCCATGGCAGCAAATGTGTGTACTAACACAGTGACATGATTCAAACAACATGAAGTCTTGCTATATTCTGACATATGCAGTGAGTCCCAACCTTCGAACTGCCCCGGAGGTGAAAGAATTAACTTTCCATGCCAGGCATGGAACGCTGAGCTCGAGCTCGGTTGAAACTCTGTCTGTTGTTCTTCAAACTCAAACCGCCAGATTCTTTACTCCGCCTCACTGAACAGTCGCTCCGGAGATTTCTCCTTCTGCTCGGTTCATTTTGTCGGTTAAAGTATTGTTTGTCTCGGTTTTCAACCGAATTTAAACCACAACCGGTCGGTTCAGGCTCTGTCTGTGGTATTTGTGAGTCCTAGATAGGTTTACATTAATTCTCTTCTGTGTGGAACTTGTAAACTGTTATCGGTTCGGTTTGAACCGATCAGGTTGTTTAAAATATCTTAATCTGTGATTTAGAGCGTGGTTACCGGTTCTTATCGGTTCTAAAAAAATATGGATTTTATTACGGTTTTTTCCACGACCCGTGACACGGTTGGGAACCAATAAGAGAGTCTTGCCTGGCGGATTGCCATAAACGGGTAAGTTTGGTTAGGACTGGCACTATGTCTGAGAAACCCAAAAGAAAAAACGGGCCCACTGGGTTTCAACACTGCAGTGTGTGGGGGAAGTCTTTGCCAAGGCTGACCCCCACACCACCTGTGTTTATTGTCTGGGGTTTGACCACCTCAATGCAGACTGCCAGATTTGTAAAAATTTTCCTGTAGCTACCCTGGAAAAGAGAGTTGGTAGGCTCAGAGAAAGGGAGGCCAAAAAGTCCGCTGAACCGGATGGCCAGCCCGGTTCGGTTCCAACCGAACCAGAGGGAGTGCCCTCTGACCAGGGTGAGACTTCCTCGGGCAAAAGGAGACCCGACTCTGAGGAGTCGGTTCTAGCAAAAAGGACTAGGAAATCAGCTGGTGTGGAGCCAAAACTTTCCTCTCCAACCGCTGAAGAAATAGCCAAAGCAATTAAAATTGTCCAGTTGCTTTCCCCGGTTCCGACCGAACCGGCACCATCAGGTAAGCGCCCGGTTCAGCCGGTTCCACCGGTTCAAGAGTATGATTTAGAGGAATACTATGAACTGGAGGAGGGGGAAGAGGAGTATGAGGAGATTGAATGTGGATGTGAAAGTCTGGATGTGCCCATTGACCCAGACATCTCCCCAGACAGACCTTCAGGAGTGTCTCCTCCTAGGCTTTCTGAGTTCCCTTCTCATTTTATGTTTTATAAAAAAGTGGCTGAAACTCTCCAGCTCCCTATGGAGGAAGCTGTGGATGATCAAGAGGAGCCTGACTATGTGGAAATGATGGATATCCCAGAGTCTAGGAGACTGTCTATTCCCTTACATAAATCTTTTTGGAAACAGACATTTAAAATTCTAAAAACTCCTCACACTATACCTCCTGTGGATAAGAGAATGGACAGGAGGTACACATTGTCAGGCTCTGATACGGAGTGCCTTTCACAAGAATGCAGCCATGTTGGGGTAGTGCAGGCTGCAGCCTGTGACAAGGCAAATATTCCCTTGGCTTCACACCCCGGACAAGGACTCCGGGAGGATTGATGCCATGGCAAAGAAACAGTACATGGCAGCATCCTTGGGACTCAGACAGGCAAATTATATGGCTTATGTTGCTAGATATCAGAAATCCAGATGGGATACTGTTATGGCTCTAGCAAAACAGGTCCCTGGCCAGCTTGCCAAGGAGCTGGAGCAGGTGGCTGCTGATGGTATTGAGGCATCCAAGGCGCAATTCCATGCTGCAGTGGACTCAAATGATGTGTCATCAAGAGTCATGGCTACATATGTGGCACTTCTCAGAATGGCTTGGCTCAGATGTACTAGCCTGTCACAGGAAACCCAGACTAAGGCAATGGAATTTCCTGTTGTGGGTAATTCCCTGTTTGGGGAGCAGACAGAGAATGACATGAAGAAAATGGATGTGTATAGGACCACCTATAGGACTGCACAGGCCAAGGAAAGGCAGGCCACTCCTCAAAGGCAGCTTCCCAGGGGTAGGGGCAGGACTTTTCATAGGCCTTTTTAGCAAGCACAGGCCTCCTCTTCTGCTTATTCACAGAGGGGGTTCTTTAGAGGGAGAGGCAGATGGGGTGCAAGCAGGCCTGCTTCCACCCCTCAGCCCAAAGCCCCTGCCAAGCAGGCACCCTGATGGGGTTGCCAGGGCCGATTCTCAACTACCTGTAGGGGGCAGGCTGGCTTACTTTGTCCAGGACTGGGAGTCTCTGACATCAGACAAGTGGGTCCTGGAAGTAGTAAGCCAGGGACTGGTTCTCAGCTTCAAAAGTTTCCAAAGATGAGAACCAGATCCTTTCCACCTGCAAATCCACCAGAGGCACTTGCCCTAGAGGCAGAGGTCTCTTCCCTCCTGGCTCTCAGAGCTGTGTAAAGGGTTCCACCCTACACCAGGGCAAAGGGTTGTACTCAGGTACTTCCTTCACACAAAAGACAGGAGAATGGCGGCCCATCCTGGATCTCAGATACTTAAACAAGCACCTTTAAAACCAAAATTCAAAATGGTGACTCTGGGAATTATTCTACCCTCTCTAAGGCCAGGGACTGGCTAGTGTCCCTGGACCTCAAGGATGTCTACTTCCATATTATCATCAGAAGCTCCCATCGAAGTACCTCAGGTTCGAGCTGCCCTCAGGCCATTACCAGTTCAGAGCAATGCCCTTTGGCCTCACCTCTGCTCAAGGGTATTCACAAAATGCCTGGCAGTAGCAGTTGCTTCTCTAAGAAGGCAAAAAATTGCCATCTTCCCTTACCTGGACGACTGGCTCATAGTAGGCCAGTCCCCAGACCAAGTCAAGTTACACCTACAGATAACTTAGCAACTGCTCACCTCTCTAGGTTTCCTTCTGAATCTTTCAAAGTCAGTTCTAGAGCCTGTCCAGCTCCTCACTTTCATAGGCACAGAACTGAACACAGAGAAAGTCAGAGCCTTCCTTCCTTTGGACATGGCAAGGACCCTGGTCTCTCTGGCCTCCTCATTCACCCTGCAGGTGTCTCGACCAGCAAAGCATTTTCTACAGCTCCTGGGGCACATGGCTGCTTTTACAGCAGTAGTGCAGGGAGCAAGATTTCAGATGAGGGACATTCAGTTCCATTTGAGAGCCTTTTGGTCTCAAAGGAAAGACCCTCTAACCAAATTGATCCCAGTGACTCGAACCCTGATCCAGGCCCTACAGTGGTGGCAGGATCAGAGCAATCTCAGACAAGGGGTTCCTTTTGTCACTCAGTCTCACTCCTTAATCCTTACTACAGATGCATCCCTCTTGGGGTGGGGAGCTCACATGGACGACCTCACTACCCAGGGGTTGTGGTCCCCTCAGGAATCTCTGCTCCACATCAATCTGTTGGAACTCAGAGCAGTTTTTCTAGCACTTCATGTTTTTTCCAAATCTGTTCAGAACAAAGTTGTACAGGTCAGAATAGACAACACCACCACAATGTGGTACATCAACAAGCAAGGGGGGGGCACTCGGTCTATGGCCTTGTGCACTGAAGCAATGAAGTTGTGGTCTCTGGCTTATTCCCTGAACACCTCCCTTATGGCAGTTCACCTCCCAGGCAAGGACAATGTCCTGGCAGATGCTCTCAGCAGGATTTCCCAGGGCCATCACGAATGGTCACTGGACCCCCTGGTCTTGGAGGTGGTATTTGCCAGATGTGGCACCCCTCAGATAGATCTTTTTGCAGCCCCAGAAAATCACCAACTTCCCCTTTTTTGCTGCAGGCCCCCAGTGTTGGGCTCAGTCCCTCTGGATGCCTTGGTTCTCAATCAGGAAGGGAAGTTTCTCTATGCTTTTCCCCTCTTCCCTCTTCTGTTCAAAGTGCTAGTCAAAATCAGATCTCAACCCTGCAAGATGATCCTGATTGCTCCAGATTGGCCCAGACAACCCTGGTATCCATTCCTACTGTCCTTAGCAGTCCATCTTCCCCTGTGTCTTCCCAGTAATCACAACCTGTTAACCTGTGCTCAGGGGAGGGTTTGGTACCCGAACCTCAAATCTCTCAATCTCAAGGCCTGGCTCTTGAAGAGTTAGAGTTTGCTGATTTACACCTCTCCCAAGGTGTAATGGATATCCTGAAGGCTTCTATAAAACCTTCCACTAGGGCCACTTATAATTCCAAATGGAAGAGTTTTTCCATATGGTGCTCTGGAAAGCATATTTCCCCAGAATCTGCTGATTTACCCACAGTCCTGGATTATATGGTCCACTTAAATACCTTGGGGCTGAGACCAGCTACCCTAAAAGTGCATCTGGCAGCTGTGTCTGCTTTTATTTCAGCAGATAAGCCCTCTTCTCTTTCAGCTCACCCTGTATTCTCCAAGTTTTTTCAAGGGATTGCTTCACACCAACCCTCCATTTAGGGACCCTGCCACTGCTTGGGACCTTAATGTTTGCATTGCTCAGCTTATGCAACCTCCCTTTGAGCCTTTGTCTTCAGCAGAGCTTAAGTACTTGACTTGGAAGACTATGTTTCTGATAGCCATCACTTCTGCCAGACGCATAAGTGAATTACAAGCTTTGTCAGTGGAGCCTGATTTTATCTCCTTTCATAGAGATAAGGTGGTCCTCAGGACTAACAGGAAGTTCTTGCCTAAGGTGGTTTCAGATTTCCACCTTAATCAATCTATATCTCTTCCAGTGTACTTCACTGACCATTCCTCCTCTGGCGAGAGGAGGCTGCACAGCTTAGATGTGAAGAGAGCCCTTAGTTACTACATAGAGCGTACCAAGGGTCACAGGTTTGACTTCCTCCAACTGTTTCTCACTTATGGTGAGGTTGGTAAAGGGGAAACCTGCCACTAAAAGAGCCATTGCCAGGTGGATTGTCTCTTGTATCCAATTTTGCTATGAAAAACTGGGTAAGGTTCCTCCCTCAGGCCTGAGGGCTCACTCTACCAGAGGTACAGCTGCTTCCCTGGCTGCTGCCAGGGACATCCCTATTCTAGAGATATGTCAAGCAGCTACCTGGAAAACAGTTCACACTTTTACCAAGCATTACTCCCTGGACATCCAGGCTAGGAGTGATGCTCGGTTTGGCACAGCTGTGCTTCACAGCCTATTTCCTAAGTAGGTTCTGTCCCTCCTCCATGGAGGTACTGCTTTGTAGTCTGCATATGTCAGAATACAGCAAGACTTCATGTTGTTTGAAGAAAAAATTACTCACCTTAGTAATGTTGTTTCTTCTAATGGAGTCTTGCTATATTCTGACCTCCCCCCCTGCCTGCCACTCTCAGAACCTCTGTTTTTGGGATGTGGGTGGGCAGTGCAGTGTTGGCACTTAGTAGTTGCCCACCTTGTTGTTTTTCACCCCTCCTTTCTTGGGGTGACTTGGTGTTGTGTTTTTCATTTTTTGGGTCTCCTGACTTGAGTCTTTGTTTTGGGACCAAAAAATGTGTTCTTATGTTTAGTAGCCAGTTGGCTAGTGTAGGTTTACAGCTTCCACACAGGACCTGAGTGAGTTTAGCTCGTAAAGATCTGACTGTTTGAGTTTGAAGAACAACAGTCAGAGTTTCAACTAAACTCGAGCTCAGCATTCCATGCCTGGCATGGAAAGTTAACTCTTTCACCTCCGGGGTAGTTCGAAGGTTGGGACTCACTGCATATGTCAGAATATAGCAAGACTCCATTAGAAGAAACAACATTACTAAGGTGAGTAATTTTTTCTTGTGGTGTCATGGTAAATGATTATGTAATGTAACATATGGTTTACATGTAGCTATGGTGTTAGGTGTACCCATTCACACTTTCCAGAGACCACTGTCTGTTATGTGTACAATGTCCATGTTGTGGAGCATGGGTACTGGTACCCATATACCATATAATGCATGGTGTACTATTATTTTGCACAGAATGTGCCACTCTTGGCCTGACCATTGTGTTCGGCTATACCGGTGGTTTAAGGTCTTTTCCTACTGTTGCATCATGTGCCCCTGTTGTATAAAACCTTGGGCTACATGCATCGTACTATATTTTATGAGATGTAGATGGCATGTAGCTGACATGTATGGGTATGTTGACCAGGAGCGTGAGGACGGCTGGAAATGGGCACTATACAGGTGTAGCATCGAAGAGTTTTGGGCTGCCCCCAGGATGCTGTGCCTGGCCAAAAATACAATGCAAATGAGACATTTCTGAAAGCATGAGGAGGGGGCAGGTTGGAGTTCCTTTATTGCTGAAATTGATGTGTGCAATTGAAATAAAATGAAGCATTTTATTCACCAAAAAAAGCAGGTTTCCATGTGAAGTTCTTCAACCGCAGCAACATTCACAAGAGGTGGTTCAGTGAGTAGCCAGTACTGGCAATTTAATTTCTCACTATACAGGTGGTAGACCATAGCTACAACAGTGTGATGTAGCATTCTGGCTTTTCCTGGGCCATGACACACCTGTCACAGCTATGCACAAAGGTATTATGCGGCCCTGTACAGACTTGTCCATCTCCACCACGCACATGTGGCTGCATGTGCACAGTAGCAGTATATGGGTATGTGCACTGTTTAGGGTTTATGGTACTGTGCCATGTATTCCACTGCATGATACCGATGACATCTCCTTTGTCTTCCTCCACAGACACCAGGGCCCAGCAGGGCAACCAGGGACAGGAAGCAGGGGAGGCACTGACAGGACCAGTTGGAGTGGGAGGAGATACCAGTCTGTGACAAGGCCTGGCATGGCCAGGCTGAAGAGGGACGGTCCATGGACACCCATCCATGTAAGTAGTAGTAGTAAAAATCTTTATTTTTATACAGGAATTGTTGGTACATCACACCATTAGGGCCGGTGGTCCTATTTACAGAATGGTCCTGTTTCACATTTTAGAAAATTAAAGTAAAATAATTAGTTTTATACATTTCATAGAAACATTAAGTGAAAAACATACATTTGTACACAGCATGTCCCAAAACAGGAGTTACTAAATCTTATTAAGCACACATTACCTAAACTGTATTTACACACATTCTGTAGATATTATATATATCATTCCCAGTTGTACTGATTAAGTAGCTTGCATTGTGTGTTTCGCCCTCTGGGTTGAATGTCTACACTCTGCTTCATGCTTCTGTGGTTGGGGACAAATGTTCATGTGTGCCTCACCATGCTGCATGCATGCCTGTGGGGGTAGCACCTATACAATTATGGTTGGGGACACTCAACCAGCCCTTGGGGCATTGTCCCACCACTGACACTGTGGTGTGTCATGGTCTGTGCAATCTACTGTTGTGCAAGTCCTTGAGACAGGCATGCTGCCGTGTGTGTGTGTGTGTGTTTGTGTTTACTGTGCCTTGGCATGCATTACACCATGCGGTGTCATGTCCCCTGTTCCACCAAGCTAGTGCACCAAGGAGCAGGCCATAATGCTCACAGCCCCAGTTGATATGCCCTTCATTGAAGGCTGAGTCTGTTATGCCATAAGGTCAGGACTATGAATGCATATCTGTTTGGTGGCTATAGGCATGGGCCACTATTGCATCAGTACACCACTGCATCTTGGCATGTGCATCATACACCACCCATAGAAGTCTGCCTGCATTACTGCCATTTTCAGTGCCATATGCACTGGGCATCATGCCATTGCATCTCGACATAGCCAGGATTAAGTGGTATGGGGTCAGTGGTAGGAGGGCATTTGTTGGTGTTGTATGTACCTCACTATATGTGATCGCCATTGTGCTGCATAGTCAGTAGTGTCTGACCAAGCAGTGATGACCAGAGTATGATTATTGCACTGTACACAGACAGGGTCATGCATACATTTGGACGCAGCTGGGTCTTCACAGGGCACTGTCCTGAACTGGCTCTGTATTAATGTCAATCCTATACCTAGGGTGGGCCCAGCATCTGCTGGGATGGGGCGTGTCTTCAGGCAGCTCTGCATCTCACGCCAGTGTTGTGCTGATGAGGTAGTGTGTAAACATCCACCCGCATACTACACAGCTGCACTTGTCAGTTACACTGGCTGCTACACACAGTGCTGCATCATGGTGCCATTTGTATACAGCCGTGCCATGGGAAGTACGTATATTTTCCATTGGTTCCTGTGGCTAACAAAGGTAGCTCATGGATGTCTGTTGTTCTGCACACTTCTGTTGGCCTGTGTGCTGGATGGCAGGTGTGCAGGGCATTGAGTGTGTGGGTGTGGTTCAAAGGTGCTCAGGTCATTATATGGCCTGGTGCTCTCTGACTTGGTACTACTATTGCTTGTGCTGTGTTTCCACTTCTGGCATTCTTGCTGGTGTTGTGTGTCCCTTGTATAGATCAGTCATTCTGTTTTGCAGCATGGCACACTCATTGTATGTGCAGTCCTCAACTGTTCAAGTCCACAATGCTGTCTCTGGTATGCCACACACATTCCATTGTAGCTGTTTGACTCCCTCCACAATATGTGTGTTATGGTGGCCCATGTCTAGCTGGTTGCACTTTTGTTGTGCAGGTTATGCCACTTCTGTGTCCCTCATTCTGTGTGCATAGCTGGCCGAGTTCAGTGTTTCTTTCCATCAGTGTCCAGAGGGATGCAGGAGCTTGCATAGGTCGGAGGGATGCAGCCATGAAAGAAGGATGGACTGACCTCCTGAGATGACAGGTCTGCCTGCTGTGGCTGTTAGTGTAGAAGGTGGTGGACTGCACCTGCATGGTGGGGAATGTATCCCTGTGGTGGAAGGCCTACCAGGGGCATTGGCATGTGAACTATGCCAGTAGCCACCACTAACACCTGCATTCCCTTGATGGCATGCGACTATGGACATTTAATAATAGGCAGGTGTCCTTTTTTTCTGTCTCCCTTATATGGGCAGTTGCCCATGCTCTTTTGTGTCCCCATCTACACGGCTACTTGTCCTTGATTTATTTTGGGTGTATTGCTGTTGTTATTATGATGTTATTTTTTTTTTATTATTATGGCCTGTTGCCCTTTTTGTACAGTAAAGTTTATTTGTGATACCTATGCTACTATGTTGTGTGTCTTTCACTGATGACCTTGTCACATCCACAGCTGCCCCCTGGTGTTCAGCACTATACCCAGTGCTATCTTCAGGGTAGTACCCATGTTGAGTGCCTATTACTGAGCGCTACACTTTTGAGCGACTCAATAATAGCGCAGTCAATGTGAGCGAGTGGTAAAATAAGTCGCTATGTCCTATATAGCAAATATAGCAAGCAGCTATACTCGCTAGTACAGGATATAGGATCCTGTGTGGCCAGTTGTAGTCAAGCTGCTTGCATAGCGTAGTGTTGCACACTACCGCTTGCTCTGCTAGCAGAACCGAGTTCGGGTCTGGCTGTGGACAGAGTTTTTTTTTCTTTTAAGTGTTGTAACCTGCCCCTTGGTCCCCCCCCCATGGCATTGATTATATTAGTCTGTGGGGTGTGGGGGCACAGCCCCCTGCATTAAAATATGTTTCCTGTCTGTGGAGTTAAAGAATTGTAGCGACCATCTCTATTTGTGAAGGTCACTACAATATCGGGCGCTCTTTTGACCACGAGCTCTTTTGTGGTTGCTTTATGTGATAGGTGGTCCTTCAGGCTCACCTTTGTTACTTAAATCCATTTTCAGTGCTCCATAAGTGCATTGTACTTCATTGACATAATTCATGCTGTGCCTGTACAATGCATTTGTGCAGCACATTTACAGTCCTATATTCAAAGGTGTTAGCACTGGAGCAATTCCTTTGAATATCCCAGTGAGGGTGTATTGGAGCTAGAACTAGTACCGTACAAGTGCAAGCACTGCACAAGCACTGCTGACTGAATATGGGGCCAACTAACTGCGCCTTCTCAGATCAGGTTACAAATTGTTGCCATTTACTTGGAAATTTGCATTTTGTAACTTTCTCTGGCAACTTCATCTGCAACTTCACCTTTGGAGAGCATTTGGGTAAGGTTTATTCAACTCAAAGCTTCTTGTAAACAAGTGCCTGTAGGTCACATGAAAACAGATCCTGCAGGTCACATGCTACTTCTCTACGTACGGAGTGAGCCTTAGTTTTGTTTTGAAGTCTTAGTGAGTCTGTGCAGGGGGCAGATCTGCTGCTTTAAGAGGGGTAAAAAAACAACCAAAAAACAACTTTTACAGCTTTTTTTTACATGTTCTTGTTATCTTCTGTATACCTAGTTGTCTGTATGGATTTATTTAGTCATTGTTTTGGTGTATTTTTCTTTATATTCCCCACTTTTATTTTTCTATATTTTTTGTTTTTCTTTTTTTTTCTTTCAACTTAAAATGAGTAGTATTAGCAAGGAGGAGACTGAGAGGACTGTGACAGGGGCCAGTCACAGCAAGGAGATGGGACAGTTAATGGATGGGACAAGCCATGCCATTCATCTGAACTGGCTAGCTTTGCCACCAGGAGCACTGGGAAGTGGGAAAATCAGCACCAAGCCATACCTACAGTACAACACCATCAGCAGCATGCAGTGACACTGCAACAACCACCAGTTGACCCTGCTCCACTACATCTTGTATCTGCTGAAACCCCTGCCCCTGTGGCCCTCAATGGTTGTGCTACCACCTGAGCCCCATAAGGAGGAAGCACCACACCTGGGAAAATCTGGCTTCTGCCCTTGTCATTAGCAAAAGTCCCTTGTTTGGGACTTTTTTTTGTGATTGACCTTGCCAACAACAGTATGGTAGCATGGCCTATCTGTCACACTGTTGTTTAGCCTCGGAAATTGGTCAGCCATTTTGACATAGGTGGGCAGCACACCCACCTTAAGACAAGGCACTTCCAGGAGTGGGAGAAAAATGTGAAGAGGCACCCCAAGTGCTCCAGCCATGATGAAGACATGATGTGGTGGGTTGTCATACAGTGCACATATCCTGAAGAGGGACACAGATGGGACAGACGGGACTAGAAGAGGGAGTTACAGCCAGACTGAGGTGCTGCAGGGGTCACTTGAGAGACTGGCCTCAGATCCTCCCTCTAAATCTAGCCATACAGAAGTTGTGCAGCTGTGTGGGGAGATAGGGGATCTCTTCCAACAAGCTGGGGCCATAAACAAACTCTGGAGATGATGCTCTAAAACCTATGGAGCATTCCTGGGGGACTGGTGGAACTTCAAGGTGGCAGTGTACCCTCTGTTTCAAGGCCACACCCCTATTCTTTCTGCACTCTTTGATTCAAGAAAATAATCTTCATCATCATCATACACTATTGTCTTATATTCTCCTGTTAGAAAAAAAATGTAAAATGTAAAACGTAAAATAAAAAATTTGGACACACTTGGGTGGGTTCCCAGTGTACCACATGAGTTTGAGGGAGACATGATGCCAACCAGGATTGGGCACCCACCTCGGCAAACTGGGGGGGGGGGACATGATGCTGATTGGAATTTGGCACCACTGTCAGCAAAGAAATTGAGTTTGTGAGGTGGGGGGCATCTGACACTGGGAGTGAGTATCCCAGCGTTGGGAAAATAAAAAAAAAGTCTGTGCACACTGGTTTGGGCTCCCAGTGTGCCACAACATGGCTATGAGGGGGGATACATGTAGACATGTTGATTGGGCACCCCTGATGTCAGCTTTGCAGGAGTGTGTGACTGGCGGCAGGAGCTGCCATTGTGGAAAACCATGCCCCAACTGTTTTATTTATTGAAATGTTTCACCAGGAACTGCACACCGAACAACTGCTAGTAACTCCAGCCATGCATATTATTGTGCACTGTAATGCGCATGGCCAGAGTCTTCTCATCTGCCACTGCAATGATGAAACTGCATCTGATTGCAGCAGCAGATTTATATCAGCTCTTTGGCACTCCTTGAAGTTTGCTGTCATCGCCAGCATGCTCACTGATTGGTGGCAGAGGGACTCACCCACTAAATCATCCCCTGCATTGGCCACAACACTGACATACCTCTGAAATGTGTTACTACCACAAGATGTTTCTTGTACATGTGTGAAAGCGAACATAAAAATGAAGCAAAATATCCAGAAACAGATGAAGCAACACAACCAGAAAAAGAAAAGAATTTTGGCGAATTCCTTGCTCAAAGTAGTACAGCAGTGTCAGCATTGCCAGAAAAATCAGATAAAAGTAAAATACATAAACAAATAGCCCAAACAGTTAGACCTAGAAAGTCAGTGATTAAGGAAAAGGCTCTATCTAGTACCACTAGACGTAGCACTCCACAATATGCCACCTAATGCATATCCGGCTCTTCATCAGAAAGCAGTGCCTCTGATGAAGAAGAGATTGTAAATGTACAAGAACAAGCTCATGATCACAATGTATCACAGTTATGCTCTTCCAAAGGTGATGGATCAGATTATAATACTGATGAGCTAGAGGATGGCACCTGGAATCCCCCACCCAAAAAGAAAAAACACATACAGCAAGCACCACCAGTAGCTACAGCCAGTGGTGGAAAAACAATCGATAATCAAGGTTGCTCTTCTGGGGACAGCCACAGTTTGTATTAATCAGGGTCAGAAGCACCAGCCACCAAAATTGCTGCAGTTCCTGGCATGATGAAAAAATGTTTCACCTCAGTTGTGTGGAGCTATCTTCATATAATTCCCAAAAATAAATCTGTTTCTGTCTGTACCTTTTGTCATTGGAAAGTTAGCAGGGGGAAAGTGAGGGACCAGTTCGGGACAAAATCACTAAAAGGGCATTTGTAAAGAGCACATCCAACCATTTGGCTGGGTAGCAGTCCTGAGCAAGGGAAAATATCTGTGATGAAAATAATCCTACAGACAATAGTGAAGGTGAAGAGACCGAGAGACAGGGCAGAAAAAAACATGTTCAAGTTCACTGATAAAAGTATTTGGACAAGTTTCAGCTTCGCCACTGCAATCCCATTATTTTGGCCCCCCCTGCATGAACTAAGCAGTTACTTTGATGCGCGAACAAATAACTGCCTACAGTAGATCACATCAAGTAACATTAAACATTAATCGGTTAATAGTTGAATTCATTGCCGAGAACCTCTTGCAGTCATTTCTGTGGTGGAGGATGATGGTTATAGAGCCCTTTTCAAGTATTTTGCTCCATGTTGCAACATACCAAGCCGTAAATATTTTGCAACTGTCGCTGTTCCCAAAATGTACAAATGTATGCAAAGTAAAATAACGCTGGCTCTTAAACAGAGTGAATATGGTGCTGTGCACCTGATCTCAGACATATGGATGAGTTCTCAAACCACTGATTATATGTGTATCACTGCACATTTGGTGTCACAATCATCTTCAAACACTACCACAAGCAGCAGTGTACAGGAAGAAAGACAAAGAATGGCAACTCTTTGTGTTAGCATGTTTGATAAGCATCACACCGCTGGCAATATTTTGGAGGAGCTGCATGACAAACTTTCTGAGTGGTTAGAGCCCCTGATACTGAGTACTGGATTTGTGGTTTCAGATAATGATGCCAATGTTGTTAGTACACTGAAACATGGTGGTTTTACTCACATTCTGTGCATTGCACACTCACTAAATCTGTTAGTATATGCTTTCCAGTGATAATAGTATAGTAACTCTAGTGGGAGCTGCAAAAAAAAAAAAAAAATTGTGGCCATTTCAGTCACCTTGTAAAATCATGTGGTATCTTGGCTCACCTCCAGAAAAAAAAATGGCTTGACAATACAGCAACTAAAACAAGATGTTCTGACAAGACTGAACGCAACATTTTACATGTGTGAGATCTCTCACACAGAAGAAGGCTGTCCATGAATATACACTGGAGCAAAATTTAACAGATGATGTTGTGCTGAATTCATTCCAGGGGAGCCTTATGGTGCATCTTACATTGCTCTTGACCCCCGTTTGAGGAAGCAATTTGACAAATTAGCAAACAAAATGCTACTCTAAACCAAGTTATTCCCATAATAAATGTATTGCACAAGAAACTCAGGAGTCTGCATAGAGGTTTTGAACTAAAAGGAGAAAAATCTTGTGTATCCCTTTCAGACCAACTGATAAAGCAATTCCAAAATTGCAGAATTAACATATCACGACAGACATTTTTTATGTTTGCTTGCATGCATGTGCAAGAAACATAGTGCGATGATCCAAAATGCAGTGCTGTACAGTTGAAAGGGAGAACACCGCTTGAGTGAGCAGCACTCCCCCTCCCCCCACACACACACACGCACGCATGCATATTGCGTACTCATGCGCTCCTACCTCCCCCACACACACACTGTATGGCCAACAGGGGTGCCCATTACCCCATTGGCTTCATGCTCCCACCCAAAACAAGCTTTCCAGTTGCCACGCTGTGAGCCCACCCCAGCATGGCAAAAATTGTTATTGCTGACAGGGGTGCTCAATCCCCCATCGGCTCCAGGCCCCCCAAAACAGCCTTCCAGCTGCCACGCTGGGAGCTTACCCCAGCATGGCAAAAACTGTTATTGTTGATGAGGCTGCCAATCACCCATTGGCTCCAGGACCCCCAAAACAGCCTTCTTGCTGCTACGCTGGGAGCCTACCCCAGCGTGGCAAATGTCCGGTGTTGACTTCCGAGAAAAAAACTGAAAACATAGAAATGGTCCGTGAGTCTCCCTGCCTCCCACCCGCACTCCACCCATTGTGCACCCTGCCTCCCCCACCCCTCTCACCCCATACTTACCTCTGGAGTCTGGCACGATGATCTTCAGTGGACCAGGAACATGTCTGCACTCTTCAAATCTGACCGCGAGTTTTTTTCAACTTTGCTGCATATCTCAGGCATTTTCTTGAATTTTGGCACCAAATTTTCAACATAGGTTTTTTGGGACCCCTCCTCATGAATTCTTGAACTGTCATGGCATTAATCAGGCCCGAAGGGTGATTTTGTGGTCACTGCACAAGTTCACCTTTCAGGACCAATTAAGGAAATGACAGTGCCAGTGTTCATAAGGTGGGCTCTCAAAAAGTCTGTGTTGCAAGTTTGGTGAAAAATTTCCTAAAAATGACTGTTTTACAAGCGTGCATTGCGCAGTTCCTAAGCAGGCTCGTAAGTTCACGAATGTTTAATATTTGTACTCTGGATTTTCAACATTGCCATTTTACCACACGTCCTTATGAGCAGGACAGCTGTCATTTTTCACATCTTGCCCAAAATGTGTTTCCGCACATGTAGCGCACAATGGTGCAGTCAGTGTGTGAAATCAATGTATGGGACACATTAGGAAAATCACAGTGACACTGTTCATGAGCAGAGGTCTCAAAATGACTATGTTGAAAATTTGGTGAAAAAATTCCTAAAAATGACTGTTTTATGTGTGTGCGTTGCGCAGTTCCTACGCACGCTTGTAAGTTCACAAATTTTTAATATCTGTACTCCAGATTTTCAACATTGCCATTTTACCACACCTCCTTATGAGCAGTACAGCTGTCATTTTTCACATGTCACCCAAAATGTGTTTCTGCACAATGGTGCAGTCGGTGTGCGAAAGCAATGTTTGGGACAGATTAAGAAAATCACAGTGACACTGGTCATGAGCAGAGGTCTTAAAATGGCTATGTTGAAAATTTGGTGACAAAAGTCCATAAAATGACTGTGTTACGAGTGAGCATTGCGCAGTTTCCACGCACCCTCGTAAGTTCATGAATTTTTAATATTTTCAGTCCAGATTTTCACCAGTGGCATTTTTCCACACTTCCTTATGAACAGTACAGTTGTCATTTTTCACAACATGGCCGAAGTGTGTTTTCACACTTTCAGCACAGAAATGAATGGTTGCTGTGGGAAATCATTGTTCGGGACAGATAAAGAAAATCACAGTGACACTGTTCATGACCGAAGGTCCCAAAATTACTGTGTTGACAATCTGCTGTAAAAAATCCCCAAACTAATTACATTACGGGTGTGCGTTGCACAGTTTCTACGCATGCTCGTGACTTCACCAGTTTTTTTAATATTTTCACTGCAGATTTTCAACATTGCCATTTTTCTACACCTCCCCATGAACAGTACAGCTGTCATTTTTCACATCCTGTTCGGAATGTGTTTTTGCACCTGTGGTGACAAATGTCGTAGTCGCTGTGCAAAAGCAGCTTTCAGCTAACAAACTGATATTGCCACTGTTCATGAGGTGGGGGTCACAAAAAAAACATGTTGAAAATTTGGAGTGAAAATACCAATGAATGCCTGAGGCATTAGGATTTCTGACTATAACACCCCACCCTGTAGAGAATGACAGGCATCAGGGCTGTGACTTGGGATTGTCGCCTGCAGTGCTCATATCATTCCACCCCAACCCACACCCTGCAGCCACTGAGAGGCATCAACGTGTGCCTTGGACTCTTCGGCCCTAAAGTTCACCCCATACTCCTATACTGCATCCATCTCACCGTATTTCCTGATGGGATGGGGTGCGCATAAGGGCCAAAGACCCCAAGGCACACCGTGACACTTGTTGGTGTCTGCACGGTAGGGTGTGCTGAAATGGCATGGTCTTTATGACTGACGACCCAAAGGCACACCCCAATGCCTGTCACTAGCTGCAGGGTGGTGATGGGGTTGGCTTCAGTTCAATACTACTATGCCATTCCTATTATGCAGCTCTGTAACTCCTACACTACCAATGCCAGTGCCAGCAAGCAAACATTCAGCATTGACAAATGCTTGTTTTCTTTTAGGTCTTCCTGAACCTCAGTTTAAGTTGAAAGAGCTTCCCCCTTCAGATCCCAGTGACTCTTGTCTTAAATACCAAAACATGCTGATTTCAGCAATTACACAGGAAAAGCAAGGAAGTCTAGTTGACAATACAAGTGAATCATGTGATGTGAATGCTGCATTTGATGATGCAATGTCTTGTGGTGCTGACAACAATAATTTTCTCCTAGTGCAAGGGAGGAATACAAATAAAAAAACCTATATGCATGGCTGCCATGAGTGCCAGCCCTCGCAGTCATCAGGTCCTGCACCATGTGGATCCCCTCTAGCTAGACGATTGGGGTTAGAGGCAGTACGGCTGTGGACTGGCAGGTAAGCTTCATGGCAGAAGTAGATGGTGGAGGGGGCCAAATAGATCTATAAAAAAATAAAATAAAAATAAACGCAAAAACAAAAGAGTATTTTTTATACCATAGTTGATAGCACGGCCACGGGAGTGCCGGCCCCCATGGTCCATGAGTCCCACACTGTGCAGCTGGCTTGTTGATGGGGGAAGCAATGACTGGGCTAGGGACTGGAAGGTGGGTTTCATGGCAGGAGTAGGTGGCGGTCAGTCCCAAACAGCTCTATTAAAAAATGCAATAAAAAAAGTATTTTTATACTATAGTTGAATAGTTGACTGCTTACATCTGTAGTGAGTATGGGTCCCTACAGTCTTCAGGTTCCACATCATGCGGATCCCCACTGGCTTGAGGGGGAAGAGGCGACAGGGCTGGGGAGTGGTAGGTGGGCCTCATGGCAGGGGTAGTTTGGCGGTCGGGGCCAAACAGGTCTATTACAAAAAACCAAAAATATACCATAGTTGACTGCAATTATTGATTGCTGAAGCTTCTAGGGTATATCCAAAAAATGCAATGCTTGGTGGGGGGGAAGGGGGGCAAAGTCAATCAGGTAAAAAGTAAGTTACAAAACACAAGTGATAAAAAATAATTGCCCAATCAGGCAGGAGAGTGTGTGGGATGGTTACAGGCCCATGATCCTTGCTATAACACCAAGTAGGCAAGCAAAATAATTACATAAAAAAAAACTCTGGTCAAAAGTGCAGGAGGGATGGCTGGGGTCCCATCACATATCCCACTCAGGCTACCTGTCTCCCACCAAAAAGCATGCCAGACACAGTGAAGGTCTGCACTCTGCCATTGTCTTTCTGCTGTTGAATTTGTTGGTCTCTCTCTCTCTCTCTCTCTGTCTGTCTGTCTGTCTGTCTCTCTCTCTCTCTCTCTAACATTTGACACACTGCCTTCTTTCACTGCAAAGCCCCAAATGAGCTGCATAAATTGGACTGGATTCAGAAGCATTTTTGGGACTAAGTCCCACACCTCAACTCCAGTTGTGGGCCAACATCTCTACAGCTGTGGAGATAGCTATTCACATCCACAGCAGCTGTGGAAAAAGTAATGGCTGGTCCCACCAGCCATAACATTTTTCCATAGCTGCAGAGATTTCCACAGCAACACCACCTGGAAGCTGCTGTAAATTGTGGTGCCGGTCATAAATCGGCTCCACTTTTGAGAATACCATAGCTGTGGGAGAAACCGCAGTTCCGCAAATGGCAATTTACTTCCACTGAGTTTTTCCTGCAGTTGCAGGGATTATGTTTGTATGTAGTTTGTAGGCTTCTTTCTGTTTTCTCCGCAAACCTCCTGCATCCCTGCGCAGTATGCGTGTGTGGAGGCACATGCACATCATGCACTACGGGAACACCCCCTACCCTACCAGTCACTCCGTTACTGCCTGCGCCTGCTGCCGTATCTTCATCCTGTGGCAGCGGGATTACGGATGGGTGACACTCCTTCCCAGGAGAGGAGAGCCAATGTACCATCCTGCTCCCACCCTACCCCCCTATGCTGGCACCTCAACAACCCGAGGTAATTCCTGAACCAGATCACCAGCATAGTGCGAGGTAAGACATCCAGTGCCTTAGCCCCCAGTGTCACCAGGTTGGCCACACTGCGGGATTTGTAAGAGTTTTGTGAATCCAGCCCACTGTTTCCTTCGTTATCATGACAGGAAAATACAGACACAAACATTTTTTTTAAGGTTTTTTTTTAACAGAGGGATCTAAACGAATAATACTAAGGCATTTCTCTTACTCAAATAGACTAAAACATGGTCTACAGTTCATCAGAGTACATCAGAATCTTTTGGAAATAAATCAGAGCCAGAATCAGAACTGGTCACAGCTGACCTGCCCATCCATAATCTGGATTATTTCTAGTTGTGGGATATGCAATAACAGAGTAAGGAAGTGTGTCTGTGAACCAGAGGTCCAACCATGTGAATCAGCAGCTTAGTGGTTAGAGCACTGGGACAGTATTCCAGGGGCCTGGGTTCAATTCCCAGTAGCTCACATTCTTTCTTTCTCACTGCAGTTTGTGAGAAAATAAAATGTAACTTTGGTCCCTGTATGATTCCACAAAATAGGAGGCAAGTCCTTACTTTTTGAGATTATAGATCATGGGAGCATCATGGGATGCTCCTGTCCAATTACAGTTTTCTTTGTTTCAGAGAGCCTCTTATAGCCACAAATGTGTCTCACATGCTGTGCCTTAGTAATGGGCTTCTCGCTACTACTGCAAAGAAAAGAACAATTAAGTAGATAAAGTAAATTTCAAACAAACAATGTCTCACAATCTAGAATAACTTTACAGGACTGCTAGGAGTGCTTCTTATCAATATAAGAGTGTTGCTTCTTGTGTCCTTAGGGAACCAGAACTGCTCAACTCTGGTTCACAGTTTTCTTGCCCAAGGAACACACAAGACATCATTCATATCCATAGGGAACCTTCTTAACATCCCTATAAAGTTATAAAACAAAACCTAACTTGTTTCACACAGTGCCTTTTATGGCCTGCTAAAAATAAGACTCAATGGGCCTTGCCCCAATTCACATGTTGGGCTGTATGCACAAAAGGGCATACAGTATGAGCCAAAGGTGCATACCCCACCTGTGCAGCTCCGCACCTATGGACAGGTGTACACCTTTTAGTATTCACTGTTGCCGGTCACCTGTTCATGCCCCCCCCGGCTGCAATCATGCATTGCTGGAATGTGGCTTTGTGGGGGTGGAGTGCAGGACTCAGGCAGGCATCCAATCAAATGCCTGCCCTGGGTCATGAGCGGATCCCTTACGTGGGCATCCATTTGAGCCTGGGATGGTGCTGAACCCCTTAAAAGTAAAGGGACATTATCAGCACCCAAAAGCTGCACTGACAGATGTTGCAGGGGCAAGAACTGATAGGAATAGTAAGGTGTACCTGTCTCCCACATGTCTGTATGCCAAGTGGTGTATGGGTACAACATGCTGGCCAGGGAGTGGTGATGCACCCAATGGTAAAATGGGTTATGAGTTCATCCCATCCACCACCACCAGGGGTACTGGCTGCAGGAACAAAGTGTAGATGATGCAAATTGTGCAGATATGCACCTATATGTGTGCAGAGGAATGGGACAGTTGGGTATACAGACTGGTGGTGGGGGGATGCTCAGGGGTGTGTGGGACTGCATGGACCAGGACCTGTAGACTGTATGGATACTGACCCGTACGATTGCCCCCAGCCCTTCCCATCCACCAAGTGGGCCGGTCGGTGCATCATGGAAGGGTGACTCCAACTGGTGTGCACAACAAGCGTAACCATGTAGAGAGCCAAAATGCAGGAATGGAGGCAGATGAACACAGCATATTCATAATAAGCCTGTACAGTGCAATCATCTGTTCTCAGAGCAATTGAGTCCCCCTTTGAGAATGCTAGCCACTGCATTCCTATATCCTTCCAGTTGTGGTCCAGCATCATGGTTTGTGTTGTGTGAGAGAAGTGGGGCTGACTGTGCACTTGTGCACTGGCTTACTGATGCAGACTGTAAGGGTGCTACGACAGTCACATTCCACTCCAAACCACAGTCTACACAGATGGGAATTCTACTGGTGATGTCTGGTGGACAATACCGGGGTGATGCATAGCTCGACCTTGGCATATACTGTGTGAGGACATTTCTGCATGGAGAGCAGGCATCCAATTTGCTTACATACAGGACTGCAGTACACAGGACACCACTCAGTCACTGCCATGTTCTGTATAGAGTCCCCACTAGTGCAATAGCAAACTACCAGTGTGTATATCCATACAGTACTAGTAGGGACATAGAACATTATAATGTTATGGCACAACTTCACTGAGTGTACATGGGACAGGGGACACTGCAGTGGTACCAGCTGGGATGTCCCTGTACACTGAGGACATTTGCAGGGTTGGTTTTGCTGGATGGCCATGCCCTTCACAGTGCACTGAGTATATGTGGATGAGATGTGTAACACAGTTATGGCAGGGTCCCCCCAGCCACATCTCTTGCTTCTCAGTGTGCAGAACTTCATGAGATTCCACACCTTTGTGAATCTCATGGAGTGCAGGCACATCCCTGACACACCCCCCCAGTCTGAGCATGGCACATAGCTACCTGTGGGGCTGGAGGATCCAGTGTACACCTGGCCAGTGCACAGAAAGTGAACGTCACTGAGCCACTACTGCACGGTATTCAGTATCCAGTGAACAAGGTGACTGAAATTGGGTGCCTACAAAAATGGCAACTCGATTATGGTGCCTGTGTTCATGGCTACCAAGTGGGGGGGTGACCAGATACAGAGGTGAGTGAAATACTGCAACAGGAAGTAGGAGGTATATGCATGTATGCACACATGCACAGGGGAGGAGAGGCAGGGAAGGGATGGTATGTGGGAGGGGGCATGTCGGACAGCTGCTGAGCTGGTCTACTAGCATGGTGGGGAGGGAGGTCAACTGGGAGGTGGAGGGTACAGGGTTCAGGTCCAGTGTGGTGAAGGTTTTTGTTTTGCCGGCAGGCACGATTACATTTTTGAAAGTTTTTCACCCCACCTCGACATGCACCACCATTGAGTTGAAAATGCATAAGTAGGGGGGTGTGGGGGACAAAGCCCCCCACAGAGGGGTGCATTAAAAATAAGATCCATAGGTCTCAGGTGCTGTTTTTGTCCATACTGTGGGTGTGCATCACTGAAATTCATTTTCGGCAATGTACACTCACTGTAACCATGATCGTTATTCTGTGATCACTATTATGACATGGAACTGCAGTATTCACATGTAGGAATGCCTGCATGCCTCAGATATGCAATGTTAGGCATAGTGCATACAGCCCAATCTGAGGTAAGCCCTAACTTTCTTTGCACATGGCTCTTTGGGCCTTGCATGAAAAAGGAGCTAACTCCTAACCTACTGCATTTACACATAACCTTTTTTGTTTCACTGTTTTTTCCCTAATTTTCTTCAGTTGAGTATTCTTTTACCCTTACCATCATTCAATGCATGGTGTACAGTGATGTAAATTGTAAACACCTATTTTGAGGTGATTTGAAAGTTGACACTCGCAGAGTTCATAAAGGTGGTAAAAAAAGCTGTTGATGGAACAAATTATGTAAAAATAGTCAAACACCCAAAAGTATGACTACAAAAATGAAAAAAAAAATCCCATTAAATCTTTGTGCCCAGTGGGCCATTCATTTCAGTAGTTTTTTTTTTTTTTCCCTTTAAGCCCTAACTTTTTTATTTTTACCTACTTTTTTCTATTGGGGTCTTTTTAGTGCCACCCTCATAGTGTCAACTTTCATTCCCCCAAAAAACAAAATGGGTGTTTGCATTGTATGCTGGTAAACACCACTAACACCTATGTCAAGGGGAGTTGCAAGATTGTGTTTTTAATTTTTGAAATTTAGGATTTGAAAGAAGACATACAATACAGTTCATGAGAGTAGAATTAAAAAAGAACTTGACAGAAAAAGTAGGCAAAAATATTTAAAAGAAAGGCCATAAATTAAAGAAAAAAAATCATTGAAATGAATGGTCCTACTCATTTCAATATAAGTGATTGGAAGAGCAGTGCATTGAGGACACTGAGAAACTGGCATCAAGGGACAGAGGAGCCACAAGGAGGAGCAGAGGTGTGTACCTGTGGTGGGAAAGTGGTGGTGGGTACACAGAGGGTGGGAAAGGATGAAAAGTTATTGTAAACCATGTTTGCTGGGATGGGGATTGGGTAAATCATAAGTTATGCTGTGTGGAGGGGAGAGTTTAGCAGCGATTGTGGGAGCAGGAAAAAGGCAGGGTGCTGAGAGGGTGGTTGAGAGTGGAGTGTTATTGCTTAAAAGGGTTTACCAGAAGGGAGGAGATTAGCAGTGGGACTGGGCACCTACCATCAGTAAGCATCAGGAGTTCAAAAGGAGAACCTGGAAGTGTAACTGAGTACCTGCTACTAGTCATGGCACAAAAACATGGCCAAGGCGGGGGGGAGGGGGATGGGATCAGGCTGAAATTTATGTGAAAGAAATGGTAGGATGTGAGGATAATTCCTCACTTATCTCTGTGTGGATCTTTCTTTAAAGGCTTTGCTGTTTTTTTACATAGTGAAGGACAAAATCGATTTACAACAAATAGCTTTTATCACACGCTCTGTAAAAAAAAATCTTTAAAAAGAAAAATGTACAACATGACACCTAGTGAGGAGTCATCCTCACATTCTATCTTGTCCCCACATAAATTTCAGCCTGATTCCCCCAGCCATTGAAAAAACAATAATAGGCAAAGTGTTTTTTTCCCCCACTGGTTACTGTATGTGATACTTAAGCTGTGAAAACATGACGTTTAGGAAGATTCGCTTATCCTTGGAATATTCGGTTAATGCATTGCATGTGTCAAAAAGCTGAACTTATTTTTGTTCATAATTTAAAAATGTGATGAATTTTTGTGGAAAATAGCCAGCAAATAATCATATCCATCTCCAGCCTGGTGGTGTAGAGGCCAACGTTGCCTCACGCCTTACCTCTTACCACGCTGGTGACCCAGGGTTGTGAGCAAGCTCGGGTTACTGAGGGTTGGCAGAGAAGGGAGAGGATTGAGTATCAAATGACAGCTCTGCTCTCCTGAGGTGGGGTGGTTGATGGCTTCTGGCTAAGCAGTGACTCCCAGTGGTGACTGGGAGTTCACACATGGTTGGGGATAGTCATGGCAGATAACCATGGGTCAGGAGCCCACTTGATTTGATTAAAGGAGGGCCCAAGGTAAGTGAAGGGTGGCCCCACCCTTAGGGGCACAAGTCAGGGGATTCCCAGTGGGACAAGGGATGTCAAGTTGGGATTCCAGGGGGATTTAGGGTGAGGGGGGCTCAGGATGGGCAGGGCAAGCTGGTGATTCCTGAAGGAAGCCTTAGGCACCAGTGACCAGAATGAAAGAAAGTGTAAAAAAAAAAAATAAGAATATCTGGGCCAAACCATAGCAAACCAGAAAGTTTTAGATTTCAAATCCCAACTGTTTTTGAGCTATTGAGTAACAAACTAGTCATTATTCGGGTGCATTTATATATTTTTAACCTTCTAGAACTTTGCATTCACTTTCCTAATCAATGCCAAATTTATAGGAACCAGAGATACTTACTCAGTACATGACAGGTTTCAGGTAAATAAGTCAAACAAGTAATTAAGGTGCACATAAACAGGTTTAATAATAAACTGCCTACTTATCAGTATTATACAGGTGCTACTGCACCTGTATAATTAAGCAAGAATGCACAACAGAGTGATTGTTGTGTAATAATATCATGCCTTGGGTGGGTTGAAGCATGTCCCTTGAGTACATTATTGCTATTATACAATGGTTCCTTTGTAATAAAAGAAGAAAACAGACTATAATAAAGGAATAATGTACTCCAGGGTGTGTGTTGTGCTGGCATAATGTCACTCCTTGGGTGGTTGGGCACAAGGTTGCAGGTCAAGTGCATCCAACACCTGAGAAGTGACATTATCCCAGCATGACACCCACCCTGGAGTGCATTATTCCTATTCTACAATGACTCCTTGGTTGAAAACAAAGAAAATGATTAAAAATACATTTCAGAATACATTTTCCCTTATATTTTAACATCTGGAAATAAAGTAGTCCCTTTTTCTTCAGTCTGTAAACTCTTATTTTGGTAATGGTTACAGCAGTATAACAGCTAATATGCTGATCTACATACAGCAACAGGGAATTCAGGGTAGATTACAAAGTTAATTTAAAATTTTCCTAACTCAGCAGTGCAGTCTTCTATTTTGGTAGTTGAAACTGCAGTATAGCACCTAATATGTAGATGCATGTGGCAAGGCATTGTGGGTACAATATGAAACTGTCTTCCATTTTTCCTTACTTAGAAGTGCAGTCTCCTATTTTTGTAATGGTTACGGTAATATGAGGTCTCAGATGTTTATTTTCAAAATGAAAACAATAATTGTGCATGCACTGATAGCTGAGAAGATTTCTTTCCTGAGAGATGTAGTCTCCTATGTTTGTGCTGAGTACAGAAATAAAATAGCTTGTATACTAATTTACATAGTGAGGAATTGTAGGTACAGTGAATAGCTAATTTTCAATCTCCCCTAATCTGCATGTGGAGTGATTCTTTTACTAATGACATTCAGTCACGTGTTTGCTGGGACTAGATCTGTGATTTTATGCTGAGATAACATCATGGATCCAGCCCCAGACTGACCAATCTGAGCCTATCATTCTTTCTTGCCATTGTATAAGTAAGCAATAATACCCGACAGGGTGGGTGGTGTTGTGCTATACCGGACCGCCAAGGGGCGTAATGAGGCCCGACGCTGCAGGCGGAGGGCCTTATAGCCCCTGGAAGGTCCGGTATAGCACAATACCGCCCACCCTGGAGGGTATTATTGCACTTAGAAAATGGGCACTGTAAAAAAAATTAAGTTTAATTTTAAAAAGTTAGTGCAATATTAGTTTAAAATATGTTTGGAGATACAATAGTTCCTCCACTTGCATTACATTTGTGTTTTTGCATTTTTTTTTCCTAGGGTGGGCACTTCTGTCCTACTGGGAGATTCTGTACTACTGTTCTCCTTCCTCCCTCTGACTAGTAACAATACCAAATGAAAATAAAAGAAATTAAAGAATAGGGCTCACACAGAATATCAACTTCCTTTTGTAGCTCTTTACAGTATTCTTTCCACAGTCAGTAATTGCTGTGAAGCACTGACCAGGATATGCTGCTGCCTGTCCCTATGAATTTTGACCTCACTCTATGACAGGCTTGTAAAAGACTCAAGAAAGGCTGTGTGAAAATTAGTCAAAACATGGTGTTCTCCCTCCTTTCTATTAACTTGTTTGTCTTACTTAGTTTCAGTTCAGGTTCCTACAGTCAACAAAACCCTAGGTATGGGATGGAGTGCGATGGAAACAGTACTAATGTAATTAAAAAATGTTCTTGACATTTCTGCAGTTTTTTTTTAATTCTTTTCCTCAATTCGATCATGTTATGGGCTGCAAAACTGAATGACTTGCGCAACAGAGCGAGAGAGCGCTACCTTTGATAGCAGTGCTGTGTGTTAGAGGACCGCTATTTTCTTCATTTTCCGTACTGCAGATGGACGTCCATCGTCGGTATGGAAAATTAAGAAACTGCCGGTGCTCTCATGCTCAGTGGCTGAATCGGAGATACTGCTCGCTCTTGCTATTGGACTTTAGACACTGGAATTCATTTTGCTCTGCACACTGCCATTTACGTTAGTGAGATTTGTTTATTGTGGTTTCCTTTGGTGGTAGGAAGAGCACGGCCCAGCTGTACAGGTATGTCATCTGACATTTCAGTTTCCGCATTGTGGGCACAGTGAGAGGAAACAATGGCAGTTTTGACAGCTGTCAAAATTTTATGGCTGCCTGATTTGAGTGATGGGGCACTTACAGTGGCACTTGTTATTGGCTAGGGTCTGTTGCCACATAGACTAGGGCCTCTGCCAGACCCAACAGCCAATCAGGAGACTCGATTCTTGATGCCCGTTTTCTAATGTATTTTAAAGTATTTTTAAATATTTTTTTTACTGAGTAGGTATACATACAGATACAAGAAAAATAGAGGTACTATATTGTTTTACCCAGCAGGTGCTACTGCTGCTTTTTTTAGTACAGTGGGCATGTTCATTCCCCCCCTACCACCACCAGAACACACACACATGCACACACACACACACACACGCACACACACACACACACACACACACACACACACACACCACTTCTCTGACTTTGGTAACATCTCTCTCTCTCTCTCTCCTCTCAAGTTTCATTGACCCAGTCCCACTGCCTGTCCTGGGACTGGGCGAAGATTATTTGTTTTATTATTCTTTTTGGCAAAACCATGATCTACCAAAACTGTGCTGAAATTGAAAAGGGGTCAGGCAGACACTTCCGGTTCACTGCTGTGATCAGTAAGTAGCCGTTGATTGGAGATATGTACTCTATTAATCAAACTTTTGTTTTAACGGGAAAACTAATTTTACTTGTTTTAGAAACAGCTGCTGCATGTGGTTTTGTGGGGAAATAGCTGTCCACCAAGGAGTGAGTGTGCTCTGTAATACGGCAGGGAGCCAGGAACTATGAAGCCAGTAACACACGGCTGCCATTTCTTGAATTAAATAGAATTTTAAAGTATTTTATCTCAGTTGCTTGGAGAAGGAGGGACTGAATGTATATGTGTGTGAAGGGTGGGAGGAGATGAGTTAAGCACCTGGTAATGTTTGGGTTCTATGTGGAGTGAGCAGATGGTGATTTCTGAACTGGTCATGTGGTCTTTTCTAGGTCTGCCCTAAATACTGTCAGATAACTTTACTGTCGCTATTGCATGGCAGTCAATAAGAATGCTAAGGTTATTTGTGCCATTGTGTAATATGTAGAAACATAGAAAGATGGACAATGCTGGCAGGAAAAGACCATTAATCCATCCCATCTGACTTGTTATACCCTATCCTACCTCGAGACCTATTGTGTAGATGGGTTTTGAGCCCCCACTTCCCACATTGCTCCTTGCCTTACCGCTGTGCCTCTCATTAACTATTAATCCTTAACTCTGTCCCAGTGCTTGAACTCGTTAATGCTTTTTGTGCCCACCACATCTCCTGGCAGGCTATTGCATAGCTCAGCCACTCTCTGTATAAAATAAAACTGTCTCACATACCTCCTGCTCTTGAATCTTCCCTCCTACTAGCTTCCACTTATGTCTTCAGGTTTTTGACTCACTATTCTTGCTAAATAGACCCTCACAGTTTACCCTCTCCATTCATTTCAGGAATCTGAAGATCTTTAACATACCTCTTCCTCTCCTTTCTGGCCTCCAGTGAGTATATGCTCAGTGCCCTAAGCTGATCCTTGTAAACAAGGATCTGCCCTGTTGGCCCTGAATCATTTTGGTTACCCTACACTGCACCATCTTCAGTCTGTCTTTATCTTTCCTTTTGTGGGGACTCCAGAACTGTACAGTATTGCAGATGGGACCTTGCCAGTGATATATACAGAGGTAGTATTACCCCTTTCCTCCTCCTATGAAAACCCCTCCCAATACACACCAACATCCTGGTTGTCTTGCTGTAGGTCTTGTATCGTGAGCACTTGGCAGTGGTGGGAGCAATGGACGAGTAAAGGTAGCTAGTGAGGGACCAAGTAGCAAGTGTACACTTATCCTAATGGATTTTGGAAGAAACAGGGAGAGAGTGAAAGATATGAGAAAAGGATCTGATATGAGGAGAGGGAGTAAGAATGAGGTATGGAGGTTGGTTTGCCTAAATGCTAGAAGTTTAAATAACAAGATCATTGATCTGGAAGTGCAGGTAGAAGAGGTTATATTAGACCGAATGGCAGTACCACCGAAAAGCAGTGCACTACAAGCATCAGCTAGATTTTATGAAAAATTATCAATGCAAAAACACGCTGGAGACAATAGGAAAAAATTAGACTACCGTGGTGCTTTGTGGCACTCTGCCACTTCATCAGGAGGTGTGTTCATAGTGTGTATCAGCTTCTGTCTTATCTTGGGCACAAGGAGTTGACTGGCTCAGAATTTAGTGTCAGAGCTGCATAAATACTCTCACAATGCATTTAAAGGAACCTTAGAGTAACAGCAGATATGAAAAAAACAATTATACCACTGTCAAGTACCCAATTAGAATTAGCTCATGTGGCCATATGAGAGATAAAAGAATCGGCCTCACAATATGTGAACACATAGAAACCAAACAAGTGCAAAATCCACATGTTTCAAATAGTGCATTATTATGTATTTCAAGTAGTGGCAATAGACTTAAAGTTAATGGCTACATACATGTTACAATTGTAACATTACCACTGTAACTGATTGCACTCTACTCATCCCGTTCCCCCAGGATACATCTGGAAATGAGCTATTTAGATCAGTATGTTTTTCCTGGTGAAACACTTGAAATAAATAAATACTAAGCAAGCAATTTTGTAAAATACAGAAAAACAAATTTCAATTAGTCTTCAAAGAAACAGCACCATAGTCTTCAAAGGATAATGATATTAAATAATCCTCTGTGGATAGTTTTTTGGCAGAGGACCTACTGTGCATAATTACTGTAAATCTACTGTAAGTCAATTACTCAAGAAGGATGAAAAGCATATTGAAAGACGTAAATTAAAAATCAATTGACAGAATGTTTTAAATAATATAGTACAAATTATATTTCCATTTAGTAACACTTACATGTCATGATATACTATGTAAAATTGCTTTCAAAACAAAGGAAATTAATCAATGCTGATGGTTGTAAAGCATTCTAAGTTAAGACATACGGGCCATCACAAAGACTTGGACTGATGGTAACAATGACTGGAATCTAACAATTCCGGGGTATACCTTACTTAGAAGAGATATGGGGAAAGGGAAGATGAGATGGAGTAGCCCTATACATTAGGGAACAAATCGAGGCCACAGAGGATGTGAGTATAAAAAAGGAGGGCATGGCAGAAATGGAATCTGTGTGGGTGCAGCTGACAACAGCTGTTGGTAAGAGAGTTAAATTAGGGGTGTTCTACAGACCACTTGGGCAGAAACATGAAACAGACAGAGAGTTAGGGAGGAAATTACAAAGGGAGCAGCAAAAGGGGATCTGATGTTAGTAGGGAACCTGAACCTGCAAGATACATACTGGGACATGCCGGCCTATAAACGCACCATGAGTCAGGCACTGCTAGATAAGCTTCACAACTGTCTACTGGTGCAGCTATTCAAGGATCCCCCGTGGCAGGATGCCATATTTGACTTAGCACTCATCAGCGCCGAGATGGTTGAGGAGGTAACTGTCAGGGAACTACTAGGGTCCAGTGATCACAACCCTGTGTGGGTCAAACTGATAGGGAACAATGGACCCCTCTGAAAATCAATGTTTCTTTTACCTCAAGCAGGTGGATTTTAGGAAGCTGCAGAGCTTGTTAAGGGAATATTGACAATTGTAGACCAAATACAGAAGGCAGAAGAACAATGGAACAGGATCAAAGAGGAACTCCTAGAGGCAATTGAAGCTTGTGCAAAGAAGGTTGCCAAAATGAGCAAGCACAAAAGGCTGAACTATTTCTTGAAGAGTGTGAGGGAGGCAAAAAGGATAAAAAGAAGAGTCTTCACTGAGTATAAGGTGAACAAGAAGGAGGACATCTGACAGGAGCATTAGGCTAAAGTCAGTAAGGCAAGGGTGGAGATCAGGAGGGTAAAGGCAGAAATGAGCTGTGTATTGCAGAGGGAGTAGAGGGTGGGGAAAAAATAATTGTTTAGGTACATAAGGGAAATAGGAAAACAAGAGGGTCTTGTTAGGCTAGCTGAGAGAGGGAGAGTAGTGAAGGGTGAGGCACAGAAGGCAAATGTACTAAACAATTACTTCTGCTTGGCAGTCACAGTAGAGGATGACAGTCCTCTGCTGCTGAGTGGTTTCAAGGCTGCCACAATAGGTGTTCAGGAAATGGGAAGAGTACAGATATTAGTGGGCAAGGTACAAAAGGAATAGAAACTCTAAGGGTAGAAAGGGTGCCAGGCCCAGATGGCCTGCAACAGTGAGTGCTAAGGGTATTGCCTACAGTATTGGTACCATTGATCCTTCAATTCCAAGACTCGCTGCAGTCCGGAGCAGTGTCATCAGACTGAAGATCCACTGCCATAGCACAATTCTACAAAGAGAGGGACAGGGAGGATCCAGGAGCCTACAGGCCTGTCAGCTTTACCTCAATCATAGGGCTGATGGAGACCATAGTGAAGGAGAGTTATGTGGCCTACCTAGAGGACAATAGACTACAGGATGAAAAGCAGCATGGATCTGTGTCAGGGAGGTCTTGCAATACCAACCTGATACTGTCAGGGCTGGAGTTACAGTACACTGCCATGGACCCTAAGTACAGCAGTAACCATGTGATCCCTCCCATGCCATCCAATCATCAAAGGTTTGCACAGCAGAGCACCCAGACCAATTATTAACAGTCAAAACCTAAAATCCGGTAACATGGAGTTACAAGTTCAAAATCCTAAGCATACAAAAAAAAAAAAAGTAGCGTCTGGCAGCTACTCATCATGTGAGATGGAGACAACCCTAACTCCTCAATGAGTGCACCCAATCCAGTCAGGCCTTCCTGATTACTAAAAATTAATAAATTAATAACCTTTGCCACCTGTCTTTATATGGTAACTTATAAACTTGTTCATACCTTTTTAAACCTACAAAAAATATAGTTTGCAGTTAATTTAAAACAGTGCTAAATACTGTTGGACTGTATAAGCTGCAGAAGGGGAATGATATATAGTAACAGGAATTTTTCCTTATACAAATATTTTATGAGTAATTTTTCATGGGAGCTCAGTACTACTGATTTATAATATTTGTGTTTTGGGGGACTGTAAAGAGGATTAAGAGCATTCCCTCTACCCCAAAGAAATAGCTGTAAACAGACATGAGACACATTAACCATAACTGTTACTCCCCTGCCCCATTTTAAACACCAAATTAGCACAAATAAAGCTATTTGTAGGGAGTTGGGTAATAGGGGTAAATAAACATTTTGTTTGTCTTTTTCAACTGTTCAAGCACATGCTTTGAGTGCATGGGTAAAGACTGGGATGGGTTGGGGCTTTTTTCAAATAAATATAATAATGCAGTACAATGAATGTATTGTTAATAGTAATAGTAAATACATTGTTAATCAAATTCTCTCACTGCCAACTACCCCACGACACATACTCTCTGGCCCGGATATTCAAAAGGGATGCGCAACAGGGATGCGCCAGTGCAAGTACAGAAATGCACCATTGTGTGATATTCAGCAGGAGGCAGCTGCTCAGTGCAAGAGCACAATAGTAATGAATACTACAGCTCTTTGGCCAGCTGGTTGCGGGGAAGTGGTGGTAGATCTAACAGAGAACCATAAGCTACTGGATTTCTCAGCAATCAGGGCTAAATACAACCTACCATTTTCTCATTGTTTTAAATATCTCCAATTCTCCCATGTTTTAACTCAGCATTTCGGCAATGGCCTCTGGGACCAGTATATGTTGGGCCCCATTCTTGGTTCATTGCCCAGGAGACCCTCATCTCACTTCCTTGCCTTCTATTATAAGGAACTTCAGATGTGAAATAGTGAGTTAGAGGGTACCCCATTATGCGTGGGACAGATCTCTCCCTTCCACCTCTTCTGTGCCCCGCCAATGGCACCAAATATGGAAAAGGCTGTATAAGGACATTAGATGGGATCAATATAGATTGCTTCAATTCTATGTATTGCACGATCTATATTATACACCAGTAAAACGTAACAGAATGGGTCACTATTCATCGGAACTGTGTACCAGGTGTGGATCTCAGAGGGGTACGTTGCTTCACATTCTCTGGGAATGTGTTAAAGTAATCCCATTTTGGGAGGCCATCCGATCTAAACTTGACCCTGTATAGGATCTACAAACTGTCTTTTCACCAGAAATTTGCATTCTGGGAGATGTAGGCAAATTCTGACAGGTACTCAAAGAAAGCGATGTCCCTGATATCCTCTGTGCTAAGAAAATCACATTACGCTACTGGGTGGATCAACAAATTCTCACATACACAGAGTGGCACAAAGAAATGTTATTCCCTTGCAGGCGAATATTTCATAGCAAATATGTCCAAAACAATAGCAAATACCAGAAGATTTGGGCACCCCTGCATACTTTACTGTCTACTTAGAATGGTTCTGGCTATTTCCTGGACCTGATATAGTGAGGTTTAGTAAAAGATAAATACTGGGCCAAGACTTTGTTTCCCCTATTCTGTTTGTCCTCCTTACTCGACCGGACTGTCTCCTTTTTTTCCCTCTTTTTGGAATGGGAATTCTCCCAGTAAATATATTGTAGTGGCAAGGGGGGTGGGATTGAGGGTGGGATAAGGGCGTTATTAATTACCTGTATCACTGCTAGGTTGTAGATATTAGATAGCCTGGCGATTAATGCCTATGTTAACTTTGTTGAACTGATCGGGTTTTTGCGAGGTGCTAGGCTTATGTCCGCATCTCAACACGTAAAGGGGATTGAACATTGCCATGTCTTCCCCCATGGTTGTCTAGGGATTTGAATGTGTGAGATGAGTTGTATATTAATCTCTGAATGTATACACTCTGTTGAAAAGTCAATAAAGCATATTCAATTTAAAACAATAGTAATGAATGCATGCGCAACCGTTGCGGGTGGAACCACGAATAACATGTGCAGTGCAATATTCAACAGTATGCGCCATGCGCAATAGGGGAGCTAGCGGAAGTTGCACAACAACGGAAATGATCCAAAATAAAAAGGAGCAAGAGAGGGGCACAGGAATGCTACAGGGAAGCCACAGGTGGGAGTGTGGTGACAGACACGAGGGCAGTACAGACAGTAACAGTGAGCAGGACTGGGCAGGAGCAGGACAGGGCACACCTGAACTGATCCAGGAACAGGATAGGAGTGGGGAGCCTGTGCCACTGTGCAGGATTGATAGTGGAGTGCCACAGTGTACTGAGGGCAGTGGCAGGAGGCAGAACAGCCACAGCCAAAGGCTGGAGGTGTACCTGGTGCAGGGGAAGCATCAGAAATGGACATCGGGGGGAACGGGATAACAGCCGCCGGGGGGGGACCACCAGCCAGGGACATGGCCAGAGCCACCTTCCAGATGGAGGCGGTAGTGAGGGGTGTGAGAAGGCAGGCAGCAGCGGGGGGCATGGCCATGGAAGGACCCATTGGCTGTACACCCAGAACAGGCAGTACTGAGCCTGCACCACCCTCGAACACTACTCTGACACAGAGATTGTGGGCTGGTACCACCTGAACTGGGTGATCCTGAGGTGGCTCTGTGAGCTGTGCAGTGATGAGATGCAGGCACTCACACAACACAGCCATGCTCTGTCAGTGGAGATGAAGGTGACAGCCGTCATGTGCCTGCTCACCACGGGCACCTTCCAGAGACCAACAGGGGACACAACAGGCATAACCCAGTTGGCCGCATCATGCCTACTCCCACAATTCCTCAGCGCACTGCTGCCACATGTTGCAGAGTACATCTGTTTCCCCAGAACACAGATGGAGCGCACAGCACACATACAAGAGTTCCACAGGGTAACACAGTTGCCTGGCATGCTCGGGGCCATTGACTGCACCCATGTAGCCATCCGCATGCCACCTGGCCTGGATGGTGTGTCCTACATCAACTGGAAGGGGTATGCAAGCATCAACTGCCAGGTGGTGTGCGATGCCAGGGGACCCATAACCAATGCCTATGCCACACACCTTGGGGGAACACAAGATGCCTTCATCTGGCACCAGTCCGCACTGTGCCAAAGGTTTGAGAGTGGAGACATCCCCACTGGCCACCTAGTGGGTGAGTATGCATGTCACACAGGACGACATGAGCAGACGTGGGGGGGTTGCATAGTCAGAGGTGCCATGGGTACCGGCCTTGTCGGCCCATGGCAAAGCGATGCAGACCACCATACTAATGTCCACCCTCTACACACAGGTGACAGTGGCTACCCACTCCGTCCCTGGCTGCTCACACCATACCAGCACCCCACGACCCCATCGCAGCTTTGGTACAATGAGGCACATGCCACAGCATGGAATGTCATCGAGCACATGTTCTGGATGCTGAAGGCACGTTTCCAGTGCCTGGACATGTCTGGTGGTGCCCTACGGTACAGCCCCTTGAAGGCTTGTGAGCTATTCCTGGCCTGCTGCATCCTGCACAACATGGCCAATAACTGTGGCATAGCCATAGAGGTTGAAGAGGGGGACAGCGGTGGGGACGATGAGGACGCCGGTCCAGCCGGTGATGGGCAGCCACCCCCTGGGTGAAGAGACCGCCACCTGATCCGGATGTCACAGCTGCACTGGGACACCATCACAGAAGGGCACTTTGGTCAACACAGGTAGGTCACGGGGCCATGCGCACACACCAATGGCAAGAGCACAGCCCACAGACAGGAGAGGAACCCCAGGGGTGGACGGCGGTAAGGGAATGTGTCTGAGTGTGGCACTGCACACGGTGACAGGGATGGGCAGGGCTGAACACGACACATGCACACACACACACACACACACACAAGACATGCACAAGGGGTAGATGGCATGCCAACCCCAATTGCCACCCCTACCCCCACACAGGTCCACACATGACCACGCCCAGTGGCCGTCACTGTACGTGCCTCAGATGCTGGGCACCATTGCACACTGGCGGACAGCACAACACAGGCATCATCATGCACATGCCACAGTGGCCAGCAGCTGGGAGGATGTGCACAGGGACCATGTGTGTGCAGGACTGGGTACCCCACCTGTGCATCACACAATGCACACCACACCGCACATATGGCAGTGAGAGACAGTGGCCATGGTGGGAGACAGGTCAGTCATGCAGCACAGTGCCATGGCTGCCACAGATGCGTGGGCGACCCCGCCGAGACCTGCCAGCCGTGTCAGGCTGACCATTGGCCTCATGGGGTGGCACTGGTGACGCTGCGTGAATGCGACCATGTTCATGCAGGGGTCTGCAGCTCACCGAACATGCCCGCACCAGGAGTGCTCGGTATGCCCACAGCCAAACCCAGTGTTGACATAGCAGGTTTTTCACAGTGCCGAGAATGGGGGGTGGACATGACACTGTGCGGTGTCTGCGATGCATGGGCACCAAACTGGGTGCCCAATGTGGATGCATTTGTCTGCCTGTCAATGGCAGCGGTCACATCCTCCCGCTGCCGGGCCATCTCTGCCAGGAGCAGACCACGATCTCTGCTGTGCCGCTCCTCTGCCTGGCACAGAACCGCACTGAGTGCATCTACCACAGTCACAAGCCGCAACTGCTGATCCACTGAAGCCTGGAGTAGATGGCTGTGCTTGTTAAAGAGGTCATCCGTTGGTCTGGCATGCTGTCCCTCATGGTGTTCCTGTCCCTGCTGGGCAGCACCCCTTGATGATGGGTGCTGAACACCAGAGCCATGCCGGGGCATGTCCACACACGAGGCACTGCCACCGCCCCCCGACACTGTCCCCCCATTGCCATTGACCGACTGCTGGCACTGCCCCTCCAGCTGCTGATTGCCTGGGCTCACTGGTGCCGCTGCAGCAGCTGCAATAGCCCCACCAGCATGGACACACACCAGTGCTGCCCCACTGGGGCATACAGGCACAGGCTGGGACTGTGTTGTCATGCAGGCCTCCATGGTGGCACCACCCATGGCAATGACTGTGCCATTGCCTGCTGTGGGACCATCCTGTGTCCCACACGTATCACTGTCCAGGACGTATGATCCATCATCATCGGTGCCGGATCCGACACCAATCCGTGTCCCAGCACGCTGAAGACCATGGGCACTGTCACGCTGGGACACAGGCAGGGCCTCATCCGCACCCACACCACCTTCTTCAGTCTGGACAGAGAAGCAGGTATGCACTGTTCCGGTCCCTCAGACACCTGTGGAGGTGGATGGGTGTTCCTCCATCTCCAGGGAATCACCCTCGGTGGACACACCCACCACCGCTGACCCATGTAGATGCTCAGGAGCTATAAGGGAACACAGTAGCGTTAGTGTCTCCACCCTGCCCTGTGGCATTCCCCCCACCACCCACACAGTGACAGCACAGGACCTACCATGCAGTGATGAGCTGCCACCCATCTGGAAGCCACCACCAGGAATGCCTTCTATGGCACAAAACACCACATGCTGCCGGCCAACTGCTCCTCCTGTGGCGTCAGGCATGGCACATCTGGCTGTCTTCCACCTGTGGCAGCATGTGCTGACCTGATGGCAGCCACTTTATCCTTGATCCTCCTCCTGTCCATGCCAAACTTGTTTTTACAGTCCTGCTCAGACCGCTGGTGGCTGCCATGCTGGTTCATGGCACATGCCACCTCACCCCACGCCGCAGCATGGGTCTGTGGTGTTCCCCACTGTCCGCTGAGCAGTGGTTATCTGTCGAGATATGCCTCGAACAGGGCATCTGATTCAGCCCAGGTAAAGTTGGGCCTCCTCTTTCACCCCCAGCCCTGTTCCTCCTCATCCTTTCATTCGGTAATGATCGAGCCTGTGGGAATGACAGGTGTTACCTTTGAATGAGCATTCCCACTCAGCCCTCACAAACCACAGTCCACACATCCCAACAGCATGCAACCCACCACAATAGACTGCACTACCAAACTATGTCCTCTGCAGCCCCATGTCACATTTATATAGTGCAATGCATGCAAATGAGGCGAGGCACAACTTTAAGTGGATGCTAATGCAGTGGTTGTGCCATGGAATTGCTGATGAGCTGATTTGCATATACTGGCTGAATATCATGCTGTTGCACCTTGCACAATGTTGTTGAGCATGCTCAGGCTATGGTGCAGCTCTGTGACATGTGCAGTAGGCACCGTACGGTGCATGCCCGGGGTGCTGACACCGACGAATGCAGTGCTGATGATGTGCTGTGCACAGGAAGCAGTGCAGGGCATGGTCACCACTGTGCCAGTGGCGCTAGTGCACTGTTCACCCATGTGGCACTCGTGCCCTGGTGCGCCATAGGCGCCATGCAGCCACAGCCTGGTAGGCCACTGCAGGTCGTCACACACAGGCACCCTACCGTGCTACATGCAGGGAGTCCCAGTAGTACTGTGGCGCTCCATGCGCGGACAGACCATTGACCCTGCAGTCAACCTTTGCCCCCTAGACACCATACGTCCACATGGGTGCACCCCTACTGTGCAGTTCAGAGACAGCGCGATGAAGAATGGCAGCACAGTACTGCGCAGCCTCCACACGTGGGGAACGTGCACTACAGAGCACCATTTTGTTAGCGGTACTCACTGCAGAATGGCACGCAGGTGAGCACAGCAGTGGAGAGCCATAGAGCTGGCCAACCTGGTGGCCATTGTTGAGCCCCATGCTGGGGCCCTGTTTGGCCAGGACCCACTTGACAGGCCATGCAGTGCTGTGTGGGAGGAGGTGGCTGAAGGCATGGAGGAGGCCACCGGTATCGCCAGGTCTGGTAAGCAGTGTTGCCACTGGCATGGCAACCTCCGGTGGAGGGACCCAGACAGACTGGAGCATCTGCAGGCACGTGCCCGGTGAGGTGCCATGCCACAGCCAGGTAGGTGCTCCATCCATACACTGGTAGTATCTGTCCATCTGGGTATCGCGGTGTGCATGTGTACACCCCACAGGGAGGTGGTGGCCATCTAGTGGGGGTGGTGGTGGTGGTGGGGTTGCAGCATGGCTGGGCTGTGTGGGAATGTACACACCCGGAGGGGCTTTGCTACTGGTTTGTCCTGATGTTCCCCTCTCCATGTTTGCACCCTATGCCTAGAGAAGCGCCGTAGGGTGAGGCAAGCCTGATCAAAGCAGGACAGGGCTGGTGCACTGCAGCCGCAGCAGGGTCATGGTGGAGAGGTAATGGGCCAGAAGCGCCCAGCCGGCCTGGATGCAGGTGAGTGCCATTTTTCCCCTTACATCTGTGCATGCTGTGTTGCAGGGTTGGCGGCATGGCATGGCTGCCAGCACTTGGCCCCACCACCGTGCATGCCACACGGTGCACTCAGCACTGTTCTGCGGCACTGCATATGTGGGTGGGCATCACTGGTGGTCTGTGTGTGCACTGGGTACAAGGCTATGCCACTGTCTTCACACCGCATAGCCATGTCACTGTATGTCCACGGTGGTGTTGTGCAGGACATGGGTAGTGGGTGTGTTCAGTGGTCAGCATGGCTGTGGACATCTGGATAGGTGGGTCTTGTGGGCGCGGTCACTGTGGGTGGTCACATGCCATCACAGGGCCGTGGCCCACAGCTGTATGCCATGCACAATGGGTGGGCTGAAGAGGTCTGGCCAGTCACGTGTAATGACTCTGCTCGCTTTTCCTAGGTGGACAACACTGGACAGCACTTGAGAGAGGTGTACAGGAGCTGCTGCAGCTCGCCAGGGCCACCCTCGAGCTCCTACAAAGGATGGAGCAGAACGGTTTATGGCACCACAGAAGACGGTGAAGGGACAGAAGTGGGGAGAGTGGCCGGTGATAGGCCCTCTATGCCCCCTTATTGTATTCCCTCCCGGACTAACCCTCACAACCCTTCATCCCTCTCCCAGTTCTTCACCCCTGCCCCATGCCCACCCCCACCTGGTTTGTGGCCCTTCCCTCCATTGTATATAGTTGTAAATATGTTTTGTTTTTCACAGTCCTTTAATATATCCATTTTGTTATGACAACTGTGGTGGTCTCTGATTTGCAGTGGGCTAATGGTGCTTGGCTGCAGTGGTGTGCATGGCATAGGGGGTGGAGCAGGCCTGGGTGTGTGTGTGTGTCCAGCAGGGACCCACCTATGGTGTGGATGGGGGACTCGGTCACTGTCTGTGGTATGTGTGTGTTGTTCCCTGTGCACTGGATGCCTGTGTGTAGTGGTCCCCGGTGCATGCACTGTGTCCACGGTGCATCTGTTAGTATGTCCATGGCCCATGCTGCTGATACCCTTGCATGTCTGTTCTATGCACAGTCTGCTGGCATGTCAGTGGTGGCTGTCCATGCTGGCCACCCCCTGGACCAGGCGCAATGGCGGATTGCCTCCTGTCACCAGTATGGTGCACGTCTGCCTCGGGTGGCACTGTGGCCTCTGCTGTTGTTGTCCCCCCTCCATGCTGTTGCTGATGTATGTTACAGGGTATGTGCTCCGATATCTGTCACTTGTGCTCCTGCCACATGCTGGTGGTTGACGGCTTCATAGTGCATGCGCAGGGTGGCTGGTACACCTGTGCCATGGTGGGGTGCTGGCCGTGGGTACACGGCTGCTGTGGTCGCACGCCAGCGGGTTTGTTGCTCTGCTATTGTGTCCCTGTGTTGGGGTGCCCTTGTGTTTGTCTGTGCCCTGTGTTGCATCCTGTGTGGCGCATGCCTCCATGCACCACTGTGGGTGTCTGTGCTGGCTGTTGAGGCCAGTGCTGGGACAGGGTGTGTGCTTGGGTGGGTGTGTGGGGTGCTGTCCTGCTGGTGGTGGGATCCAGGGCAGGCCCTGTTGCATGCGGGGTACCTTGGGTGCCAACGCAGGGTCGACCTCTTGGCTGTGCCATGGGGGGCCATGCAGGGTGGCACTGTGTCTGCAGTTGCTGCATCAGTAGCTGCTGCCGCCCACTGCGGGGTGCCATGCATGACTCCATGGTGCACAGGGTTGCATTGTCACAGTGGGGGGGTGGCATGCATACAGAGCCATGCACTGTTGGGCGCTGCTCCTGGGCAGGGTGTCTGGGGATCGCTGTGCAAGGTGTGGTCTGCATTGGTGGGATGGGGTGGCACAGGGTGGCCAGACCTCCTTGTGTTACGGTCACTGCTTGCCAGGGGGTGTGCTGGGGCACCATGCCCTGGCTGTGGATTCGGTGCTGGTGTTCATGGGCTGGTGGTTCATCCAGCTCACCACAGGTTATGCAGTTCATGGGGTGTGGGGGGTACTGTCTGGTCTACTGCGTGCTCCTCTGCCCTGTCTTCCATGGGTGGTGCATCCCTGCATCCTGTTCCTGCGCATCCCTGGTTGTGCTACTGCACTGCTACCCTGCTCCACTGCGCATCCCTGGTTGTACTACTGCGCATCAGCCCTGCGCCACTGCGCATCCCTGGTTGCGCCATGGCGTGGTTGGCATGATATTCAGTTGTGTTGCGCAAGTGCACCTTGGCCTGCGCTGTTTGAATATCGCGCATGTTGCACATGGGCGCACTGCACTTGTGCCTGCTCCTGCTATTGCGCTACTTTGTGGTGCAGTTTGAATATCTGGGCCTCCGAGAACATTTCCCTACACTAGCCCAGGATTCTTTCCCTCCCTCCTGTCTTTTATTTGCTAAAATAAAAAAAACAAGCTTGGGTGGGAAAATTGTGTTTAAAAATTCTACTGTGCATGGAGGATTCTTGTCTAATAGATGTAGTCTTACCTTAGATGGTTAACTTTTTGCAAACTGTAAAAGGAAAAATAACCCCATTCCTGGCTGGCTGTGTGTCAAGCTTGGCTTTGTCCTTCTACTCAGGCAAGTTAACCCTGGCCTGCCTTTACCATGCTCCTACTTTCTAGTGTTTAATTTTCACTGCCTCTTCAGACATTATGACTGGAAGAACTGGAACTGATTCACTTCACTACCATCAAGTGTGATGATTATCATCTAGTGATGATCCTAGACTGGCCCCCACCCTGCTGTTCTTCATCAATTTGACCATGGTGGCTAATGCCCGCCTCCCAGACAGAAGAGACACACAACAGCCCTGATTACTGCTGCCCACTCTAGTGCTGTATCTGTCCTGGATTGTCTAAGGCCTATTGTGGCACTGTCATCACTTCCAACTTCCTCTTGTCTGAATTGAGGGCTGGGTCACAGGTGGGTCGGCCGCTTCTTCCCTCCTCCTATGAGTGGTAGATGGGGCCATGTCATTGGTAACATGTGCACTGCAAATCAGGATAGATTAAGACAAGCTGTAAGGCAGGGGCAAACAACATTACTGGTCAGTGCAGCGGTCACCTGAAAAAGGGTCAAAAAAGTGATGAGTACTGACAATGGCCCTCTCCTGTCACTCACCAAACATCACTCAGACCTGGCCAGAAGTTGACAACTCAACAATACAAAACAAAAAAAACAGATGTTCTCAATTAAGGAACCACGCTCAACAGCCCACCCCCCGAACACAGGGCCCTATGCACATGGGTAGTCTGCGTTCCTGTAAATCTGGCCCTGGATACTGTTTTTGGATTGGGTCACTGAGGTGATTGACAGATGATTGGCAGTAGATCTACTCTACTTCAGTAAGTCCTTCAATGTGGTACCCCACAGGAGAGTGTTGAAGAAGTTGGAGGACTTGGGAATGGAGCCAGGTTTAGGTAGGTGTATAGGAAACTGGCTAAGAGGGAGGATACAGAGAGTAGTGGCTAAATATGCTAAATAAAGGACATAAATAAAGGACAGAGAGATCATGAGCAGAGTTCTGCAGGAATCGGACCTAGGATCTATCTTATTTAATATGTTCATAAGTGACATCGGGGAGAGTATCCATGGTAAATTGTGTCTCTTTGCTGATGACACAATGTTATGTGGCAGGGTGGATCATGAGGAAGGGGTAAGAGAGCTCTAAAAGGACTTGTCTAAGATCTGGCATTGAGGTTCAATGCCAAGAAGTGCAAAGTAACACTGAGGTAGACACTACACACACAGAATACTGGACGGGAGAAGTTAGACTGGTCATTTCAACAGAGGATAGAGATCTGGGGATCAAAACCAGTGATCCCCTCAAACTAACAAGTCAATATAAGTAATCATACAGCAAAACATTAAGGACTGTATAGGGTTGTATAGGGAGGGTTTTGACAGCAGGTGAAGTGAGGTGATTCAAACAACATGAAGTCTTGCTATATTCTGACATATGCAGTGAGTCCCAACCTTCGAACTGCCCCAGAGGTGAAAGAGTTAACTTTCCATGCCAGTCAATGGCATGCTGAGCTCGAGCTCGGTTGAAACTCTGTCTGTTGTTCTTCAAACTCAAACCGTCAGATTCTTAACTCCGCCTCACTGAACAGTCGCTCCGGAGATTTCTCCTTCTGCTCGGTTCATTTTGTCGGTTAAAGTATTGTTTTTCTCGGTTTTAGACCGAATTTAAACCACAACCGGTCGGTTCAGGCTCTGTCTGTGGTATTTTTGAGTACTAGATAGGTTTACATTAATTCTCTTCTGTGTAGAACTTGTAAACTGTTTATCGGTTCGGTTTGAACCGATCAGGTTGTTTGAAATATCTTAATCTGTGATTTAGAGTGTGGTTACCGGTTCTTATCGATTCTAAAAAAAACAGCTTTTATTACGGTTTTTTCCATGACCCATGACACGGTTGGGAACCAATAAGAGGGTCTTGCCTGGCGGATTGCCATAAATGGGTAAGTTTGGTTAGGACTGGCACTATGTCTGAGAAACCCAAAAGAAAAACCGGGCCCACTGGGTTTCAACACTGCAGTGTGTGTGGGGAAGTCTTTGCCAAGGCTGACCTCCACACCACCTGTGTTTATTGTCTGGGGTTTGACCACCTCAATGCAGACTGCCAGATTTGAAAAATTTTCCTGCAGCTACCCTGGAAAAGAGAGTTGGTAGGCTCAGGGAAAGGGAGGCCAAAAAGTCCGCTGACCGGATGGCCAGCCCGGTTCAGTTCCAACCGAACCAGAGGGAGTGCCCTCTGACCAGGTGAGACTTCCTCGGGCAAAAGGAGACCCGACTCTGAGGAGTCGGTTCCAGCAAAAAAGACTAGGAAATCAGCTGGTGTGGAGTCAAAACTTTCCTCTCCAACCGCTGAAGAAATAGCCAAAACATTAAAATTGTCGTCGCTTTCCCGGTTCTGACCGAACTGCATCAGGTACCGGTTCGGCCGGGTTCCACTGGTTCAAGATTATGATTTAGAGGAATATTATGAACCGAGGAGGGGAAGAGGAGTATGAGGAGAGTGAATGTGGATTTGAAAGTCTGGATGTGCCCATTGACCGGACATCTCCCAGACAGACCTTCAGGAGTGTCTCCTCCTCAGCTTTCTGAGTCCCCTTCTCATTTTATGTTTTATAAAAAAGTGGCTGAAACCCTCCAGCTCCCTATGGAGGAAGCTGTGGATGATCAAGAGGAGCCTGACTATGTGGAAATGATGGATATCCCAGAATCTAGGAGACTGTCTATTCCTTTGCATAAATCTTTTTGGGAAACAGACATTTAAAATTCTAAAAACTCCTCACACTATACTCCTGTGGATAAGAGAATGGAAAAGAGGTACACATTGTCAGGCTCTGATACGGAGTTCCTTTCACAACAATGCAGCCATGTTGGGGTAGTGCAGGCTGCAGCCTGTGACAAGGCAAATATTCCCTTGGCCTCACACCCCCCCCGGACAAGGACTCCAGGAAGATTGATGCCATGGCAAAGAAACAGTACATGGTAGCATCCTTGGGACTCAGACAGGCAAATTATATGACTTATGTTGCTAGATATCAGAAATCCAGATGGGATACTGTTATGGCTCTAGCAAAACAGGTCCCTGGCCAGCTTGCCAAGGAGCTGGAGCAGGTGGCTGCTGATGGTATTGAGGCATCCAAGGTGCAATTCCATGCTGCAGTGGACTCAAATGATGTGTCATCAAGAGTCATGGCTACATCTGTGGCTCTTCGCAGAATGGCCTGGCTCAGATGTACTAGCCTGTCACAGGATACCCAGACTAAGGCCATGGATTTTTCTGTTGTGGGTACTTCCCTGTTTGGGGAGCAGACAGAGAATTACATGAAGAAAATGGATGAGTATAGGACCACTTACAGGAGGGCACAGGCCAAGGAAAGGCAGTCCACTCCTTAAAGGCAGCTTCCCAGGGGCAGGGGGCAGGCCTTTTCATAGGCCTTTTTACCAAGCCCAGGCCTCCTCTTCTGCTTATGCCCAGAGGGGGTTCTTTAGAGGGAGAGGCAGATGGGGTGCAAGCAGGCCTGCTCCCACCCCTCAGCCCAAAGCCCCTGCCAAGCAGGCACCCTGATGGGGTTGCCAGGGCCAATTCTCAACTACCTGTAGGGGGCAGGCTGGCTTACTTTGTCCAGAACTGGGAGTCTCTGACATCAGACAAGTGGGTCCTGGAAGTAGTAAGCCAGGGACTGGTTCTCAGCTTCAAAAAGTTTCCAAAGATGAGAACCAGATCCTTTGCACCTGCAAATCCACCAGAGGCACTTGGCTTAGAGGCAGAGGTCTCTTCCCCTCCTGGCTCTCAGAGCTGTGGAAAGGGTTCCACCCCTACACCAGGGCAAAGGGTTGTACTCCAGGTACTTCCTTACCCCAAAAAAGACAGGAGAATGGCGGCCCATCCTGGATCTCAGATACTTAAACAAGCACCTTTTAAAGCCAAAATTCAAAATGGTGACTCTGGGAATTATTCTACCCTCTCTAAGGCCAGGGGACTGGCTAGCATCCCTGGACCTCAAGGATGCCTACTTCCATATTCTCATCAGAAGCTCCCATCGAAAGTACCTCAGGTTCGAGCTGCTCTCAGGCTGCTACCAGTTCAGAGCAATGCCCTTTGGCCTCACCTCTGCTCCAAGGGTATTCACAAAATGCCTGGCAGTAGCAGTTGCTGCTCTAAGAAGGCAAAAAATTGCTATCTTCCCTTACCTGGATGACTGGCTCATAGTAGGCCAGTCCCCAGACAAAGTCAAGTTACACCTACAGATAACTCAGCAACTTCTCACCTCTGTAGGTTTCCTTCTGAATCTTTCAAAGTCAGTTCTAGAGCCTGTCCAGCTCCTCACCTTCATAGGCACAGAACTGAACACAGAGAAAGCCAGAGCCTTCCTTTCTTTGGACAGGGCAAGGACCCTGGTCTCTCTGGCCTCCTCATTCACCCTGCAGGTGTCTCGACCAGCAAGGCATTTTCTACAGCTCCTGGGGCACATGGCTGCTTCTAGAGCAGTAGTGCAGAGAGCAAGATTACAGATGAGGGCCATTCAGTTACATTTGAGAGCCTTTTGGTCTCAAAGGAAAGACCCTCTAACCAAATTGATCCCAGTGACTCGAACCCTGATCCAGGCCCTACAGTGGTGGCAGGATCAGAGCAATCTCAGACAAGGGGTTCCTTTTGTCACTCAGTCTCACTCCTTAATCCTTACTACAGTTGCATCCCTCTTGGGGTGGGGAGCTCACATGGGCGACCTCACTACCCAGGGGTTGTGGTCCCCTCAGGAATCTCTGCTCCACATCAATCTGTTGGAACTCAGAGCAGTTTTTCTAGCACTTCAAGCTTTTTCCAAATCTGTTCAGAACAAAATTGTACAGGTCAGAACAGACAACACCACCACAATGTGGTACATCAACACAAGGGGGCACTGGTCTACGGCCTTGTGCACCGGGCAATGAAGTTGTGGTCTCTGGTTTATTCCTGAACACCTCCCTTATGGTAGTTCACCTCCCAGGCAAGGACAATGTCCTGGCAGATGCTCTCAGCAGGATTTCCCAGGGCCATCACGAATGGTCACTGGACCCTCTGGTCTTGGAGGTGGTATTTGCCAGATGGGGCACCCCGCAGATAGATCTTTTTGCAGCCCCAGACAATCACCAACTTCCCCTTTTTTGCTGCAAACCCCCAGTGTTGGGCTCAGTCCCTCTGGATGCCTTAGTTTTCTATTGGGAAGGGAAGTTTCTCTATGCTTTCCCCCCTTCCCTCTTCTGTTCAAAGTGCTAGTCAAAATCAGATCTCAACCCTGCAAGATGATCCTGATTGCTCCAGATTGGCCCAGACAACCCTGGTATCCACTCCTACTGTCCTTAGCAGTCCATCTTCCCCTGTGTCTTCCCAGGAATCACAACCTTTTAACCTGTGCTCAGGGGAGGGTTTGGTGCCTGAACCTCAAATCTCTCAGTCTCAAGGCCTGGATCTTGAAGAGTTAGAGTTTGCTGATTTACACCTCTCCCAAGGTGTAATGGATATCCTGAAGGCTTCTATAAAACCTTCCACCAGGGCCACTTATAATTCCAAATGGAAGAGTTTTTCCATCTGGTGCTCTGGAAAGCATATTTCCCCAGAATCTGCTGATTTACCCACAGTCCTGGATTATATGGTCCACTTAAATACCTTGGGGCTAAGACCAGCTACCCTAAAAGTGCATCTGGCAGCTGTGTCTGCTTTTATTTCAGCAGGTAAGCCCTCTTCTATATCAGCTCACCCTGTATTCTCCAAGTTTTTCAAGGGATTGCTTCACACCTACCCTCCATTCAGGGACCCTGCCCCTGCTTGGGACCTTAATGTTTGCATTGCTCAGCTTATGCAACCTCCCTTTGAGTCTTTGTCTTCAGCAGAGCTTAAGTACTTGACTTGGAAGACTGTGTTTCTGGTAGCCATCACTTCTGCCAGACGCATAAGTGAACTACAAGCTTTGTCAGTGGAGATGGATTTTATCTCCTTTCATAGAGATAAGGTGGTCCTCAGGACTAACAGGAAGTTCTTGCCTAAGGTGGTTTCGGATTTCCACCTTAATCAATCTATATCTCTTCCAGTGTACTTCACTGACCATTCCTCCTCTGGCGAGAGGAGGCTGCACAGCTTAGATGTGAAGAGAGCCCTTAGTTACTACATAGAGCGTACCAAGGGTCATAGGTTTGACTCCCTCCAACTGTTCCTCACTTATGGTGAGGTTGGTAAAGGGAAACCTGCCACAAAAAGATCCATTGCCAGGTGGATTGTCTCTTGTATCCAATTTTGCTATGAAAAACTGTGTAAGGGTCACCCCTCAGGCCTGAGGGCTCACTCTACCAGAGGTACAGCTGCTTCCTTGGCTGCTGCCAGGGACATCCCTATTCTAGAGATATGTCAAGCAGCTACCTGGAAAACAGTTCACACTTTTACCAAGCATTACTCCCTGGACATCCAGGCTAGGAGTGATGCTCGGTTTCAGCACACACCTGTGCTTCACAGCCTATTTCTAAGTAGGTTCTGTCCCTCCTCCATGGAGGTACTGCTCTAGAAGTCTGCATATGTCAGAATACAGCAAGACTTCATGTTGTTTGAAGAAAAAATTACTCACCTTAGTAATGTTGTTTCTTCTAATGGAGTCTTGCTATATTCTGACCTCCCCACCGCCTGCCCCTCTCAGAACCTCTGTTTTGGGATGTGGGTGGGCAGTGCAGTGTTGGCACTTAGTAGTTGCCCACCTTGTTGTTTTTCACCCCTCCTTTCTTGGGGTGACTTGGTGTTGTGTTTTTCATTTTTTGGGTCTCCTGACTTGAGTCTTTGTTTTGGGACCAAAAAATGTGCTCTTATGTTTAGTAGCCAGTTGGCTAGTGTAGGTTTACAGCTTCCACACAGGACCTCAGTGAGTTTAGCTCATAAAGATCTGACGGTTTGAGTTTTAAGAACAACAGACAGAGTTTCAACCAAGCTCGAGCTCAGCATTCCATGCCTGGCATGGAAAGTTAACTCTTTCACCTCCAGAGCAGTTCGAAGGTTGGGACTCACTGCATATGTCAGAATATAGCAAGACTCCATTAGAAGAAACAACATTACTAAGGTGAGTAATTTTTTCTTCTACCACTGTAAGGATCCCAGGTGAGGCCTCACCTGGAGTACTGTACCCAGTTCTGGAGCCCTCACCTGAGGAAGGACATCAACTGACTAGAGTCAGTACATCAAAGGGTCACTAAGATGAACCAGGGCCAGCAAGACAGATCCTATCACAAATGGGTGGGTCCCAATACATGTATTCACTGGAGGCTAGGCAGGAGCAGGGGAAACATTGAATCATATTAGTTTCTCAAGGGTATAAACAAGGTGAACAGTGAGGAATAATTTGTACAAAATAGGGATGCAGTCACTATGGGGCATAACTGGTGGTAGATGAGGGCAAATTTTGGAAAAACTTGAGGATGTTCTACTTATATAAGAGGGTGGTGAAACCATGGAGCTGATTGCCAGTGGAAGTAGAGGGGCAGCTACCCTTAATGGGCATAAACATGGCTGGGATAGGTCAACAGGACTCATTGTTTCCAATGGGACACTAAGGGTTTGAGGGGTGGCTTAATGGTGGGATACAGCCCACCAGGGCAGTAGGTCTGTGGGGTGAGGTAGTATAGTGAAAGTAGACTCAATGGACCTTTGGTCTTGTTCTGCCATCAAATTCTTTGTTAAATTGGATTGATTGTTTAATGGAGTCATTTATGGCAGCTCCCAGGTCCCTTTCCTAAGAAGAAATACCCTGCTTAACCCTTCCCATCCAATATTCTGTCTTGGATTTTTGTTCCCTACGGTATGTGCATCACCTAGCAATCTTTGGGGTTCAGCTTCAACTGCCAAACCTTAAAACACCTCTCAAGCCTATAGGCAGGTCCCTCTACAAATCCTGTACTTCCTCTGTGCTGTCTACCCTGCCACACAGCATCATGTCATCCACAAAGAGACACATCTTGCTCTGTATTCCTTCTTCTCTAACACTGCTGAATATATTGAAAAGGACTGGGGCCAGGACTGATCCCTGCAGCACCCCACTTGTGACCTCTTTCTCCCCCAACTTGGCTCTGTTTAATACCACCCCTAAATGTACTCTGCAGCCACCTACCCACCACCCATCTAACTAGGTCCTTCATTACGCCTAGATCCTTTAACTTCTTTGACAATCTTCTGTGTGGCACTGAGTTAGATGTCTTGTTGAATTTGAAGCAGAACAAGTCTAGTGCTTGGCCCTTATGCACTGCCTTAGTTACCCAGTCAAAGAGTACAACCTGGTTAGTCTGACAAGACACCCAGCAATAAAACCATGCTGCTTACTATCCTATAGCCCATTTCTCTCCAGGTAGTCCATTAGGTTCTCCTTGTCTAGTGTCTCCATCAGATTACCAACAAGAGGTAAGATTGATGGGCCTGTAGTTACCTGGCTGCTACTTGTCCCCTTCCTTGTTGAGCAGAACTACAACCTTTTGGATCCAATCCTGTCTGTATTGAACAGTTGAAGGGGGTTCTACCAGTTCTTATGCCTTTACCCTGAGCAGCCTAGGGTGCATCCCATCTAGCCCTGGAGACTTGGCTATCATTTACAGCTGCATGCCCTTTTCTGACACTTTCTCTTGTAATTACCACATTCCTTATTTATGAGATTCCCCATACAGCAGTCTTCATGCCATATTTTGACAAAGGCCTGATATCCTCCATTGTGAATACTGAGAAGTAGTAGTCATTAAGAAAAGCTGCCTTCTGCTTACCTTTGTCTAGTATCCTGCCCACTCCATCAGCCTTACAGTTCCCTCTCTAGTTCTTCTTTATTCCTGAATGTATCTGAAAACCTGTTCTTACCCTCACTTGATCCTCTATGCAGTACACAACTCAATGACTGCTTTTGCATCCCTAATTGCTAGAGCTGTACAGAATGAAAACATTCTGAATTTGAGGAATTTTGAAGTCTGCAGAATTTCAACAGCATTTCACAGAATTTTTGAAACTTATTACTTTGGTTATAACTCAACTGTCAATTGAGCTAGAGATCTCAACATTGGCATGATTACTTGCAGATAAGTGCTCCATTGGTGTGCTAAATATCATGACATTAGAATACATTGTCTCAAATGTATAGGTGCTCAAAGTCTGTCATTTTAATTCTCTTGAGAAATTTCATGAATATGTTTATTTGCATGTAACTCGGTCACCTTTTAGAGCTAGAATTCTGAAACTAATTGCATATATAAATAGAAACATAGAAACATAGACTTTGATGGCAGATAAGGACCACTTGTCCCACCTAGTCCACCCATTTTCCTACCCCCTAGATAAGCTGCAGATCCTAGTTAACCAACAACCTATTTCTTCCTACCCCTCACAAAAATTGTCTTATGTCTGTCCCATGCATTCTTGAATTCTCCTATTTTAGACCCCACAACCTCCTCAGGAAAGTGGTTCCATGCATCCACCACCCTTTCTGTGAAAAAATACTTCCTCATATTGCCCTTGAGCCGTCCCCCCTCTGTCTTAAAATTGTGTCCCCTTGTTCTTGCACATCTCTTTTTCTGAAAGATGCTACCCTCTTGAACTTTGTTGATTCCACTGAGGTACTTAAAAGTTTCTATCATGTCCCCCCTCTCCCTTCTTTCCTCAAGGGTATACATATTAAGCTCCTTTAGTCTCTCCTCATACGGCTTCTCTTGCAGACCCTGCACCATTTTAGTTGCCCTCCTCTGGACTGCCTCTATCCTGTCTATGTCCTTGCAGAGATGGGGTCTCCAGAACTGGACACAGTACTCCAGATGGGGTCTCACCAACTGTCTGTACAGAGGGATAACAACTTGTTTTCTGCTGGTGATGCCTCTCCCTATACATCCCAGTATCCCCAGCCCTCCTACTGCCTTCTCACATTGCTTGCCAACCTTAAGGTCATTTGATATGATTACCCCCAGGTTCCTTTCCATTTTTGTTGTTGTTACTACCTCCCCCATTGTGTACACTTCCCAGGGTTTTGTTTCCAGGTGCATTATTTTGCTCTTCTTGCATTGAATCCAAGCTGCTATACTTCTAACCATTCCTCTAACTTGCAAGTCCCTTCTCATCCTTTCCACTCCCCCTTGTGTATCAACCCTGTTGCAGATCTTTGTGTCATCCGCAAAGAGGTATACGTTTCCTTCCAATCCATCTGCAATGTCACTTATAAAGACAATAAAAAGGACTGGACCCAGTACTGAACCCTATGGTACCCCACTAGTAATCCCCCTTTCTTCAGAGTTGACCCCTTTTACTATTACCTTCTGTGTCCTGTTGTCCAGCCAATGTTTTACCTAGGCTACCACCCTGGGACCCACTCCCAGGCTGGCTAATTTATTAATTAATCTTTTGTGTGGGACTGTGCCAAATGCCTTGCTAAAGTCTAGGTAGGCCATGTCCACAGCCCCTCCTTGGTTTACTACTTTGGTCACCCAATCAAATAAATCTATTAGATTCATCTGACATGACCTTCCTGCTGTGAATCTGTGCTGCCTTTGGTGCTGTGCCCCACTGGCCTCTAGGTACTCAAAAATTCTTTCCTTCAGAAGTGATTCCATCATTTTCCTTACCACAGAGGTCAAACTGACAGGTCTGTAGTTTCCTGCCTCTGTCTTGCTCCCACTTTTGTGGAGGGGAATCACATCTGCCCTCCTCCAGTCCTCAGGTACCACACCATCCTCCCATGATTTGTTAAAAAGGGTAGTCAGTGGTGTCACTAGTTCTCCCCTTAATTCTTTTTTTGGGGTGAATCCCATCAGGCCCCATTGCTTTGACCACCTTGAGTTTTATGAGTTCTTTCAGAACTCTTTCTTCTGTGAAAGGATTCAGATAGACCCCCTATCAAGAGTGCTCCTGTTAATTGGATTCGGTACCTTCCCCTCCTCCTCTTTCGTGAATACTGTACAGAAGTATTCATTCAGTATCCCTGATTTTTCACTGTCAGTCCATGCCCACCCACCGTCCATTCTATTCAGCCTCACTATACCTCCCTTTGTCTTTCTACCCTCTCTAATGTACCTATAAAAGGTTTTATTCCCCTTCTTAACCAAATTTAATATCTTTTCCTCAGTTTGGGCCTTTGCTATTCTGACTGCCTTTCCTGCTTCCTTCTGCCTTAACTGGTACAGTTCTCTGTCCTGCTCCTTCTGTGTTTCCTTATACTTCTTAAATGCTATCTCCTTCTCCCTAACCTTGATGTGACTGCAGCAAAGGTGCTTCAGTTAACATCTGGCTTTTTCAGGTCTCCCATCAACAGTATCTCCCCTTTCTCTGCCATCCTAAGGATGCATTCTATCATATTCTTGTCCATTCCCTCTCCCTGAGATGGGGATCTGTATACAACTCCTGTGCGGATTGTGGTGCCATTTCCAGTTTCTAAGGTGACCCACAGTGCCTCCTCTCCTCCCTGTTTACTCTTTTGTTCTGTTGCTTTTATCCCTTCCCTTACATAGAGAGCTACTCCACTGCCTCTTCTACCCTCCCTGTCCCTCCTGTAAGTCGTGTACCCTGGTGTGTTAACATCGCAGTCATGGTTCTCTGTGTACCATGTTTCTGTGACTGCCATGATATCCAGGCATTCCTCTTTCATCAAGGCCATCAAATCAGGCTTCTTGTTGCCCAGACTATAGGCATTGGTACTCATTACCCTCCATTTCTTGATGGCCTAACCCCTTTTTGCCCCATCCCTGTCCTTATTGCCTTTGTCGCTTCCTCCATTTACCCCCTGCCCTTCTCCCTATTGTCGTCTCTATCTTGGTGTTTACCTCACTAACTACCTTGATTTTTTTGAAGGGGCTATGAATTCCCTGCTCCTTTCCAGTGTCTCCCCCCTTGGCTAGTTTAAATGCTTGCCAATGAAGCATTTAAACCTATCACCTAGGATCCTGGTTCCCCTCCTGGACAGATACAGACCATCATGCCAGTATAGGTCTGCATCACTCTAGGTGGACTCCCAGTCCCCAATGAAGCTAAACCCCTGAGGTTTGCACCAGTTTTTCAACAACTGATTAAATCCTGTGGTGTGTAGCACCCTAGTCTCACCCATACCATAGACAGGCAGCACGTTCGAGATGGTTAGCATGCATGCTACTTGTCTAAGTCCCTTCCCCAACTCCATAAACTCCTTCTTCCCTGCTCTGATCCCTTTCCCAGCCAGGTAATTTGTCCCTATGTGAACAATGACATCCAGCTCCCTCCCCCATGCAGCTGCTTCCACGATCCTGAGGATTTGCTCCCAGTCCCTCCAAGCCATGGTGCCAGGCAGGCACCTTACCTCCCTCTCCTCTTCTTCCCCCAGTTCTACCTTCCTAACAATGGAGTCCCCCACCAGGAGTTGTTTCCTTCCTCTGTGGGGTCCCATGCCACTCTTCTGTGAGTCTCCTTTGTGGAGGTTCCCAGCATCCTCCTTGGTCTCCACTGTGGGTGCCTCCATAGAGGAACCGCACTTTGCCATAATGGCATATGGATTGTGGAGAGGTACAACTGGAGAGATGTGCCTCTGTTCCACCATACTCACTCTCCCTGAGCCCACTGTTTTCCAACTGCTCCTCTTTCTTGGCAACCTCTGAGGAAACTGTGGTGGCCCTGGTGGTCCCTGGGTGGGAGAAGAAGTCCCCCAAATCCTGGCTAACTCAGCCTGGAGATGAGCAACCTCCTCCCTCTGCCCAGAGAGGTGCCAGCAAATGGGACAACACTGCATCCTCCAAAACATCTGCTAGAAGACATTTTTCAGGTTAGGGCACCAAATGGGAAGCCATAGTCATAGTGAGGGATGACAAAAGTTTTGTAAACCTGCAGAATACATTCTGGGTCACTAGTCACAAATTATATCTTTATAGCTCTGGTCCAGTAACTGGTCTTCCTAGTCACCTGTATGCAGTGGTCAGAGGGTGATAGAGTAATGCTTACAGTTACTACCATGTCTTTTTCCTTGAATACAGATTCTTTTGGGGTTCCGTCCATGTGGTATGTATATTTAGGATTATTTCTTCCAAAGTGTATTACTACACATTTCTTCTGGTTGAAGATCATCTAAATTTTTTCCGGCCAATCTAAAATAGAGGGCAGATCTTTACAAAATTTGTAATATTGTTCAATCGAATCAACTTCTCCCCTGATTTGGTATCATCTGCAAACTTAGGCATTTGGCAGGAAGATTGAGATCCCATATCATTAACAAATAATCCAAAGATTACAGGCCACAGAACGGGCCCCTGGGGTACACCAGTACTGACACTCCCTTTACTGGACAATTCACCATAAACACAAACTCTCTGAGATTTATTCGTCAGCTAATTTTTTAACTATGCAACGATGTAAGTATTGATACCCATATCATAAAAATTAGTGACCAGAGATTCATGTGGCACAGTGTTGAAATGTTTTACCCAAATCTAGCATTACAACATCGTACGGTTTCCCCTTATCGATGGTCTTGCCATCTTTGTGAGCCCTCCCTCCCTGGCACCTTTTCTTAGCTTAATATAAACAGCTGCCTTGCTGCTTCCCTTTCCATGTTCCTAGCCCTTTTTTTGGGGGGGGGTCTTAGCTGGGTCCTCCTCTTGCTGTCTGTCCTCTGTGGTTCCACTAGCCTCAGCCTCGCCCCAGTCAGTTTATAAGTTGACTAATGTAGACCAAACTTCTGCTCAAGTGCATTAGTCCCTTTTCTTGTTAAGTGAAGATCATCAGCCTTGCAGTGCCTCTTGTCCCAGAAGCCCCTATTCTCTATTCTCCCCATAAATGGTATTCTTCCTCTTGAGACCATCCCTTCAACCACCTGTTATATGCCTCAGTCTCCTCGATCCTCATTCAATCCTTCCCTTTCCACCTACTCCACACAGGGAAACCTCAGAAAAGGTCAAGGAAGCTGTTTTCTTTCAGTCTGTCCCTCAGCCTTTGAAATTTGTAATTCACTGCCTCAATAGGCTTGTTCACAATATCGTTGATACCCAAGTGTACCAGTACCCTAAGCTCCCCCTTCCCCTCCTCCTCCTACCATCTTCTCTATCCTATCCATGTCCCAGATGGCTGATGCACCAGGAAGGCATCTAACCATCCTGTCCTCTTCTCCCTTTCACTACCTCCTCCACCCCTGTAATCATAGAGTCCCCTATGACTAGGATACTGCTTATTGTTTTTCTGTTGTTCTCACCCCTAGGAGCAATCAACCTCAATGAGAGTCTAGTTGACAACCCACTCCCTCATTAATTGCCCTAAAAAACCCTCTCCATAGGCAGATATCCTCTGCACCATCTGGTGCCAGTTTCCACCTGCCATCATAATTGTTTATGCACTCTTGAAGTGGTGGGTCATGTGCTTAAACTCATTCAGACCTGTTATATGAAGAGGGAACTTTGCTCTTCTACAGGAACCTATCAGTCACCTGTGATCTGTCCCCTCAGACTTCTTTATTTATTTGCAGATCAGGAGTCACCTGCAAACCATATTAACCTCCCTTATTACCATTACACTAACTGGCTCAATAGTGGAGGAGATTCTACTTGACAATAGGAGCACTGCTAGACCTATGCAACAGGACTATACAATGGTGTTGGGAGTCTACAGGACCCTCTCCAAGCCTTACATCACAAGTAGAAAGGTGACATGGGGGGCCAGAGATGGACCTTAGGGATTGGTCCATATCCTCTGAGAAACAGAGTCCTACTCAATTAATAACATATTGTGAGAGGTCCAATTTAATGTCTTCCACCAAACATACCTCACTCCCAGTCTGTCTCATAAGCTGGACCCCACTAAATCAAAGGAATGTCTGAAATATAATGTGAAGGAGGGTACCTTCTTTCACACGATGTGGTCCTGCCCCTTAGTGCAAGCCTACTGGGGAGAAATTACATCTCTCCTATCAAAATCACTTAAGTTGATGGTGTCCCTCTCTCCAGAGGGAGTTCTTCTGGGCTTGTATTCAGATCTTGGGGAGAGCTGCTTACAGACATCCACTTTGTAACCAAGTACCAATGGTGGTTAAACTTCTGGCACAGCAATGGTATGTGTATAATACTCCCATGATAGCACAAAAGGTACAATCATTACTTGCATGTATGAAAATTGAAAGGGTTCAATATTCCACCTAACAAAATTTTCAGAAATATAACCAGATCTGGTCCCCCTTGGAAGATGCATGTAACTTTTGCTTTCTGTTTATACAATCATTGCAGAGTGTACAGGTACAGTTATCACCTTTTAAAAGGCCCAAAGTGGGACATTTCTTACTGAAACATGATTTTTCGCAGAACAATATGTAACCTCAACCAATGCAATAGACTTGTTTTCTCTAAATAATCAGAATTAAGACTAAGTATTGTAGTTTTTTAGTTGTTTCCAGTGTTTCTTATCATTTTAAGGTATTTTAGTTAAGGTATTACAGTTGGTTTGCAACATTTAGAGGAAAGTCAGAAAGTATTTTTTTTACTACAATGTCAGGACATGTAGTATTTTTCATGTTTTTTGCAGGACACACCTGCCCAAATCTAGATTGTCCTGCAAAAATTGGGACATGTGGTAATCTTATGTACAGGCTCATGTGGCCCTGGACAATCCAGGTTGTCAAACAGTCTTCATCTAAGATGCTTTGAATAGGTTGTGTCTACTACCATGTCTTCTCACCTGCTATTCCCACTGCTGTTATCTACCTTGTTGTATGAAAAATTCCATGTAATTTTGTTGGTTCTGCCAATAAACAGGGTTTTTACAAAAAAAATTGTCCTGTTTACTCTTCCTAACCAGCCTCCAAATCCCATCTGAAGAAGTCAGGTACCTGTTTCTCCTTCAGGGGTGCACAAAGCAATTTGCTGTTGGGATTTGGTGAGTCTGAACTACTTGTTTGTGACTGCCCCTGCTACACCTTCCTGCCACAGCCCTCCAGTGCCCCCAGACAGTTGGCTTCTAGGGGACTGGGGATGTGGGGTGCGCCTGTGGATACTAGCTCAGCTGGTGTCACAGCTGAGATAGCTCCGTCCTTGCTACTACCAGCTGTTTCTGGAGCTCCACAAATGTCCTACATAAGAGGCAGTGTTCCTCCTCTGAGCAAAGCCCAGGAGATGAGTGCTCCACTGTCTTTTACATGCCTGAAACTCCTTTAGCTACTCCCTAAAGCACCATGCCCTAGATAGGGAGTTACATAAAATACAAATTTACACAGTTACACAGTTGTCCAGATTACACACTTGTAAACTGAATGTTAAGCTATACCAAACAAGGAATCATTAGTATCCCTTACTGCCCTGCCACCTACAAATTGCACTGCCATATGCCTGTACCAAGAGAATCCCCTGTAGAACTTTGGACTCACCTACCTACCTACCTACCTACAGTACCTCTCTCTCTTTCTATCTATTCATTGCATAACAATAGGTTAATGCTGACATTGGGGTGAAGACTGTGTGAAGAAAGTAATGAATAATCAGCACAAAGAAAATTTCAACTGATCGTTATCTCATGCTTTGCACAGGGCCCTGTTACAGATCTCTCTGAATAAGTCAGTCATGCATCTTCTGACTTGGCACTGTCACTGACTGACAAGACAGCCAAGTAACTTTAGAATACAATTGTCAAGAGAATGAGCACTGCTCCAATCTTCCAGTCGCAGTATGTCAGCAGCTAATCTTTTATCTCATTCTTTTGCTCCAGATCTGGAAACCATCTGCTTTTGATTCATTTAAGCATAACTGATCTTCTCCAGTCTTGCCCTAAAGCCCTAATAGCATTTACAGTTACTTAGAATTGTGAGTTACTCCTTATTCACAGATGATTCTTATTTCTGAGAATGGCAACTAATGACATCACTGGTGCTTCTACCCCCTATGGAGTCTATTTACACTTACTGAAGAGACCCCTGTCATAATTCTCAGTCACAATATTTTAAGCTGGGAAATGGTAAAAAGTGCACCCCATTCCATCAACATAACAAATAGCTATATTGATAACAAAGTATTTGTGCCAAGGAGAGGAGACCCCCCAGTACAGATATTAATATTTAAATAAAGGCACCCTGATGTGACTGTGCTGTAACATGGTATCAATATCAGCACAGAATACTGTCACAAGTATGTATTCATCTGGCGCAGTGCCATTCACATACATACTGTACATGTGATGGTCCTGTAACACTTAATGTCCTCAACCCCTACTTACTGCCCTCTGGGGATTCCAGTGCCCCCCCTCACCAGTGATATCCCTGGAGGTCTACTGGACCCTAAAATAGTTGTCACTCTTCATCATGCCCCTTGTAGACTAGTGGTCCCCATTCCCAACCCCATGGTGCCCCAATGGTTCGACAATCATTGGGTCCCATGCTAATATGGGTCCCACACTGGAAGTGTACTACCTGCACAGCAATCTGGTGACCCACTACTGCCCTTTTTCTCTGGCGGTATATGGGAGCCATTGGAAAAGTGGTGTAACGTCTGCACTGGTGGTAGTTGACAATGTTAATTGCAATGCATGACAATTACATGTCAACTCCTCCCCCTTCCATTCACCAGCACTTCTAAGAGTGGGGTTATTCTAGATGCCCTACAGGGGGCATGCCTTAGACAACTAGTATTGGAACCCACTCGAGAGGGAGCAATCTTAGACCCGGTCCTCTCAAATGGAGATGGAGAGAGGATCACAGATGTAGAAGTGGGTAGCCATCTGGGAACTAGCAACCACCAAACAGTATGGTTCACAATAAACACAGCAATAGAGTCAAGCCATACAAAGGCAAAAGTACTGGACTTCAGGAGGGCTGACTTTGCCAAAATGGGTGAATGCCTAAGGAATGCACTAGCAAATGGGCAGGAAGGAGGGGTGGAAGAACAATGGGGAATAATAAAAACTGCCATCACAGAGGTAACAAGCCTTGTGTGAAGCAAATAAACAAAACAAAACTATGTAAGAAACCACTATGGTTCTGAAAGGAGGTGCAGTGAAGGTTCAAGAGAAAAAGAAAGCATTCAGAAAGTACAAGGAATCACAGAAGGAACAGGACAGAGAAGTGTATCAGTTAAAGCAAAGGAAGCTGGAAGGCAGTCAGAACAGCAAAAGGCCCAAACTGAGGAAAAGATAGCCAGCTCAGTTAAGAAGGGATAAAACCTTTTACGTACATCAGGAGCCAAGGAAGACTAAGGGGATAGGAGGCTTAATAAAGGGGAGGGGGGTGGGCAGAGGGTGACTGTGAAAAGACAGAGATACTAAACAAATATTTTTGCTCAGCATTTACAAACGAAGAGGGGGAGGTACCTAAAACAAACAATAGAAACACTCTGGATACAGAAGTTGATACCAGCCCATTTACAGAAGAAAGGGTCTTGAAAGAACTCTTAAAACTGAAGGTGGACAAAGCCATGGGGCCTGATGGAATTCATCCCAGAATTCTAAAAGAACTAAGTGTAGAACTAGTGACACCACTGACTACCCTCTTTAACAAATCATCGGAGGATGGGGTGGTACCTGAGGACTGGAGGAGGGCTGATGTGATTCCCCTTCACAAAAGTGGGAGCAGGGCAGAAGCGGGAAACTACAGACCAGTTAGTTTAACCTCAGTGATAGGGAAAATGATGGAATCACTTCTGAAGGAAAGAATTGTAGAGTACCTAAAGGCCAGAGGGGCACAGGACCCAAGGCAGCATGGATTCAGAGTGGGAAGGTCATGCCAGACAAATTCAAGATTTCTTTGACTGGGTGACCAAAGTAGTAGATCAGGGAGGGGCTGTGGACATGGCCTCACCTAGACTTTAGCAAGGCATTTGACTAGTCCACACAAAGATTAATATACAAGTTAGCCAGCCTGGGAGTGGGTCCCAAGATGATAGCCTGGGTAAAGAATTGGCTGGAGAATAGGACACAGAGGGTAATAGTAAATGGAGTCCACTCTGAAGAAAGGGGGTTACTAGTGGGGTGCATGAGGGTTCAGTATTGGACCGGTCCTCTTCAATGTCTTTATAGCGACATTGCAGACGGACTGAAGGAAAAGTATGTCTCTTTCAGATGACACAAAGATCTGCAACAGAGTTGATGCACAAGGTGGGGTGGAAAGGATGAGAAGGGACTTGGCAAGGTTAGAGGAATGGTCAAATGTATGGCAGCTTAGATTTAATGCTAAGAAGTGCAAGGTAATGCACCTGGGAAACAAAAACCCAGGGGAAGAATACACAATGGGGGGTGAGATACTAACAACAACAAAAATGGAAAGGAACCTGGGGGTAGTCATATCAGATGACTTAAAGGTGGGCAAGCAATGTGAGAGGGCAGTAAGGAAGGCTGGGGGGATACTGGGATGGGGAGAGACATCACCAGTAGAAAACAAGAAGTTGTTATCCCTCTGTACAGACAGCTGGTGAGACCCCATCTGGAGTACTGTGTGCAGTTCTGGAGACCCAATCTCCGCAAGGACATAGACAAGATGGAAGCTGTCCAGAGGAGGGCAACTAAAATGGTGCAGGGTCTGCACGGAAGACATATGAAGAGAGACTAAAGGAGCTTAATATGTATAGCCTCGAGGAAAGGAGGGAGAGGGGGACATGATAGAAACTTTCAAGTACCTCAAGGGAATCAACAAAGTCCAAGAGGGTAACATCTTTCAAAAAGGTGTGCAAGAACACAGGGGACAATTTGAAGATGGGGTGGCTCAGAGGTAATGTGAAGTATTTTTTCACAGAGAGGGTTGTGGATGCATGGAATGGCCTTCCGAGGAGGTTGTGGAGTCAAAAACAGTGACTGAATTCAAGCATGCATGGGACAACCATAAGGCAATTCTAGGGGATGGGGTTAGAAAGAAGTAGGCTGCTGGTTAACTAGGATCTGCAGCTTATCCATTAGGTAGGGAAATGGGCAGACTGGGTGGGCCAAGCGGTCCTTATCTGCCGTCAAATTCTATGTATGTTTCCATGTTTCTATGATGTGCACTGTCATGGCAGGACTCCCTGCCCCCTCTCTGATAACACTGAAGTCAAGGGAGTCACAACCAAATGTTTAGCTCTAAATATGTTCACAACAATTTATTGACAGTCCCTTGTGATGGAATGGGACTCCCTGTTCTGCTGTGACAGTGGGAGTGATGTTTTGTATCACCCATGATGCAGTGCTAGATGTCATTGTCTATACAGACAAGTACTTGAACAATTCTTGTGTTTTATGTTTTTTAATGCAACAGGAAATTTGGGTATGTGTAAAAACTATTTAATGCCCCCAGAATACCTTCAGTGTATTGCTAAATGTGTTTGGTTTGAAACAGTCCTATATATATTCCTTAATTATGATCCCATGTTATTGCTGTCTTTTTCATCTCTGTATTCAGATTTTTTATTCCTTATTGTATTAGTTCTGGAATCCAGTGACATTAGCTGAATTGAAGCCTTGTATTTAAAGCTTCACTCTGTGGTACCGCTCAGCTTATACCACCTGGTTCCTGAACTGATAAATAGTTATAAAATGACTATTGTGTAGGGGAAAAGGCAACATTAAGAAGAGCTGCTATGTTTATGTTTATATGACCCACAAGGAACAAGCATTTGTCAATGCTGAATGTTGACTTGCTGGCACTGGCATTGGTAATGTAGGAGTTAGAGAGATGCACAATAGGATTGGCAGTGAAGTAGTGAACTGACGCTGACCCTAGCCCCACCCTGCAGAGAGTGACAGGCACTGGGGTGTGCTTTTTGGTCATTGGCCATAACGCTCACACCATTTCACCTCACCCTACCCCATAGACACTAGCAAGTGCCGCTGTGTGCCTCATGGTCTTCGGGCCTTATATTCACCCCATTTCTTAAGGAAATACACTAATTTGGGTGTAGTATAGGAGAATGTGGTGAACTTTGGGGCTGAAGAGTCCAAGGCACACCTCGATGCCTGTCACTGGCTGCAGAGTGGGGGTGGAATGCCGTGAGCATTACAGCTGACAATGCCAAGTCACTCCCCGACGCCTGTGAGACTCTACAGGGTGCGGCATTATTGTTGAAAACCCTAATGCCCCTGGCATTTGTTGGTATTTTCACTCCAAATTTTCAACATGGGCCATTTGTGATGCCACCTCTTTAACAGTGGCACTATGTGTTTGTTAGCCGAAAGGCAATTTTGTACAGCGACTGTGCATTTTGGCGCCACAGGTGTGACAACACATTTTGGGCAGGATGTGAAAAATGACAGCTGCACTGTTCATGAGGAGGTGTAAAAAATGGCACTTTTGAAAATCTGAAGTGAAAATATAAAAAACTGGTGACGTCACGAGCGTGCATAGAAACTGAACAACTCACGCTTGTAACGCAATTATTTGGAGGATTTTTTTAACCAAATTTTCAACATAGGCATTTTGGGAACTCCAGTCATGAGCAAAGTCACTGTGATTTTGTTAATCTGTCCCGAACATTGATTTCCCACAGTGACCACGCCATTGTGTGACACGTATGAAAACACATTTTGGGCAGGATGTGAAAAATGACAGCTGTACTGTTCATAAGGAGGTGTACAAAATTGACAATGGTGAAAACTCTGGAGTGAAAATATGAAAAATTGGTGATGTCATGAGCATGTATAGAAACTGTGCAACGCCTGTAATTATTTTGGGGATTTTTTTTTTATCAAATTTTCAACATAGGCATTTTCAGACCTTCACTCATGAACAGTGTCACTGTGATTTTGTGTCCTGAACATTGATTTTGCACAGTGATCATGAATTGAGTGCCACAAGTGCGAAAACACGTTCCGGGCAGGATGTGAAAAATGACAGTTGTACTGTTCATAAGGAGGTGTGAAAAAATGTCAATGTTGAAAATCTGGAATGAACATATTAAAATTTGTCAACGCTACAAGCATGTGTTGAAACTGTGCAATGCACATTCATAACACAGTGATTTTTGGGAATTTTTCCACCAAATTTACAAGATAGGGTTTTTGGGACCCCACCTCATGAACAGTGACATTGTCTTTTTGTTAATTGTTCCCAAAAGGTGATTTCCTGCAGTGACCACAACTGAGTAGTGAGATGACAGTGCATGTGTTTATGAGGTAAGGTCCAAAGCATCCCATGTTGAATATTTGGAGGAAAAATTCCAAAAAATGGCTGTGATATCCTCCTAAGTTGACCTCCCCATTTATGCCATTATACAGCTTACCGCATTTCTTCAGTTCACAGTCCAGCTTTGAAGGTGCAGACATGTCCCTGCTCACGAATGCCAGGCCAGCCCTCGGAGGCAGAAGTATGGGTGAAGCGGGTATGTGGGGAAGCAGGGTGCACAGAGGGTGGGTGCGGGGCACCAAACACAATGAGGGACCATTTTGTTTGTTTCAGATACAAAAAAAAAAAGTAAAATAAAAACATCACAGACAGTTTTCTTTTTTTCAGGTATGAGAAAAACATTGGGCACACTTGGTAACTTGAGGGGGGGTGATGTTGGCCACACTGGGGTTGGCTCCCAGTGTGGCACACAATCCGGGTGGTGCAGGGGCAGGAACATGTCAATGACGGTTGGCTTTTGTACAACGGAGGCACACTGGGTCGGGCTCCCAATGTGCCATGCAATCTTTGTAGGGGGTATTTAACATGCTGACAGGAGGACTGGGCACCCCCAAAGTCAGCTTTATAGGAACCATGTAGGAGATGTCGGCAGATGCTGCCGCCATGTTTATTGCAATGCTTCACCAGAAAAGCAGTCATGTCGGAAGGTGTGTTATTGTGCCGTTGCATGATGAGCTTGTCTCTGATTGCAGCAGCACTTTTTTTACAAGTTTAGTCCACTTTACATATTACTTGTGTCAGTGGCTTTACGCTGGTTTGTTGGGGAATGAGGGACACACATACTAAAGCGTACCTTGCATTCGCCCACAGTGACACACCTCCGAAATCTGCTACTATCACAAGATGTTGGCTTGCACCTGTGCAGCAAGCCAACATAAAAATAGAAGTGCTTCATAACAAGGACACATTACAAAAATACCCTAAATATGGAAAAAGAAAAGAATATTGCAAAACAAACTCATGAAATAATGCACCACGAGTATTAACCAACTGCAAACATGCCCACAATTCTAATTATATTAAAACATTTTAAAATAATGGTTTATCTTCCTCTTAAATCAACAAATGATGGCAGTCAGAAAAGAAACAGAAATGAATCCAGAGCTGTATGAGACCACCAAGTTGACTTAGATATGACAACCTTTTCAATGTGGGCACATACTTTGGACACTACAAGAGAACACTTGTCTGCTTTAAAGGCGACAGGAAATCTGTGCCAGTTGGTAGCAGTTACTAATGTTCATAGGGATATACTATGTAATCGCTAAACTTGGTATGCTGATGCTCAGCATTTGAAGTCAATCCGCATGAAATGCACAGCCCAGAACAGATCGTATGCCTGACAGCAATATTTCGGGCATTACAACCGAAAATAAGTGTAAAATGTGGGGGGTTCTAGCCCCCCCATAACTAAAATAACCAACTCCGAGGGGGAGCGGACCCCGGAGTAAAGAAATAAGTGTTTCAGGGGGTGTTTCCCAAAAGGATATGCCAGGTCCTGAACCCAGGTCTGAGGAAGCGCACTGGCAGAGCTGCAGGTGGTGTAGCCATGTGCACCACCGGAGCAGCTTGCCCAGCTTCTGGAATCAACTGTCCCTTGACATGCACAAACAGGGGTAAGATAGCAAACTGGCACATCTGCTACCTTAGCCCTATAGAAATCTATCAGAGAATCCATCACCGGGATGCTCACTATCAGGACACTGCACCTATAGGCAATAGTGCCCGGGCAGGTATGTGTTGGAATAGTGAGTCACGGGAGAACATAAGGGCACTGTTCAGAGTAAGAGAAATTAACTTGCCTCCAAATGAACCATATTTAACTATCTGAATAAACACTGAAGTGGAAAATTGTGTATTCAATTGTTTTCTATTCATGGACAACATTTTGCATTGTTCTCATGGAACCAGTAATCTGAAGTTTTTACTATGTCACGGTTTGTGTACAGAATGCTAAGCAAGAGCTACTGTCATATCAGAACCAAGCTTAGAATTCTGTGCACAAACCATGACATAACTAAAATTCTAGATCACTGGTACTGTGTAGAGAACTGCAACAAAATGTTGCACATAAAAACAAAACAATGCAAGCTACAGTTTTACGCATCACCTTTTATTCAAGCAGTCACATGTGGCTCATTTAGGCTAATGAATATCATTTCTGTAAATGGAACATTAGAAAGAGCTGCCAATTAGAAATCATTTCATGTCCTCTTTAAATCTCATAGAATCATAGAAAAGTGATGGCAGAAAAGGACCTTCTTGGCCCATTGAGTCTGCCCCTTCCCCTCCTCCCTATTATTCTCCTCGCCCAGAGATCCCCCCTCCACCCACTGGTCAATCTCTTGTGTCTGTCCCGTGCTCACTTGAATCCATCCACTTTTTCAGCCCCCAAACCCTTCCTCCAGCAGACTAACCCAAGGCTCCACCACCCTCTCAGTGAAGTAACGCCCCCTTACATTTCTCCTAAACCTTCCCACCTCTACCGTTAGTCCATGACCCCTAGTTCTAGCATGTACCTTTTTTGTGAATAAGCTCTGCCTTACTTTATTAATCCTCTTCAAGTACTTAAATGTTTCTGTCATGCCCCCCCTCCCTTCTGGTCTCCAGTGGGTACAAATCCAACTCCCTCAACTTCTTTTAGTAGGGCTTCCTGCACCATCTTAGTGGCCCTTCTCTGACTCTTAAATTCCCGTCAATGTCCTTGCATAGGTGAGGCCTCCAGAACTAAACCTCTTACTCCAGGTGAGGCCTCATCATGGATTTGTAAAGTGGCATCAGCACCTCCCTCCTTCTGCTTGTAATACCCCTCCATATAAACACCAGCATTCTATTTGCTTTGCCCACCACCTTGCTGCATTGTGCCCCTACCTTAAGGTTGTCTGAAATTATGATCCCCAGATCCCTCTTATGCTCATTTGCCTTCATTTCCTCGCCCCCCATTGTGTACTTTGCATGCAGGTTATTCTCCCTCATGTGCATTACTTTGCATTTTTTGGCATTGAGTTTCAGCTGCCATGTTTCTGAACACCACTCCTGCAGCCTTAGATCTTCCCTCATAGCCTCCACTCCCTCTGGGGTGTCCACCCTATTGCAGATCTTCGTATCATCTGCAAACCTTGGAATGTTCCCCATTTACTACCACCCTCTGGCTTCTACCCATCAGCCAGTTCTCCACCACCTTGTTATTTTCTGTCCCACCCCAAAACTCTCCAGTTTATTTACCAGCCTGCTGTGGGGAACAGTGTTGAAGGCCTTCCCGAAATCCAGATAGGCCATATCCACTGCTTCACCCTGACCAACCACCCTTGTCACCCAATCAAAGAACTCGATCAGGTTCGTTTGACATGACCTTCCTTGTGTTAAACCACGCTGATGGATGTCCTGCAGCCTACTATCCACCAAGTAGCTGACCACTCTTTCTTTTAATGTAAACTCCATCACCTTACCCACCACCGAGGTGAGGTTGATCAGATGATAATTGCCCGCCTCCTTCCTGCTGCCACTCTTGTGAAGTGGCACCACGTCTGCCCTCTTCCAGGCTTTTGGCACCCACCCTGTATCCAGGGACAAGTGAAACAACCTCAATAGTAGTGCCACCAGCTCCTCCCTTCGTTCCTGGAGTACCCTAGGATGCAGGACATCTGGACCCATAGCCTTTTCTCCCCTTCAACCTACCTAATTCCACTCTGAGCCTTTCCTCACTGATCAGGTTAGAATCCATCCTTATGTCATTCCTTCCCCTCTCCCTTAACACCAGTCCTCTTCCTTTTCCTTCCACCGTGAAGTCTGAGCAGAAGTACCTCTTTAGAACATCTGCCTTCTCAAAGTTCTCTTTCACTTGTACTCCTCCCTCTCCCTTCACCCTTACTATCCCCTGCCTTGCTTTCCTCTTCTCTCCTACATACTGAAAATAAGTTTTATCACCCCTTTGGACTGCTCAGCAATTCTCTCCTGCTTTCACCTTCCTAATTCTCTGCCCTGCCACCTACAGTTTCTCCCTGTAAGTTTCACTGCCTTCATTACCCTGTGTCCTCCTATATTCTCTGAACAGCCTTTTTCTCTCCCCTATTGCCTCCCTCACTTCCCTGGTGAACCAAAGAGGCCTTTTTTGTCATCTGCTCTTCCTCACCTTCTTTATGCAGACTTCCATGGCTTTTAGCAACCCCCCCTTAATTGAATTCCATAATTCCTCCACTTCCCCTATATCCACCTTCCGCTCCATTTCATTTCTGAATATCTCCCTCATTCTGGTGAAATCTGCCTGCCTGAAGTCCAGGACCTCTGTGATGGTTTGACTCACTTTGTTCCCTGTCCTAACCCTGAAGCTCACTGTATTATGGTCGCTTGCACCTAGGCTGACCCCCACTCCAACCCCTTCCACGCTATCCCCATTGGTGAGGACCATGTCGAGTATGCTGCCTCCCCTAGTAGGCTCCCTAACCATCTGTTACAGGAAATCTCCTTGGAAGGACTCAAGGATCTCTCTGCTCCTGGTCAACCTAGCTGATAGGATTTCTGAGTCCACATCTGGGAGGTTAAGGTCACCGACCAGCACAATCTCCCTCCAAGTGCCATCCTTTGAACTGCCTGCAACATCTGCCTGTCCACTCCCTCCCCCTGCATTGGAGGTCTATAAACCACCCACAGCCTTATTGATGCCCCAGACCATTTCTCAAGCATGACTCACAAGATTTCTGCCTCCCCCTGCTCCTCCTGCTCTTCTGTAGCCTTAATGTCCTCCTTGATGTACAGTGCAACTCCACCCCCTTTCTGCCAGCCCTATTCTTCCAAAAAAACCTGCACCCAGGACCTCTACTTCCTAGGTCTGATGCTGAGGCCACCAGGTCTCCATTATGGCTACAATATCGAGGTCCTCTCCCACCATTATGGCCTCTAAGTCCACCATTTGTTCCCTAAGCTTCTGGCATTTGCAGAAAGTCCTTTCCACCATATACCCCCCTTTTCTGCCACCCCCCTTCCCTGCATATTCCCTTCACTGCTCCATTTTGTGGGCCAGTGCTAGCTAGTCTATTCTCCCTTCCTATTAAACTCTCACTCATCCTAGCCTTGTGCTTCCCCTACCAGTTTAAACTCCTCCTTAAGACATTATCAATATAACCTTATAAATACCCCTCAACACCCTTGCCCCCCTCTCACTTAGTTGTAGTCTGTCCTGCTAATGTAAGTCCTCATCCTTCCAGGTTCATGTCAATACAATGACAATGTCATTGTCGACACCCCCAACATTAACGGGAACAATGCCGACTGTTGGCAGTGTTCCCGTCAGGAAGAAGTGTTTTATTGAGGGGGCCTTCATCCCCCAACATCCACCCACCTCTAAATAACCAACTCTGAGTCAGAGTGGGGGCACAAGGAGTCACTGCGTCAGCAGACAGCGGACCACCACAGTGGCCAAGCTCGACCTGCTGAGATTTGTCACTGTGGTGATGTTCACTGTTGAAATGTCATGGTGGGGTGATACTGGCTTTGCATGTGTCCCCACTCCCCTATACAGGTGAACCCTTCCTTCTTGCACCATACCCTGAACCATTCGTTTAACTCACTGATTCTTTTCTGCCTAGCAGTGCTTTCATAGGGGACTGTCAAGACTTCTAAGAATGGCAAAGATTTTGCCTCTTTCATGCTTCCCTTTGCCAGTATTTTGAACCTTCTCTGGACCTTCTCCACTTTTTTGCTCGCCAGATCATTTGTCCCCAAATGAACAATTAGGTGTGATTTCCCCACCAACCTAGTACACCCCTGATTTTTTTGCATTGCCCAGCCAGCCTCCATTCCCATTTCACAAAAGACTGACCTCTGCCTGTATGTAGGCCCCCTCCTGATCCAATGTATCCCCTAAATAATGGAGTCCCCGAATACCGTGGCATTCTCTACCTCCACAGCTAACAGATTTGATCTTGTTCCTGGTGGGCACTCCCTCCTGTCTCTTTCTTCCTAATTGCGCCCCACTGTCCTGAACTGCCTACTTGTCCCCCTGCCCCCCCCAGTTCCCTACCTGTTCTCTCCCTGGTAAAAGATTCCAGCCTCTTATCTGCTGAACCTCTCTACTCCCCCCGTCCCTATTTTTACTGCCCTGGCATCCACTGTTTTCCTGTTTCTCTTGATTGCCTCCCATCCCTTTCTGTGCTACCCCCTCTCCCTTTTCCTCTCTTTGCTCCCCTTCCTTGCTGCACTGCACCCCCTGTACCTTCTGTGCCCCTTTCTTGTTCAATCTCCGCACACATCTCCTTCCATTGTTTTTCCATTCCATCTGGTGCCAGTAGATCAAGGAGAAGGCCTTGATGACCCCCTCCACCACCCCCCCACCTTCCCAAGCCTACCTATGTTACTCTAAAGGAGAAAGAAAATGGGATGAACCAATTCAGTTCTATGCTGAACAGTTCTATGTGGATGGAAAAAAGGCAAGCATCAAGATACAAGACTGGTGTGCACTCTAGTTACTAGTGCTAAAAGCAACATCCCTCTGCATAATTACTATTTGATGCCATCAGAGCACTTAAGCTCTACCATGAAAACAACATAGCATGGGTGGTTCACCCAGCTACTTAAAAAATCTTGAAAAAGTCCCTGCTTTTATAAACATAACTGTTAATACTCAATGCAATTTTATATTCTCTAGCACCTTTCTTATATTTATCACAAATATTGATGCACCATTAGTGCCACTAAGTTTGCTGTAATTTTTTCTTGTTGTTTCCCCAGTCAGATGCCAAAGCCTGTGAAGCAGACTTGATGAAGACTTCAGGCTCGACTTAATACCCATAAATTTATTGCAAGGGATAAACAACACATAGCTGCTTATATAAGGAAGTAAAGCTATAGAGAAATTCTGATAACTTTTATAAAACAGAACAAGTGGTATATATTTATCCTAAGAACCCCAAAACAGCTTTACACCGTTGTATATGTCCAGTTTGGAACACTTTAATTTGCCATAATATATTTTGTAGACTGCAGAGTCAGACATTTATTTATTTTATTTTGGTAACCGGGTAAGCCAACCTAGACCATGACAGTCCCTCCCTTCTGCTAGAGATCCCCTTTTGTATGAACCCCAGCATCCTGCTCACCTTGCCTGCTGCCCTATCGCACCACCCTGATACCTTGAGATCATCACATATGATCACCCTAAGGTCCCTTTCTTGCTTGGTAGCTGTATGTCCTGCCCCCCTCTTATACACAGCCTAGGGTTTCCCTGCCCCAGGTGCATGACTTTGCACTTTCTAGTACAGTATTGAAACACAGCTACTCCCTGGACCATTCCTCTAGTTTCCCAGATTTCTTTGCATTCTCTCATACTCCTCCTGGGTGTCCACCCTGTTGCAGAGTTTGTGTCAGCCACAAAGAGACACACTTTTCACTCCAGTTCCTTCACAATATTACTTATGAAGACATTGAAGAGGCCTGGGCCCAGTACCAATCCCTTTGGTACTCCACTGGTCATTCTCCTGTCCTCCAAGTGACTGACATTTACCACCACCCTCTGCCTCCTATATTTCAACCAGTTTAATACCAAGTGCACCCCCCAGGTTACTAAGTTTCCTTATCAACATCCTGTGTGGAACAGTGTCAAAGTCCTTACCGAAGTCCAGATAGGCCACATCCACTGTCCTCTCCTGATCCACTTCCATTATTACCCAGACAAGGAAGTTTATGAGATTTATTTGACATGACTTCCCCCCAATAATCCATGCTGTTAGTGATCTGCAGCCCATGTGTCTCCAGATACTCTATCAGTCTTTCCTTCATCAGGGACTTCATTAACTTCCCCACAAATGAAGTGAGACTAATTAGTCCATAATAACTGGCCTCCTCACTGCTGCTGGTCTTGTGTAGAAGGACCACATCAGCCCTCCTCCATTCCTCTAGAAACACCCCCATCTCCAACGAGGTGTTATATAACATTATCAGAGGGATGGCTAGCACTGTGCTCAGTTCCTAAGTACCATTGGGTAAATCCCATCTAGCCCCATTGCCTTGTTTTCCTTAAGGGCTGACACTTAGCGGACTCTCTTCCATAAGTGGACTTGTGTCCACTCCCCCTAGTGTTTGATAATATATGGCAGCCCATCTGCCCCATTGCACTGTGAAGACCAAGCATAATTAACTCATTTAAAATTTTAGCTTTTTCTTGGTCTTCCTCTGCACCTTCCCCTCCTCTTGTTCTCCTAATCTTCACAGTACTGTACCACCTCTTGCCTCCCTGTTTTTATTCACATACCTGAAGAAAATGCTACCATGATTTTTGACCTCACAGGCAATCCTTTCCTCAGTTGAGCCTTTGCTGTCCTCCCTCCTTCCTGCCTCACTAGCTATGCCTCCCTGTCTGCCTTCACTTGGGTCTCCTTGTATTTCTTGAAAGCTGTTTCTTTTTCCTTTACCATATTAGCCACCTCCTTCAAAAACCACAGTGGCTTCTTTCTCCTCTTACCCTTGCTTATTACCATTAAACAACTTGGCGTTACCCTACTTATTCCCTCCTTTATTTTATTCTATTCTATTCTATTCTAATCTATTTCATTGTGCCTCCACCCCCTGCTATCCCCCCACAAGGTATTTCTTGAGGCAGTCTCACATTTCTTTAAATTCCGGTATCCCGAAGTCCAGGAACCTCATCCTAATATGTTTTGTCTCCTGCCCAGTCCATAAGTGAAACCACATTGTATGATGACTGTTTGAACATAGGGTGTTATCCACTGTGACGTTTGTAATGCTGTCCCTGTTTGTAACTACTGTACCAGATCCAGCACTGTCCCTTCCCTAGTGGGATCTGCAACCAGCTGCATGAGGAATACCCCTTATTGGGAGTCTAGGATGACCCTGCTCTTAGATGTAGCTGCAGCCTGAATGTTCAGTCTACATCCGGTAGATTAAATTTGCCCAAAATTATTACATTCCCTTTGTTTGCCATTGTGCTTATGGTCTCACACAAAAACCTGTCCCTATCCTCCTCCTGTGTTGGTGGCCTGTACATCACCCCTACTTGTACAAAGGCTCTGACCCTGTATCTGAGTCAACCCAAAAAACCTCCAGCCCCTCCTTCTCTCCATTTTGACTTTGTACTTATATGGCCTTGATACCTTCCTTTACATATAACCCTTCCCCCTTTCTCCCTGCCCTATCCTTTCTAAACATGTTGCTCCCCACTATGACCACTTTCTGGCTGTAGATATCAGTGCACCATGACTGTGTTATGGACACCAGATCCAAGTTTGTTTCCACAATGGTGGCCTCAAGGTCAGGAATGGCTTCCCTCTCCCTTTGTCCTTCCCTATCCCTGCTTTGCCCTGCATTCCCAGACCCACCTATCACCCTTCATTTCTCACTGATACTGTCCTTCCCCTTTTAATCCTTCTTCTGCCTACCCTCCTTTGTAGTTTCTTCTGCCCTAGTGCCACCTCTCAACTCTAATATCCAATTCTCTCCCCTTGCCCTTCTCCTCACTGCCCCTAGGGAATTAATTTCCCTTGGGCTATCCATCACTGCTGCTCTATCATCTGGGTGGGGGCATTCACTGCCCCCCGCATTTCTTCTGCTTCAGCCCTTGGCTAGTTTAAATGTCCATCATGCTAGCATTTAACCTTCCACCCAGGACTGCTGTTCTCCTCCTGGTTGGATGGAGGCCATCCCATTTGTTCAGGCCTCTATCTCTCCAGGTAGGACCCCAGTCCCTGATGTAGCCAAACCCCTCCTTTCCAGTTTGTTTTCCCCCTCCTGACATGCATCCCTCTGTCTGGGGCTCCCTTTCGTTACACTGCTATGGGGCCTGTGCTCTATTGCAATATTAAGAGTTCCTCTGTGCAGCAGCATACTGATGTGCCACTCTGTTTTTTTTAGCTGTTTTGCTTGTGCGGTTCCGCACCTCAATGTGTTTCATTTCACTCACTTTGGGGTAATCCCTTGAACCATTCCTTCAACCAGTTGATATTATCCAGACCAGAGAGTGCTACAATTAAACATAATCCTAGAGACACTGCTTACATAGAAACGTAGACTTTGATGGCAGATAAAAAACACTTGGCTCACCTAGTCTGCCCATTTTCCCTACCAACAGAGGAGAGAGAGAAGTAAGTGCTTGAGCTGGGACTCTAACCTAGGCCACCCAGAACCAGGTAATGGCTGCACCACCAGCCGAGACACTAAGGCAACTCGAAACTGGGCCATCACAGAGCACACCACTCCCTCCCCAATGCACAGCCTCATGCTACATAGATAATTACACCTTTAATCACAAGAGTGAGGTGTGCACATTTATGGAACACATATGTACTGTATCATCGCAGACCCTACTTGATCTTCGGCTTTACCCCCTTTTCTTGCCACTAAGGTTCCCTTATGCCAATCCTATGCTTTCTTGAATCCCATTACAGTTTTTACTCCTACCAATTCTGCTTGGAGGCTGTTCCAGGTATCCATCACTTTTTCTGTGAAGAAGTACTTGCTTACATATCCCTTGAGTCTACCCCCTCTCCAGCTGCATAGCATGGCCCCTTGTTCTTGAGCAACTTTCACTCTGAAAAAGTCTTTCTTCTTGAACCTTATTTATACCTGTAAGGTATTTGTAAGTCTCCATCATATCCCTCCCTCTTTCTCTCCCTTTTCTCTAGGGATAACATATTGAGGTCCTTTAGTCTTTCCTCATAGGGCTTTTGATGCAGACCCTTCACCATTTTAGTTGCTCTCCTCTGGACTGCCCCTACTCTGTCTATGTCTTTCCTGAGTTGTGTTCTCTAGAACTGGACACAGTACTTTAGGTGATGTCTCTCCAGTGATTTATACAGCGGTATCACCACCTTCCTCTTTCTGCTGGTGATACCCTTCCCTATGCACCCTAGCATCCTTCTGGTTCCATCCTATTACAGATCTTAGTGTCATCTGCAAAAAGGCATATATTCCCTTCTAGTCCCTCTGCAATGTTGCTAATTATTTATTTATTTATTGAATTTTGATGACCGGGTAGGCCCGCTGGGCCCCTAAAGGTCCCTTTTTCAGGGGTGACCCAGATATAATAAAGACATTAAAGAGGACAAGTCCCAGCATGGATCCTTGAGGCACCCTGCCCATCACCCTCCCTTCCTTCCTCAGAGTGAACACAGTTTAGCACCACCCTCTGTCTCCTATCCCCAAACAATTTCTTGCTCAGTTTACCACCTTTGGACCCACCTCTAGGCTGCTCAGCTTATTTATGAATCTCCTATGAGGAACAATGATGAAGGCCTTACAGAAATCCAGGTAGGCCACGTTCACTGCTCCACTGTGTTCTACTTCCATAGTCACCCAGGCAAAGAAATCTATCAGATTTGTTTAACATAACCTCCCCCTTGTGAATCCATGCTGCTTCAGACCTTGTAAGCCACTGGGTTCAAGCTAGTCCACAATCCTTTCCTTTAGTAGTTATTCCTTTAATTTCCCAACAACTGAGATGAGGATGACTGGCCTGTAAATTCCAGCCTCCTCTTTGCTACCACTTTCATGAAGTGGGATCACATCTGCCCTCCTCCAGTCCTCTGGGACAACCCCCATCTCCAGTGATTGGTTGAACAGGATTGTCAGAGGTGCACCCAGCACCTCTCTGAGTTTCCTCAATATCCTTGGATGTATCCCATCTGGTCCTATTGTCTTGTCCACTTTCAGATTTGTGAGTTCCTTATGAACTCTCTCCTTAGTAAATAGATTAGTGTTTGCCACCCTACCATTGATGCCCCTAACGCTTATCTGTGGACCCTCACCTTCCCCTTCTTCTGTGAACACTGAACAAAAGTATTTGTTCAAGATGACTGCTTTTTCCTGGTCCCTTTCTACACATTCCCCTCCCCCTTCCTTCTTTAGCCTTATAATCTCTCCTCTGGCCTTTTTTCTTTCACTTACATATCTAAAAAATGTCTTGTTCCCATTCTTTACTGCCTCAAATATTTTCTCTTTCGCACCTTTGTGCTCCTGACTGCTTTCCCTGCCTCCCTTTGCTTCTCTTGATACTCCTTCCTATATTCCTCACTCTGTATCACCTTATACCTCCTGAATCCTAGTTTTTTTTGTCTTTACCTTCATAGCCACCTCTTTTAAGAACCATAGCAATCTCTTTTTCTTTTTGCTGTTTCGTACTTGCCAGACACAAAGGTTTATTGTCTTCCCTATCCCCGCTTTTAGTTTTGCCCACTGTTCTTCCACTCCACCTAAGTTCCCCCCCCAACCAGAACATCCCTGAGGCATTCCCTTATCTTTTTAAAATTGGCTATCCTGAAGTCCAGTACCCTTGCTATTCTGTGACTTGCTTCTGACAGTTCTTTTTCCCCCCCAAAATATTTTATTGTTTTTATTATTTCATTACAAATCTTCCAGTTCATAACATATAAAACATACAAATATTACCATTAGCTTATTAGTTTACCTAAACACCCCTCCCCTTTCTATTCTCTGGAGGTAATGGCTGAAATCCCAACAACATAATAAAGGTGGCAGCATGGCTTCTATTTCCTTCCATACTGATATATCAGAATCATTTTTGTTACTTATTTCTTCAGCTAGTTTTTCAAATAGAATAGCCTCTTTTAAATTACACCACCATAAGGTTTCTATATTTGGGGCATTCCACTGTTCTAATATTAATCATTTAGTTATCATTGCAGCTATGCAAAAAATGTTATAATGTGGTTTATTTAATTCTAGTTCTTCTGTATCATTGAATATGAAGAAGGAGAAATAATTGGGAATCCGTTTTTCCACAATAGGGTCTAGTAACTCAGTAGTTCTCTTCCAGCATGGTTTTATTTTTGGGCATTCCCAAAGACAATGTGTAAGATTTCCCATGCTTCCGCATTGATGGCAACATTCCTGGCTTCCATTTTTAGAAAAAATTACCTAAAATGTGAGCTGTAAAACAGGCTCTATTGATTATTTTTTTCTGGATCGCCTTATTCATCGCGAATAAGTAATCCTTGTTCACGTTGCTTCTCAGATTTTTCCAATGTTTTATTGTATAACTTAGATTTAATTCTTTGTGCCATCTTATGTTTATCTTTTTCCATGGATCTTTCTTTCTTTGACAAATCTTTAAATAAATGTTTTGAAGTAATTTGCTCGATTCCATATCTATATGTTGTTTCTGTGTTTTTAGTTCTTTAGTTATGTCAATTCTATATTCCCTATTTATTATTTTCAAAAGCGATTGAAATTTCCTAAAGGAAATTAATTTCTGGAGTTTCCAGGAATATCTCTTTAAATTCTTCATAGCAGCAAAATTGCCCTTCTCCTAATAACTGGTACCATCTTTGAATTTTTGTTTTACTAAGCTTTTCAATTACATCCTTTCTTTCACCTCTCCAGGTCGAATAGCTATACCAGATTTTCAAATACAACCATAGTAGTTCCTTAGTTGTTATTAACTATGTTATTGTTCATTTAATAGGTGGTTCAAATGGGCTAAAGAATATAAGCAATTTCATTTTCTAGTATATATCCCATATTATATTTCGTTTGCCACTTTTTGATTTTATATCCCATAGCAAGAATTTCCAGTGATTTCCTTCCCCTTCCTTAAAGGCCCATTCCCACCGCATTATTATTTGCTGGGCTACTGCATAGAACAGAGGGTCTGAGCAGCTATATCCTCTGGCCTTTCTGGGGGTAGTTAGCTGGTCCCAAGCAATTCGTTGCTTGCCATCCCGCCAAAGGAATGTCTTAAATGTTTTCTTCAGACTACTTTACCAGGCCAACACTGGAGTACCAATCACTGCCTGCATAACAAAGAGCAAATGAGGCAATGCCACCATTTTTATCATTTTGATCCTTCCCCATAGGGACAGTGATAATTGTTCCCATTTTTCTAAAGTAACTTAATTTTACTACTAGCATTTTGATAGTTTGTTTTAATAGTTTCTTCCTGTTTAGCACTCAAGGTTATTCCCAAAATATTTGAAGTTGTTGGCTATCATAAAATTATATTTAATAGTCTGGTCTAATTGGGTGTTATTGTCCTTAATGGTCATAATTATTGATTTTGATTTATTTAACTCATTGCCTCCTAGAATACACCTGTAGGCAGCAGCAAATATACTGCAGTGTGTCCCAGAATGACCACAGAAGTCAACTACAGACTTCCTATGTGCCCTAGTAACATCTGGAGATGTCACTCACATGTTTTAATATTACTTGCCAGCCTGAATTGAACAGAATTGACTGCATAACACCATTAGAAAAGTAATGTTGTATTGTACAACTTTTCTACTGATACTTTGTGTGTATCATGTTCACTTTAGAAGTCATTCACATTTGTTTTTGACATGGTGTGTATGGCAGACATTTTGGCCATCAAGCCTCACTGAAGCACCTTGCATAAAATGGGGAAAATATGTATTTATACTAGAACAAAATGCTTTTTTTATACAAATATCCTATTATAAGAACATCTAATGTATGAATGCTTAATTTGGTGTTGATAGGTTACATATTTCCCAACCAAAAATGTCTTACATTGCCTTTTTTTGTGTAACAAAATGGTTATTTTGACTAGTATAGAAAACAAAATTAATTATTATTAATTACATAGCACCATTGGAAAGATAATTTTGTGCTGAACAACTTTGCTACTCATACTTTGTGTGTAGAACTTATGGTTCATGCGGTATTAGCATTTATTTGTGGCATGCTGATTATGGATTGATTTTGCTTAGAAAGGCCCAGGATGCAGTGTTAAGAGTATACAGGAGGCAAGCGGTGGAACTCTCAAAGAGCTCCTGTGGAGTGAATTAGTTACAATCCACCTAGATAAAGCTGCATTCTTTGATACTTTGCCCAGAAAGACAAGCATTGACACCTTGATATTGTTCATAAAAGTTATATATCATCAGCACATGCATTTATGTTAAACATTTTATTTCCCAGAGTTATTCCCTGAATTAACTGATTTTCCCCTTACATAATTAAGAAATGGTTCTTAACATAATGAATAAAATTGGGGATAGAAGACATCCTTGTCTCACTCCATTCCACATCACAAATGGTTCTGTCAAATAGGAATTTTTTTTTGTATAATATTTTTTATTGATTTTCAAAGAGCCATACAAAACAAGATATCATTACAGGGCAACTATAAAGCCAGGAAAAAAAAATCACAATAAGAAACTAAAAAACCATGTGAACAAGAGCTCTGAAGAGAGACTACAGTATATAAAATATAAATAACAAAACAAAATACAGTATATAGTCCATTCACCTGAGGAATTTTTGACTCCTATAGAAGATGACATGGGAAAATATAAATGCATTAAAAATAATCAGTTATATCCAACATAAGGCTGTGTATCAAGGGTGAGGGATGGTTCCCTCCAATCAATACCCTAAGTGGGGGAGGAGAAGCATAGAGGAGGCTAAAGGGGTCTACAGTATTCTCACTCACAGTGTTTGAGCTTCTTGAGAAGACAAAAATTCAAAAAGGGCTCCCACGCTTTGAGAGATCTCTCTCCCCTACCTTTTAGGAAAAACAACAAGTGCTCAAAGGCAAGTGTTTCTATTGATAAAGCTGTCCACTGATGAGTTGTAGGATGGACACATGACACACAGGTGTTCATGATACACTGCCAGGTCAGAATTATTAATACCCATATCCATCGCAGGAATAGTTCCCATCCCTCTACACCCATGTCCTCCATGTCAAAAAGCATGGCCACCAGTGTCACTGGGATCTACTGGCCCGCCATATTTGAAAGCTCACAAAAAATAGCTTTCCAGAAGGACCAGGCATGTCCAAAAATAGTGTGTATACGTGCCTATTGCCGTTTGACACATCACACAATGGAGAAATTGTAGGTTGGTATTTATGTACAATCACTTCGGGAGCAGTATAATCTATGAATAAATGTAAATTGAGACTCCTTGTACTTATTTCATAGAAGGATTCCCATATGGGATTGTAACAATAGGCCCCAATCTTCTTCTCTTATGGGAAACCTCAGATCCCATTCCCATAACAACTTACACTTGGCTGTGGTGTCAAATACAAAATGTCTGTGCTGATGCACCACCTTGCAGACAAAGCCCCTGGCATCCAACTTTGCCATGTACAGTAGTTGCTAAAGCTGGGCCATTGGTACTGCAGTGGCAAGATCCCTCTCCATTCCTCTCCCAAATGTACAGACCTGTAAGTATCTAAGAAAATGAGAGTGTGGCAACCCAGTAACAACTTACAAATCAAGAAAAGAGCAAATTCCAACCCAAAGATGAAGATCCCCTAGATAATTTGCACCCCTAGTCTCACATTCACTGAATCTGCTGTCTGAGAGCCCAGGCAGAAAAAAAGGGTTCTGTGCCATCGGCACCAATATCATTTCTACACCCTGCATCCCTCTACGGCGTCTCAAGTGACCCACACCTCCAACACCCATCCCACCAAAAGATTAGGAGTGCCCTGTCTGACATAAGCCTGACACCCCCTAACAACAAGATAAGCAGACAGACAACCCAGACAACCCTCCTCCTCCAAATCTAACCAGCTAGACTAAGGGGGTCAATGCACCCAGTACAGCACATACCAGCACTGAGTGGCTACATAGTAGCATTTAAAATCTGGAAAATTACTCCCACCCTTGAAGTATCCACCTTGAGATGCTACAAACTCATTTTAGGATGCTTACCCTGCCACAGGCAGACAGCAAAGGCACCCTCCAATCATATCAGATTCCCATTGGTGAAACCCATAGGCAACATCTGCATTGTGTACAGCAGTCAGAGCAATATATTCATTTTAATTTAGTTTAGCAGTCCCAACCAGGAAATTGGCAGTGCCCTCCAGAAAGACAGGTCTCCCAAAACTGTGGCAATAAGCGGGGTATAATTTAATTGGTATAACGAACTGAGGTTCTTACCCAGAGATTAAATTGGGTAGAAACTCACAGGAACTCAGTTCCACCTTCTCTGAAACCTTTCTCCACTGAATACTATGGAGAGTTCCACCTCCTCACGATGACAGTTCCACCTCCTACAAATATAGACTTTAGAGTTCCACCTCTTATACATTTCCAATTTAACCACTGTTTTTACCTATCCTAATCCCTAGGTACTTGAAAGAACCAATGACTGACTGTAGACCCCACATTATCCACCCAAGAGAGAGCAGTTCAGATTTACTTAAGTTAAGTTTATAACCCAAGAAAACAGAACATTCCTCAATCACCTGTAACAGTGCTGTCATTGACCTGCTTGTGTCTGTGTCATGCAACAGTAAATTATTCACATATAATGTAAGTTTATGAGGCTTCCCTGATCATCCCATGACCCCTTTAATATTTTGTCTTCCTGGATGCAGATTACCAATGGCTGTATGGCCACCACAAAAAGAAGAAGGAGAGGGGGCACCCCTGCCAGTGTGCAGACACAATGGTGACACCACTACCGCAAAGTCCAGCATAGTGACAGATTTTGCCAGGATGCAGTGAGTCACTCTGCTGGTGAACAGCAGACACCGGCAATGTGGCTCTCGGTGTTGTGCATCTGCCCAGTCCAACTCCGACTCAGAGTTAGATATCTAGAGACCAAGGGGTGTGTGGGGCAGAGCCCTCCACCTGGAAGTTTCGGGGTACACAGCCCCCCGATACAACATGGATGCATTCTCGACAGTGCAATGCTGACACTCTGCATTGCGGCTGTCACTGTAGGGTATGTCGGTGCTGTGGCTGTCGCAGCACCATAGTAATTCCACCCCTGCCTCATCCCTTGATAGAGAGGTAACTGGTCTGATAAGGAATCATTAACCAAGATCCTAGCCAGTGGTGCCACGTAGAGTGCCTGCACCATGCCCACTAAATCCTTACCCTTGCCAAACCTTTGCATGACCTCAAAAAGTATTCCCACTCTATGTAACAAAAGCCCTCTTGGCATCCATGGACAACACACAAGTGCGCACCAGATGCCAAGAAGTCCACCACACAACATTCAGGAGTTTACGCCACATTGGGGTAAGAGAGTTGATTCTGCACAAAACCAGTCTGGTCTGGTGAACCAAGCACAGGAGAAACTGTTCCAGGCAACCCACCAGAATCTTAACAATGATTTTTACATTACAATTCAACAAAGAAATGGGGCAGAATGAGGTGCAATTGCTTTGTTCCTTACCAGGCTTTAATAACAAGCAAATAGCCACCTCATAACAGGTAGCAGGAAGTGCCCCCTCTCCCCTCATCTGCTGCATGAGTTCCCATGGGGGTTCCATCAGGGAACCTGCTAACTCCTTATAATATTCAGCAGTGAACCCATCAGGGCCACTAGCCTTTCACCTTTTAAGTCCAGCTATAGCCCTATGGATTTCCCTCCCTAGTAATTTCAGAGTGTAGCCATGCATGCTGGTCATCTAAAAGCTGAACCGAGGTTATCCCATCCAGGAATCTATACACCACGGCAAGCTCTCTCCCATTCATTTTGCAGTATACAGTTGCTTATAAAACTGCCTGAAAACTTCCTTAATCTGGCCTTTATCCCTTACCAGAGCCCCCTGTTGTGTTTTAACAAAAGGAATATTCATTGGACCACCCCTCTCTCGAATGAGCTTTACTAAGAGAGGTTCCAGTTTGTTCCCACACTCAAAGACCTGTTTTCAAGCAAAGAACCAGGATGCCAGGACCTCCTCCATCAGAAGCAGACTGAGCACCTCCCGGGTTGTGAACAGCAGCTGAAGGTTCTCTCCACTCCAACTGGAGGCCAGTCAACACTCCAGGTCACCAAACTGCCTCTCTAGAGCTAACTTCTCCTCGCTCTTCTCCCTTTTACATTTTGCAATGTATTTGGCTAAGGTTAAACTCGGAGAAGACAGAGGTGATGGTTGTGGTCCTGGGTCACTGGATAGAGGGGAATGGGAGCTGGTTTGCCCTCAGGACTTTTTCTAGATGACTCCCAGCTCCCTACCTCTCAACAGGTGTGGAACCTGGGGGTGATTTTTGATGATAGGCTGACACTGCAATCGCAGGTGTCAGCAGTCATCAAATCATTCTTTCTACCATCTGAGGAACAGCTCCAGGATTAAGCACCTAGTTCCATCCGGTGATCTGCCTACATTGGTCCACGCCTTTGTGACCTCGCGCCTTGATTGCTGCAACTCCCTATATATAGGGCTACCAGGGGTTGATATCAGCCGCTTGCAGCTCATGCAGAATGCTGAGGCCCGATTATTGATGGGTACTCCTCGTATCTGTCATATTTCTCTGGTGCTGCGTGAACTGCACTGGCTGCCAATACTGTGGTGGATCACCTTTAAAGTCAGTCTTCTGACTTATAAAGCCCTTCATGGACTGGGCCTGGACTACCTGAAAGAGCTACTCATACCTTATTGCCCTAGGTGATCGCTCCGCTTGGCAGATGAGGGGTTGCTAGAGATTCTGAGGGTTTCTTTAAAATCTTCTGGAGCCTGTGCTTTCATGTATGTGGCCCCAGCCCTTTGGAATTCTCTACCCCGTCTGCTTCAGCAGTGCCCATTGGTGAAGGAGTTTAAATGGGCCTTAAAGACCCATTTGTGGCTGATGGCGTACCCCTGAGAATGGTATTTTATTGTATTTTATGAATTTAGCATTTATTGGATCTGTGTCTATTTTATTGTTTTTATGTGAAGTTGCTTGTTAAGGCACCTTGGTTTTAAGAAAGGTGCGGTAAAAATAAATTATTATTATCATTTATTATTTAATAATTGCTCCCCTCATGAATGCTTTGCTGGAGTCCCAGTACATTCTCAAATTAGTGACAGACACCTGGTTCATCTCTTTGTAATACTGTCACCGTTCTTTGAAATATGACCAGAAATCTTGTCTCGCTAATAAATATGTAAGGGATTTCTGGGGGGTGGTGGGACATCTAGCTTTTCCACCACAGATAAGGTAAGGGCCACCATGGCACGGTCTGATATGTGCATAGGACTATGCCAGACTTTTACTAGCCAATGGTACTGTACATGAGGCAGATAAACGTAGTCTATCCTAGATCAAGTTTTATGGGGGTTAGAGTAGAAGTTATATTCCTTCACCCCCGGGTTAGCTGTATGCCACTCATCCACTAAGTCTAGTTCACAAATCCCGAGCTGCTACTGTTTCATAGCATTTTTATGATGGCCTCTCCCCTCAGAATGATCCAATGCGGGATCCATCACAGTATTAAGATCCCCACCTATGATCAGTTCTGGGAACTGCTGCTGAGTAATAATGTAGAGGAAAGACTGATAAAATGCATTGTCAAAGATTGCAGGGGCATAGACACTGGCAGATGTTACTGCCTCCCCATACAGCTCCCCCTCTACAAAAAGTACCATCCTTCCTGGGGGTTTGCTGCAACCCACTGTATGGTTCAGGGGAGACCCCGGTGCACCAAAATTGCCACTCCTCATTTGTGGGAGGAATAGGAAGCTGCATAACTTGTCCCTACCCAATTCTGTTCAAGCTTGGCATTTATTTATTTACAAGTTTTACCAGGATGGCAAACTGAGCAACATGCTCGATTCCAGATGTGACCTGGGGGCCAAGACCCAAATTACAAACATGTCGATTTACAAGAAAAATGTTTTCATACATAGTACAAAAATGGAACAACAAGCATCATATTTCCACATTTAGTGAAATGGTTACAGACAGAGGTAATACATACATAGTGTAGAGAAAATTGGAGGGTGATCAACTTGTGAGCAATTATTTACACCATAGGTGTAGGGTTAAATTAATTGAAACAGGAGCAGCTGGAGGAGAAATGCCCTCGGAGTAGGCGATTTCGTTGGTAGGGGTTTGGAGCATGTCTTATGGGGGCAGGTAGGGCATTCTAGATTTGAGGGATTCAGTAGTTGAAAGCAGCCTGGCCTTTTTTAGTGTGCATGAATGGGAAGTGCAGCAGCCTAGGGTCTGTGCTCCTGAGGGAGTACGCAGGTGGAGGTTGTTGGGAGAGGGTAGAGGACAGGTAGGGTGGGAGGGAGAGGGACCAATATTTGGCTGCAAACCTAGCACAGTTTATTAGTCTACGGTCATGGAGGGATGGCAGGGTTAGAGAGGTGTAAAGGTTGCAGTGGTGTGCAGAATGTGGGCAATTAAAGCAACAAAAGAGTGGAACAGGGTGTCAAGGCTGGCCAGGGCGGACACACGGGCTGTGGTGTATACTATATTTCCATACTCGAGAACGGACAGAATCATTTTTAGTCTGTGTGGGGAGGCAGCTTTTGTTTCGGCATAGCACGCCGAGCTTTGGGAGGAGCTTCTTGTGCAAGGATTTGATGTGGGAGAAGAAGTCTAGGTGTTGGTCAAGCCAGACACCTAAATACCTGTAGCTGGTGAAATTTTCCAGGGGGGTCCCATCCAGAGTTTTAAAAGGGGTGCAGGGGGATTGACGGGAGAGTCTTTGTTGGGAGCCAAAAGTTTGAGATATAGTTTTTTAGAGTTTAGGAATAACTGGTTGGACCTAAACCAGTGCTGGATGGCATAGAAATCTTCTTGAAGGAGGGTAGCAACGCTAGATGTTGTAGGGCCAGAAGCATAAAGGACAGTGTCATCCATGTACATCTGGATAGATGAATGTTTGCAGGTAGATGGGAGGTTGTTTAGAAAAATGGAGAGGAGTAGGGAACCTAGGGCAGATCCTTGGGGGACGCCAGATGAGACTGGTAGTGGGTGTGTGAGGCAAGTCTGACAGTTTGGGTCCTGCCCACTAGGTAGTCTTGGAACCAATTTGTGGCTGGTTTAGAAAGCCCTGCATCTGTGAGTTTGGAGAGGAGTAGGGAGCGGGAGACGGTATCAGAAGCCTTTGCTAGGTCAATAAAGATGGCCGTGGTGATGTGTCCTTTGCCAATACCCATAAGAATGTCATTGGTGACATGTAACAGGGATGTGATGGTGTAGTGGGATTTATGGAAGCCCGATTGGAATGGAGTGAAGAAAGAGGATCCTTCCAGGTAAGGAGTGAGTTGGAACATGACCAAACGTTCCTGTAATTTGGCCAGTATAGGGAGTAGAGAGATGGGTCTGTAATTTCCTGGGGAGGATGGATCGCCCCTTTTTGGCAGCAGGATAACAGTTGCCTGCTTCCAGGCAGTAGGGGGCTTGCCCAGAGAGAAAGAGAGGTTAAAAAAGGTGGGCTATAGGAGCAGCTACAACTGGGGTGGATAGGAAGAGCATCTTTGCATCCATGGACGTCGGGCATTTGCCTTTGTTAGGGTTCAGGGCTCGTAAAGATTGGAAAACTTCTGCTTCAGTTACTGGATGGAAAGAGAATAGCAGGACAGGCAGGCAAGGTTTGGGGGCATGAGTGAGGGGTCGAAGGGGAGTATAGCGGAGGGAGGACAGGAGTTTTTCTGCGAGCTGGAGAAGTGGGTGTTTAAAGTTTCAGCTGCGTTGATGGGATCGGAGATGAGGGAGCCCTGGGCAGATAGTGTGGGGGGGGGGTTGAGTGGGGGATATAAGGGATTTTAGTGATTTCCAGAAATCAGTTGGATGATTTATGTTTTTGCTAAAAGCCAAGAGGAAGTAGTTTTTTTTGGCTTGGCAGATAGAGTTTGTGCAGGTATTTCGTAGGGATCTATATGTAGTGAGGTGCTCCTGAGTGCCCAGCTTCTTGAAGGCTTTCCAGACGTAGTCCCTTGTGTGGCATAATTTGATCATATCTGCTGAGATCCATGGGAGGTGTGCACCTCTAACTCTTTTCTTGCGTAGGGGGGCATGTTTGTCCCAGACTTTTAGGAAGCTGGTTTTGAAAACCTCAAAGGCAGTGTCAGTGGAGGATGCTTTTGAGATAAAGGACCAGTTTGTGCATCCTAGGTCCAGCAAGAGAGATGCTAGGTTGAGGGAGTTGTAGGACCTGGTATATAGTGTTTTGGGGGGGGCAGTGGGGCCGTGCACCTTCCTGATTAAGTAAATCATGTGATGATCACTTATGGAATCGGGTAATAGACCAGTGCTTAGGATCCTATGGGGGTGGGAGGTAAGAGCCCAATCCAGTAAAGAATGATTTTGAGACTTGTGGTTTAGTCTGGTGGGATCGGCAATGAGTTGGGTTAGGTTTAGGGCCTTAATTTTGGTCTTTAGGTGGGCTTTGTCGGGCCCTAACCAGTTTGTATTAAAATCACCAGTGGCGTGGAGCTCTCCCCCCACAGCTAGGGTCTGTAAGGAGATTAAGTGGGAGAGGATGTCCTCGGGGAGTGTGCAGGGGGGTCAGTACGAGCCTGCCACATATATGGGGATGAAACATGGGAGTGTGAGTTTTATGAGTATGGAATCTATGTGTCCAGGAAATGAGGGGATGTCCACTTTAGTGAACTGGCAACTGTTGGCGATATACATAGCCATGCCTCCTCCTCTCTTTTTACCAGGCCGTCATGTCTAATTATTGTGTACCCTGGTATGGATACTTCGGCATCCATGTGGTGAGGTTTTAGCCAAGTTTCGGATAAGACAAATATGTCTGGGCACAGTGTTAGAGCAATTTGTTGCATCAGCGAGATTTTAGATTGCAAACTGCAAGTGTTTAGGTGCATTATACAGAGGCCTTTTGGAAGAGAGAAAGGGGGGTGGGAATTTGTATTTGGGGTGGTTGGGCTGGGGTTTGCCTCTATGTCCCCAGCCAGGAGCAAAAGTAGGCAGATAATATGTTTTAGGTTTGACTGCAGGGGGTTTGGGCTGGTTGGGGTGGTGCAAGAGAAGGGGGCAATGGGGGGTAGTGGCTGGTAGGGGTGTGTAAGGCCAGGAGTCCCAGGTGTAAAGAGGGAGGAAGGATAGTGGCACTAATGTCCCCGAAATAGCTGGGACCCAAGTCCTGAGCAGGCAAGTGTGAGTTTGCAGTGTAGTATGGGTGAGGAGTTTGCCTTGGGGGCAATGACGGTGGTGGTTCACGGCTTGGGAGGGTGGCAGGGGGCAAAGATTATAGAGAGGCCAGGGAGAGGAGAGATAGAGCTGTGGGCAGCAGCATTTTGGACTGAAACTTGTGATTCGGTGGCTGAGAATTAGTTATTTGAGCCCTCTGGTGGCAGCAGCTGATAAGCTACAAATGGGAAAATAGGCTGATAGGTTTTTAGAGTCATGTGACTCCAGCCTATAAAAGGAGGCGCTCACCAAGGGCGGTGGTGGGGGCAGTGGGGAGCCGGCGCACAGCGCCACCGGGGTAGAAGCACACAGGCAATGGGAAATGCAGGCTGGATTAAGCAGCGGTCTGTGAATTCAAAAATGGTGCCAGAACCGTGCCCTGCTGCCGAAAGTCTTTGTGCAAACTGCTGCATACCTGGATTCTTCGGGGGGTCCGGTCCCAAGACTGCAGGGGAGGGCTGGATTCGATTCAGGGGCCCTCATGACCCTAGTTCCTGGAGTCTGGATTCTTCGGGGGGGTCCGGTCCCGAGACTGCAGGGGAGGGCTGGATTCGATTCATGCATTTCCAGTGAAAATGCAACATGGGCATGTTGAAGTTTAAGGGCAGTAAGGATCTTCATTTGCTTTATTGGGAAGGAGAACCCTCTCACATTCCATGAGCTAACAGTGAGTTGTTTATTAGAACCAATGATTACTAACAGAAAAAAAATATCTCCCTTATGGAGGTCTCCTCACCCCACACTGCCCCAATGACATTTCCATATAGTAGCAACACATTAAGAAAAAAACAGTACAGAATGGACCTTGAAATAAAACCAAAAAACATGAACATTTGGAACATTGAACAGATATAACTATAACAATCAACACCCATCCCCACCCTCCCAACACCAACAATGAACTTGAACAATCCCAGCTGAACTTCAAGCCTGCCTGGCAAAACTTGAAACATGGTTAACTGCCAACCACCTCAAGCTAAATGAGGACAAGACAAAAGCTGTCCTCTTCGGGACCCAGTGACTGGGTAAAGACCATAGTGGTCTTCTCACCATAACATCAGCTTGAGGAATGCGTGTTGAGGTCACTGACCAATTTAAGTATCTTGGGATTACCCTTGACCAGGAGCTAACCTTCAAACCCCACATAGATGTCCTAACTAAAACCATCCACCAGAGACTGGGCTTGCTATACCGCCTCGGGAACTCCCTCTCTGGAGAGGCACGTAGAGCCATTGCTAACTGCAACCTCCTCCCCTATTTAATGTACGATTCTCCATTATTACAGTCCCTCAGAGAGACTGAGCTAACCAATCTCTCCACCCTCTACCACCTCATTGCTCGCTTTGCAACCCACTTCTCCCCTAGGCGGCACCACTGCGAAGCTCTTAAGGACCTTAACTGGCCAGCACTCAGGCTTAAACTATCTTTTCCCCCTGCCTGCCTTTCCTACAAACTCCTCTCCATACACCATCCACCTCACCTTAGCGACCTGCTTACCCTAGTCCCCTCCGCAACCTGCACACAGTCTACCTCAAGTCGACTCTTGAACATGCCCGCATCACTAATCAAGGAAAATGCCCTTCCAGTTCACTGCCCCTCATTTCTGGAACTCACTCCTCTTCCCTGCTTGACAAACCTCCTCTCCTCTTTCAAGGCTGGTCTTAAAGTCTACCTCCTAGAACTGAGCCACTGCTGCTGTAACATGAGATAAACTCCCACCCCTCATGACCTTATGTGGCTATCTACGAATCCTTGGCGCCCCTGGTACCAACTAACCTCTATCAACTGTATACTCTTTACAAACTGTGCTATGTTCTTCTCTTTGAATGACCCTTGGACTTTTGTTTTTTCCCCTGGGCAATGCAATTTTTCTCTGAATGCTGGTACTTGCTACATGCTCTCTGTCTCTGCCTTACAGTTTCACAACCTCCTGTATGAACTGTATATATGTTCTTTTTTTTTTTTGTATCTGTATGCTGTACCTTATATACAAATTGTAAATATATTTTCGAAGCTGTATACTGTACTTAATGTAAAGTTGGTGGTGTATTCACCCCAGGTCGCCCCTGAAAAAGGGACCTTTGGTCTCAGTGGGTTTACCTGGTAAACAAAATCTAAATAAATAAATAAATAAATAAACATTGTCAACAGGCTAATACAAGTGTAGCAAACCTACACAATAATGCCCAACAGACTGTAAACATCACCATTAGAAAAGAAACCAGACTACCCATATACTAGAATGAACTCCCCCTCCTCCCAGTTCCCAGTACCTTAGATGAATCCCCTGAAAGTACCCAGCTAATAAATGGACAGAGATCGGTAGGGAGGAAACCCCTAACAGACCACCTACTGACCCATTTTTGTCAGGCAAACACCCAGCCCACTCCCCTTTCCTGCTGTGTTAAAGACACAGCAGGAAAAGTGAGGAAGTCCACTTTAAGTTCTCCCAGTTTGTTCATAAGTGGATAAAATGCCCTCCACTTCCTTTGCAGATGCTGCGAGTAATCTTGAAAAATAATCAGGTGGTTTCCTTCATAAAGGAGATCCTTCTTGCTTCTGTAAGAATTCAGAGCCTCCTGATGATCCCAAAAGTTATGGAATCTAACTACAATCTGGTGGGGGGGGGGTTGGTCACTGGCCGGCTTCAGCATTACTGCCCGATGGGCCCTCTTGAGCTTGAAACTGCCACCTTTAGGATTTAGGCCCAGTAGAGCAGGCAGGGTAGTTACACAAAAATCCTCGATCCTAGAGCCTTCTTTTCCTTCTGGAAGCCCCCGGATTCTGAGATTGATCCATCTACGGTAGTTTTCTTGATAAACATTATTCTTTAAACTCCTCCAGGTCCTTTTCAAGTCTGCTCACTTTTTGGGAATCGGACCCATGGCATCTTCCAGGGCTGAAATTTGTTGCTCAGCCTCAGTAATTCTGGTGGCATGTGAAGTGTGTTGCTCGGCAATTTCTTGAAGTTTTGTTTCAATGTTATCTAGACGAGTATTCAGAGTTGCCAGCACCTGTTCCAATAGGTTCCAACTGAGAGCAGGCATTTCTGTGGCCGATAAGGACACCAGGCCTGATCCCTCTGCAGGCGTAGACGATGGTTGCTTCTTAACGTTTTTCACTGAAGATCTCTGCAACTTGCCAGAGTTAGAGAAAAGATATTCATTCTTTGTAACTTTACGAAAGACTTTATACCGACTAACACCCAAAACAGCAGCAGCTGGGTAATTTATATTTTATATTTTTAATATTCTGGTGGAATAGAGCTTGGGCAGAGCATGCCTATTCTCTTAGCTGCTCATTAGCACCACAAATAGGAATTTATAGAAAATCTAACCGTAGTTGTTTGGTATATTTGAGTAATGGGTATTAATAAGGAGTTCAGAATGCCCCATCCTTTAAATATGTGATCATAAATTCTCTGTCCAAGAAGTCAAAAGCTTTAGCTGCATCTACTGCAACTGTATATCATTCAGATTCTAATTTTCCGGCATGATTTATTAATAATGCCTAAACCTTTCTTGCAGCTTGAAACATTTTCCTTTCTGTAATGAATACAAACTGATCTGGATGTATACTATCCGGTAAAGCAAGTTTTAGTCTGTTAATTAATAATTTTGTAAGTATCTTGTAGTCAGAATTTAATAATGAACTTGGTCTATAACTTTCTATTTTTTTTTTTTGTGGGTCTTTTCCTTCTTTCAGTATTAATATTACTCTTGCTTCTTGCATCGACTCAGGGATCTTTCTCCTTTCATTATTTCTTTAAACATTAACTTAAGCTTTGGAATCAGCTCTTCTTGGAAGGTAGAGAAAAATTCTTTAGTAAAGCCATCCACCCCTGGGCATTTATTCCAGCCATATCATTCAATATTTTACCTATTTCTATTTCTTTTATAGATTCCTCATTGCAATTTGTCTGTTTCAGTCTGGCATTTGCAATGTAATTTTCTAATTCAGCTTTATGATAATAATTTTTTGCTGATAGATATTCTTGTACGCCTCTGGGACTACTTTTGCTAAATCCATATTTTTATATTTCGGATTTCCTTCTTTATCCTCTAATCATGTTATAATATTTGTTTCTTTCTGTTTTTTTAATAGTGAAACTAACAACTACTTGGATTTATCTCCCTGTATGTACTTAATCTTCCTTAATTTGAAGATAGTCAGTTGTCATCTTGCTGGGACTGGGCCGGACATTGGAGGTGTGGGGAGCAGCTGAGGATCAGGCTGCCCCCACTGGAACATTAAAAACTGTAATCCTTGAAATTTCTCTTTTGCAGAACACTCCTGCTGATACTGGTGCTTGGACTTTGATTCTGACTTTGGATTTTTCTGAGGCTGGAGCCTTCCCTGGTGGGACACTGAAAAAGGGGCAAAGATTCAAATGTTTAATTGCCAATGGCGCCTTACACTATGGGGAGCCCTCCAGCATTTTCCTTCAGAAGCCGCAGTGCTGGGACCGGGATGAACATCTGAGGTGTGGGGCAGAGCTGAGGATTGGGCTGTCCCCCCACACCAGAACATTTAAAACTCTAATCCTAGAGTTTTCTCTTTTGCAGGAGAAAGCTTCTGCTAATACTGGTGCCGGGACTTTGATTCTCACTTTCAATTTTTGCCCTTCCACCTGCCCCCGCCTCAACATGTTATTAAATACTCAGTCTGTTGAAAGGAGCTCATAGCTCTGCCCTGGGGTGGGTTGTTAGCCAAAAAAAGCGTATAAGATATAGTGGAGGTGGGACTGATGTACATATCACTGTTGCTGATGCTGGTAGTTTAGACTGTTTAGTCTAAGCTGTTGTTGTTACCTGTACATTTAACTGTTTGCTCTTAGATACTTCAACTCTATAAGCTGGCAGATTAGTCAGTGCTGCTGTGCTAGCTAGCTCAGGGGGTGGGTCTTGGTAGATCATGGCTAACTTAATCTCTCAGATTTTAGCAGAGTCGATGTGGCTGGTGCTTGCAAGTTAATTGCTGGGTCCCTGAAAATCATACCTTATTGTTAGGGTATTATTGCACTGTTCTTGTGGTCAAAGGGATCCTACTCATGGTGAGTACTTTGGTATGCTCTTATATGGCATCCAGTGAACATGGCAACCACAACTGAGTGCTTACAAAATTGGTAACTCAGTTACGGCACCTGTGTTCAGGACTACCTGGCAGGGTAGTAACTTGATACCTGAGTGGGAAAGGAAGGGTGACAGGAAGTATATGCATGCACACGTGCATGGGGGGAGGAAGGGGTGGGGAGGTATGTGGGAGGGAGTGTGGCATTGAGCTGGTCTGCTAGCATGGTGGGGAGGGTGGTCGGTTGGAGTGTGCAGGGTGCAGGGTGCAGGATTTGGGTCAGGAGAGGCATGTTTCTTTTTGTCCAGGTAAGCAGCTTTTTTTTTTAAGAATTTCACCCCCCGACATGCACCCCACCACGGAGTTGAGAATCCTTAAGTAGGGGGATGCGGGGGGCACAGCCCCCCACACACATTTAAAATCATTCACCGCCTAGCAGTTCGCCATGAGTGTACATCACTGTCATTCATTTTCAGCGTTGCACGCTCGCCCAAATGGCACTTGTTATTCTGCGATCGCCTTTATGACATCATACCCTCTTATATAGTTGTTGCTCTTTCACCTAGTCCTCTTACATCCCTGCTCACCTCTCTTTCATTTCCTCTGTCTGGTCTTTCATCTGGGTTACCCCACTATCTGCCTCATACCTTAAACGGACCATGTGGACTACCTGGCTCATCCCCTTCATTACTGGTTGGGTGTCTCTCCTCCTTGTTCTCCTTCTCTCTGTTGACATACTCTCCATCCAGTTGGATGCTAATATCCATCACAATGGATCGGATGACCTGAGATTCACTTTCTCAAACCCATTAGTCCAGAGGGACTCTCCTCTCCCTGACACCTGGCTCCTAAAATGTATCCCTTTTTCCAAAATTGCTTATTTCTTATCCTACTTCTCTTTTCACTGTCCACTGAAGAGCTGTCTTCTTCCCTCCTTCTCTGAAATCTGGGTGCTTCCACACCTGCTTACTCTCTCAGGAGACATTGAACTAATTTCTAGCCCTCCAGCTGGGGCAGTTCCAGCTTTCCCTTCCCTTTGGTTCTCTAGTAAATACCTAAGGCATGCCCAAATGAATAGCAGAAGCCTTACCGCCAACTTTGTACAACTGGAAGTCTGGATGTCTCATTACTTCCCTGACATTCCTGGTCTGTCTGAAACCTGTCTGAAATCCCACACCTGACTCTAGTTGTGCAATTAAGGGATACAAGCCTTTCTGATGTGATTGCCCAAATGCAAAGAGGGGTGGCGGGTGGGGTCTTGTTCTACATCAGAGATAACCTTGATATCTCAATTCAACATGTTAGTACAAATTGTCTGTGTGAAGCTATACATATAGTTGTAACCCTGGGCCACACTAAAAAGTTGAATGTATTGTGCATTTATAATCTTCCTAAAAATGGCATAACTGGTCTAACAAATGTTCTTAACTATCACTCTGCACTTAAAGGTAAACGTGAACTGGTTCTTATGGGGGACCTAAATCTCAACTGGCTGGGAAAATGCTCCAACACATATGCTATACTGAGCTGGGAAGACTCCATCTTACCCAATCGGTTTCCTCCTTGACTAGACTGTCCCCCGGTGGGGGTCACCAGTCTCTTCTTGACTGGATTATCTCCAATTGACTTGATAGGATCAGTGCCATAGGCTTTTTACCAGACTCTATCAGTGACCATTCTGCAGTCTACTGTGTCTGGAAGGCCTGTGCCCCTAAGTTCCTGCCCCAAGAAATACAGCTTTGGGACTGTGAAAAGATGGATAAGAGGGCATGCCTTATCTCTGATCTTTTCAGTGCTGACTGGGCACCCATGTACCAGATATCAGATGCTAAATTCACTGCACAGCACTTCCTCTTCATGCTACGAACTCTTCGGGACAAGCATGTGCCAGTCAAAACATGCAGAATATGAGGAATCGCCACTCAATGGCTAAGTAGAGAGCTTCTGGCCACTATCAAACTAAGAGACAAAACCTGGTACCAGGCAAAACTGACTAAGTCCCCTGCTGACTGGTCAGAGTACAAAAGGCTCAGGAACTTATGTAAAACATCCATCTGAGCTGCCAAGAGTGCCTATTATTGTCAGCTGCTCAAATTCTCTGTAAGTGACTCCTGTAGTTTTTGGAGACGCATTAACTCCATTTTGGGAAGGGACAAAAATGAACCTATTATTGATATGGTTCTGGATGGGAAAAGCTGTAGCAACTCACTCATCATCACTGAGGCTTTGAACTCCCATTTCACTGACCTGTCTGGGTATGCAACTCCACCTGTATCAATGTCAGGGCCAGCTCTGGTCACCAAGGATCAGAACAACTATCTTTTTATCTTCCTTCCTGTCACAGTCTGGAATGTCCAGATTCTCCTTTGCTCCATCCATCCCAATAAGTCAGCTGGAGCTGATGGATTGCTACCAAACTTCTTGAGAACTATTGCCCCCTACATTGCTACTCCTGCTACCTGTTTAAAAAACTACTCTTCACAAAAAGGGTGACACCACTAATATTGACAACTTCCACCCTATTGCCATCTTGTCAACTCTGTCTAAAATTCTAGAGAAAATCATAGCCGCCCAGGTCTCGGACCACGTGCACCTCCACAATCTTCTCTCCTCAGATCAGCATGGTTTTTGGCGGTGGGAACAGAACATCCACTGCCCTCATCCAGCTCACTACTGACTTCCAGATGGCTATGGACAAAGGCCTTCTTACTGAAGCTATTTTCATGGATCTCACAAGGCCTTTTGAGCTGGTGGACCACCCTCTACTCCTCTCCAAACTGTCCACCCTTGGTTTCCCTCCCATATCAACCACTTGGTTCACCAGTTATCTCTTGGATTGTCAGCAATTTGTGCAGATCAACAATGAAAAGTCCTCTCTCTCCCACACCTGAATCAGTGTACCTCAAGGATCCATTTTGGTCCCCCTGCTCTTTTCAATTTTCGTCAATGATCTCCTCCAATGTTGGACTCTGGTACCATGCTTCTATATGCAGAAGAAATGGTCATATACTCCAACTCCTCTGACCTATCTGACATCAGTTTGAATCTGAACCTCAACTTCAAATCCATCCAGTTGTGGCAGACTCTAAACAAACTCATCCTCAACAGCAACAAGACAGTTTCTATACTTTTTAGATCCAGGCCCAAAATCAGGACCTGCCCTCTGGCACTGAACATTAGAAGATCTGATGACTCCCCACTAGATACAGTCTCCTAATTTAAATACCCTGGAGTCACCCTGAACCTGGCCCTGGACTTCGACCACCATCTATCAACCACAGTCAATGCTGTCAACATAAAGCTAGGATTCACAAACAAAGTTAGACACAATCTGACAGTGGCAGCTAGACTGGCTATCACTCAGGGGGTCCTGAGACCTAAACTTGCCCATGGTATGATTGCTCTTCCTGTATCCACAAAAGGTCTTCTCCGTAAGTGCTATAATAGAATCTGCCACTTTGCACTGTCTGTTTCCAAGCTCACTCACCACTGCTCCCTCTACTCCAGCCTTGGCTGGCTCTGCCCTTCAGCATTTCATCAAGTCACCTCTAGTTGCTTAACCAACAACATCATCAATGCCCAGAAACTGGACAAGCTGGCCCTCCTGCTAAAACCAGTCCACTCTGCCTACTCTACTATGTCATTCTTTGCCATATCCAAGTGTAACACCAAAACTGAAGAAAAAACCTTCATTGTTTTTGCTCCAAATCTTTGGAACTCCCTACTGCTGGAGCTCAGGTACTCCCAAACTCACTGGATATTTAGATTGGGTCTCCGCAAGCTACTGGACAGTTCAGACCACTGCTCCTTTGGGAAGCTGTCACTCCCTTGCCTGCCCCACTTGATCTGCCTTGACACTTGTTCTTATTCTCTGAGTTGGGCACTCCCCGTGTTCTACTTTAACCAATTTACTCCTAGTTCTTATTACTCTATTGTAAAATTGTATTTGTGTGTATGTTTGATGCCACTGTTCTGCCATTTCACCATGTGTCCTGCCACTGTGATGTGTACACTGTATTTAAGTGTTTTGTCTAGTAATTTATGGTTGATGTTCACCTGTCTTATCCTTGTATCCTATTGCTGTGTCTTACCTACTGTATGCAACCTCCCAGGTCATGCCTGAAAATAGGCAGCTCTGCTGTCTAGTTCACCCACTTGGTCAACAAAAATGAAATAAATAAATTAATTATGTTTTCATTAGCTTCAACTGGTACCATTCCTTATTGCATATCTCATAATCTTGTATAACTAGTTTATCTAATTCTTGAAATCTCTTATTTATACACATTCTCTTGTTTTTTTTTTTATTTTGTCAGTTAATAAAGCATTGGTAGTATAATGCCATTCCTCTTATTTCCACTCTTAAAGGCTCCCATAGACTAGTTACAGATCTGTTAGGTTCTGATTTGAAAAATCCAGTATTCTCTGTTTGCTTCTTTGATCCTGTTAATATATTCTAGATCCTTTGGTAATATATTATTAAATCTCCATACTTTTGATTGAAACCTTTTTGTATCTATAACTTTTAAGTCCATTTGGACTACAGCGTGATCTGCTAGTAAGATTGGATAGTGTTTAAACTCATGAATTTTATCCATCATTATATTTGAACTAGAATATAATCCATCCTTGAGAAACCCATGTTTTTATCATGTGTGTATTCTTTGGATGTGAGATTTAAAATTCTCCATGCATCAACTATATCCTGGTTTTGTAGAAAATTGTTTATAATCTTGGTATATTGTTTATTATAAAAGTTTGATGCAGATATTTTGTCCAGTTTTTGGTCCATTAATATGCTGAAGTCTCCTAAATGTATTGTATTCCTTGCCTCCATTTGTACCAGCCCTCTTCTAATTTCTGCCATAAAAGCTGAGTATTCTATAAATGGGGCATAAATGGAAGCAATTGTAGTTTCTAATTCATGATATTGTATTTTTAATATTATAATTCTACCATTTGAATTTGAGTAGCTCTTAATGATTTTTCAAGGAGGTGATTTTGTTATTAGCAATGCTACTTCAGCTTTTTTTTTCTAGTACCTTCAGAGTAATAAATATTAGCAATCCATTTTTGTTTATGTTTTAATATTGCAATTTTATAAAGATTATTTTCTTGGAGTGCTATACAGTCTGTTTTTGTCTTCTTCAGGTAGTTCAAAAGTCTTGCTCTCTTTATAAGAGAATGAATGCCATTGATATTAAAAGAGACACATCTAAACATATTCATATTAGTCCCCATTTTTAGAAGCTGTTTGAAATCAGTATGGAAATCTAAGTTGCCTTAGTGTTTCTTTCTTTTTCTCCATTATTACCCCTTTTATTAGTTGTCCCCCAAAAGCCATAGTCCCTCTGAACTTGAAACATTACAACAGATACACTTCCCTTAGTCCCTTCCCTTTAGGCTCAAACACCTTGTAGGGCCTTTGTAATGTCCCCCTTATTTTCTCAATACCCTCTCCCTCAATTCACTTTAGCCCCTATGTTATAAACAGTGATTGGTATTTACAAAAAAAAAATAATTTCTAGATGAGAGAAGAGGAAGAAAGAAAGAAAGAAAGAAAGAAAGAAAGAAAGAAAGAAAGAAAGAAAGAAAGAAAGAAAATGAGAGGAAGAGGAGGAAGAAAACATATCAAAAGCAATCAGATACTGTGTAAACATACAAAAAAAACCCACATTCAATCTTTCTTCCATTCTCTCTGAAAGTTTAGATCAGCCTTCTTTATCTTAGTTGTAAAAGTTCTGTTTTATATTCCTGTGCCTTGTTACATATCTAATTTTTATCTTCCCTCTTCTTGTAGATCAAATTCTTGTCTACAGTCCTCTGTATTCCTTGTAGGTTATATTTCTTCAGAATTCTCCTATCATCTCTGTTAGTGTTTGCTCTGCATCTTCCAAAGAGTTGAATAAGAGATGAGACCCATTTGCAGTTACTCTCATTTTTGCTGGATATACCATGGTAACCTTGTAGCCTTTAGACCATAATCTTCTTCTTAAGATATCATATTTCTTCCTTTCTAGCAACAATTCTTGAGGTAGATCGTTGAATAGAGAAATGTTTGTCCCCATAACAGAGGCCCTTTTCTTTTTGTACACTGCATTCATCAAGAGTTCCTTATCTTGAGATTTGAAAAATGTTACTATAATAGATCTTGGAGGACCTTGTTGTTTTGTCTCTAGTCTATAGGCTGTATATATTCAATCAATTTTCATTTGAATTTCTCTTGAGTTTATTCCAAAGTACTCTGCCATAATTATCTTTAGGGTGTCTTGTAATGTTTTTTCTCAATCCCAGGATTCAGGAGCTCCAGTGATTCTTATATTTTTTCTTCTTGCTCTGGCCTCTAAGTCAGTAAGCTTTTCTTTGATTTTCTTGTTGGTTTTCTCAAGCTCCAAAACTGATTTCTTCAAAGGGAGTTGTTCATCCTCTAAGTCAGAAATTCTTTTCTGGGCATCATTCAAATCTATTCTTAGTTTCTATGTGTGGCTCATAGCTCAGTGCTTGTGCTACGTACATTAGGGCTGCATGATGTAGGTTATGCTTGGATACATAGGAGCTAACCCAGTAAATAGGACATTGCCTGCAGAATGAATGAGTTGTATTAGATGGTTAGTGCTTAGGTACATCAGCATAGATATGAACATAGGTCAGCAATTGTAGTACATTTGAACAGGAATGAATATGAATTGTGCTTATATGCTTAAACAGCTGATATAGCAACTTGTTAGAACTTGATGTTTTGACCTTTTACTGTATCCCACCTTTGGCAGGTTGTTTAGTTGAGTAGGATTGAAGACCCCCTGCCAGGTGACAAGAGTGTTAGAGAAGGAGAAGGAGACAGGGGAGGATGGAGGGCAAGTGCAACTCACTCTAAGCAGAGTGGCGTAGCCTGGGAGGTTTAAATAGGAGATGGGGAGGAACTATCCCTCCCACAGAACCACAGGCATGTGCCTTTTGCCTTTCAATTCTATGTGTAGTTCATAGCTCAGTGCTTGTGCTACGTACATTAAGGCTGCATGATGTAGGTTATGCTTGGATACATAGGAGCTAGCCCAGTAAATGGGACAGTGCCTGCAGAATGAATGAGTTGTATTAGATTGTTAGTGCTTACATAGGTCAGCATGGATATGAACATAGGTCAGTGATTGTAGTACATATGTACTGAAATGAATATGAATTGTGCTTAGATGCTTGAACAGCTGATATAGCAACTTGTTAGAACTTGATGCTTTGGCCTTTCTCTGTATCCCACCTTTAGCAGGATGCTTAGTTGAGTAGGATAGAAGATCCCAAAAGAATTATAAGTACTTGGTGATTACCTCCTCCAACTCCAGAGAGTGTGGCCAGTAGCACGCAGGAGAGGAAAAACACCCTTTGGGGAAAACCTCTGAGGACCCATGGTTACTGACCTACCCATCCTTCTGGGCATACTAAAGGAGAGTAATCCTAAATTAACAATAGTAAGTGATCGGCTAATCTGAAGCCCATTTGATTGACGATCTGGAATTTGATGACAAGCAGCAGTCCTAAACAGAGATACTGGCATTGAGTGTCTAGCGAGAAGACGGTGGCATATCCTGTTAGCGACATCCCAGTTCAATAATCATCAATGTCCAGGTGAAAAGTAGATACAGGTAAACTGGTACACAGTCAAGAGTGTAATCCATCTGAGATGATGAGTACAAACTGATTAAAGAGCAATCCAAAGCAGAAACTTTCGGTCGCAGTGAAACATGTAAGCTGAGTGCAGGCTACAAGGCCAGGAGATGGAGCAATTGAAAACCTGTAGATCGCATGTATGGTGAAGCAGGAAATATTCAAGGTGAGATGAATAGAAACCTCCATGCCAGATTGGGGTGAGGCAGGTTGTAAAATAGAAGAAATGTAACCTTCCTGCCCCCACGCTGGGCGAGGCAGGTGTAGAGTAGAAGTGTTTGAACCTCCAGGCCCTCGGCGGGTGAGACAGATATAGAGTAGAAGTATTTGAACCTCCATGCCCCATGTGGGCGAGGTAGGTTGCATTGTGGTTGGAGCAGAATGGACATCCCAGAGGCTGAAGCCGAGGGGATGGCGGTAGGTATGAAGCAATGATTGCATAAGCAAAAGTAGACTTGCACGTAGGTCGGTAGTAGTAGTAATTGGTTAGGCCTGCAGGTATGTCTATGAATGTAATGGCAAGGAGCAACACTAGGTAGCTGGTATATAGTAGAAGATGGAGATTGTTGAGGGCAAGTATGTAGCAGGTAAATAGAAGAACCTCCTGTTTGCAGACAAGCCAGCCCTGTAGAGGGCATATAGACATAGGCTGGAGTATGAGCCAGGATGAGAGGCAGCTGGAAAAGCAGACTTTATGAGGTCAGGCATGACAAGGTCCTGTATGAACGTCGAGCACCTGGTGGTCGAAAGGATGGCAGAAGAATGTGCGACAAGGACTGAGTCAGATGAATTGGCCACTCGAACAGATTAAGAAGTTTCATATGGCTGGAGTAGGTTAATGTCCAAGGCGTGATCCATGAGATAGGAAAGGTGCATAAAATAAATATGGCTTAGAGTCCTGGCCGGGTAGGCAGCAGTAGTAAGTCCCAGAATGAACTAAAGCAGTATGGAAACAACCAAAGGAACTGTTGCAAGTATCCCGAGAGTCATCAAGCAGATGTAAGGTTCAGAATAGAGCAAGAAGGATATCCTTGATGAATGCAAGTAGGCAGGTAGCCGCGACATGCAGTACTGACCATTACAACTGAAGGTGAGACATCACAGCAGAGTGTCCAATCCAGATGTAGAAGTCAGAGAGGAGTGAGGGCCATTGAAGTGAAGGCTTCTGGCAGATGGAGATTAGATGATAATGCCCAAAAGGGGTGATGATAATCCAGAAAAAGCCAGCAGATGAAAGCAAGAGCAGAACCAGGTCCAGTCCGGGGAGACGGGAGACCCTTAAAAGCACAGGGACAAGACAGGCAGATGGAATGAAAGGGATGGACACAGTCCAGATCCAGATGAACAGGCAGATAGCAGGGAGACAAACTGAAGCGGACGGTCCAGCAGAAGGAGATCCAATATGCTGCAAAAGGACTGAAGGAAAGAACCATCTGATCTGGTTGGAGGAAAGTGCAGAAGAAGGACGCTTGCATAGAGCCAAAATCCAGTGCTCAGGGGAAGCACAGGACTGTAGAAAATTATCTCTTAGAGCCAGGAATGTAGAACCACATGAAAGTCTTGGCAGAGACCAATGCTGGAGGGACTCTGAAGGCATGAAAAAATGATGCAGTTAGGAGGCTCAGGTAGTGGCCAGCAAGAACAGATCTGGAGCAGGGTGCAGGATGCCATGGTAGAGTGCACACCAGAGTGCATGACATCAGTCCACAAGAGGACCATGGCAATGAAACCGCCAGGCCCCCATGGGGGTAATAGAAGTGGCAGAACCTAAGAAGGTCAGCAGGAGGAAGGAGTAGAGAGCGAGTCAAGCTAGATCCCTATGAAGGCTAGCAGAACCATGGACCCCCATACAGGGTGGCAAGGTGGAGTGAAAGCATGCTAGACTAGACCCCCGCATGGCCAGCAGGAGTGGGGAAGGGAATAGAGAGTGATTAAAGCTAGCTACTATGAAGGCTAGCAGGACCTGGGGACACCACCACAGAGGGCCGCCCGGTGCAGCAGACTTCCCAGAGGCTGAAGCCGAGGGGATGGTAGTAGGTATGGAACAAAGAGTGCATAGCAAGAAGGGACCTGGATGGAAGCAATACCAGTATAGCAAGAATCAGACCTGTACGTAGGTCCGCCAAGCACGGTAGCAACAAAACAGGAGAGGAGCAGGGTGGCAGCAGGGTAGCTGTGTCAGAACATGGATGTAAGACTATTAGGAGCCACAGGAGTCATAGGCACAATAGAGTAGATAGCCACGAACGGACAGCCACCAAGCCTGCGAAGGCCATACTGGAAGGGGAACTCCTTTACTTTACTATGAGAGGAGTCCTGCAGAGAGGGCATCAGGAAGCGCAGCCGCCAGACAGCCAGGGCCATGGTCCACTCCCTCCTCGTCATAGAATGGGAAACAATATGCCCTACCAGATGGCAGTACAACACAGAACTTATGGAGTAGCCCTGTTTCTGTCGTAGGCACTGTGCTATGGCAGATGCAGTCGAATAGCAAAACTGAAGGCAGTTCAGCAGCAGTAGGGGAATAGTAAAATTCTGTCTTGCAGGAATCAGCTGAAATGGGTGCCAGACTGTGCGAGGTTGTGGAAGGCAAACAGCAATAAAGTCCTTAGTTGGCAACATCAAGTGGATGATATGGCACAGTTTGCTTATCCGAGGCATGGATAAGTGCTGCAGAGGCATAGCAGGGATGACATCAGAGACGTAGCTCCAAAAACAGCAATAAGCATCCAGGAAGCAGGTAGAATAAAGGACATGGTGTAGAAGGCCCGAACCACAGAAGAATGAGTCCATAACTGCAGGGCTTGACAGTAGGGTGCGCTGAAATAAATCCCCTCAGGTAAGTCACTGAAACATGAACTGTAGGATTGGCCAAGTAAAATTGTGAGGCAAAATCAGAGATGTCCCTGAGATCAGGGACAGTGGAGAGATATGCTGGACGCAAGGCTGCCCCCATACGAGTGAGGCAAAGAAGCATAGGCGAGCATAGGCAGCCACATGGCCATGGATCCCAACAGGAGACAGGGCAGGGAGTCAGGAAGCAGCAGTCAAGGAGTCAGGAGGAACAGTGAGAGCGAGATGGAGTGAAGAACACCAAATAACACTGGACAAGTAAAGGCAGGCAGCAGGAGCTGTGGCAGCGAGGTAGCAGCATGGAGGCCTCGGTGACGGAGACCAGGAAGCATGCAGGGAGTGAGGAACCTCCAAGAACGAATTAACTATGTAATGACAAGGAACAGTGGCTGCCAGGAGGGAGAAACAAAGGCAAAAGAAACAATGAGCAGACAAGCAGGAAGCAGGACACAGTGGCTGCTGAAGGAGCGGCCTTGGGGGAGTGAGCACAGAGGGAAGAGAAAGACTGCAGGGTGATGAATCATGGCAAAAAAAAACTCAAGAGAGCATGTAGAGAACAAACAACAGGGAATGGGGAGAAAAGCAGAAGAGGGGAGGGGAAAACAAAACAGACAAACAGGAACCAGATAGAGAAGGCAGGAAGGACAGCCAGGAGGAGTGGGGTCGGGCACAGAGATCGAAAGAAGCAGCAGCCACAGACCAGCCACCACAAGGCAGCGAGTGCAGTGAGTGCGACTATCTTTAAGCAGAGCAGCGTAGCCTGGGAGGTTTACATAGGATATGGGAGAGAAGCTATCCCCCCAATAGAACCTCAGGCATGCGCCTTTCATTTCTGATTTTCATTAAGTAGCTAAGTAACTGTGGTTTGAAAAAGTTCCATCTTGTTCTCCATCACAGTTTGCTTTGCTTATCTCTTTTGTTAAATAAGCTATTTGATCCATAATGGGTTTGGCCCATGGGGGGGCACTTTCCCAGTCCTGACTCTAAGAGTCTTCTGAAGAATCAATTTCAGGTAATGAGGCGCTGTATCCTCATTCATGAATTCTTATATTTTCTGGTGTGGTACAAGTTTTAGTGCTTTCTGACTCATTTTGTTGTAAAGCAGTTAGTAATTCCTGTACTGAATTGCTACCCGAAAGTTTGGTAGTCTGCCTTTCGTTATTTACCCCTTGGTCTTTACTGTCCTCTGTTCTATTATTATTAGTCAAAACTTCATTATTAATCATGGAGGAATCTTCATTTATACTAGCAGGGGTATGCAGAGCTGATATTGGCTGCCTTTGTATCTTGTCTTCTCCCACAATCTCAACAATCATGTTTGTTTCATTTTCTCTGTTTTCAAGTGTACTAGTACTTAAATCATTATTTAAACAGTAAGCAGCATTAGATTGCAATACCTTTCAAGGACCAGTATCTTGTTGAAGGAGTCTCTGCTGACTTTCCCTTAATTCTGGGATTGCTTTTTCTTTGTCTCCATGCCATTTGTTTTTGCCTTCAGCTTCGTTGTGCACAAAGAAGTGTTCGCTAAAAGCAAACGGTACTCTATCTCTTGCAGCTGCTCCAGTCCTGATGGCATGTTCTGGATTTTGGGTATTTCTGTTCTCCTCCCTTTACTCTCTGTTTTTTTTTTTTAAAAGATTGGAGCACTATTTACTGTCTGGATCTGTGTCAGTAGAAGTGCCCAGTTTCTCTTACAGGTAATTTCATCTTAATTTGAACTCCACGTTGTGTTTTGTTCAGCGTGGTCTGGCTCTTCTAATCCATTTCAGTTTGTTTGTTTCAGGCTCCAATATTAGCTCTCAGCCTAGTTTGGATTTCCAGTTGCTTTACTGATTTTGCTATCAGTCTTGTAGAGTTTGTCGTTTTTGCATTCTTTTCGGTGTGTTTCCAAGGTGTCATAACTTCTGATAGCCCACTTCAGTTTCTCATTCGGTTGATGGGTAAGATCTCATACGAGGCTCTGTTCAACACCACTTTATTATGAAGTTCAGACAGAAGATTTCACCCATGGTAAATCTGGACATGTGTTTGCATGTCAGGAGGAAGAGGATGAAGCCTGTGTTCAGCGAGTCCACATGCTTGCCATCTTGGTTCTTCCCAGAAGTCTTGACTCCTTTTGACCTCTGCTTTTGACGCAGTTCTTATTTCGAACCACACTGTCCCCCAGGTGGCCACCCACCGTGACTTCTGCAACACTGTCCCTGTTAGTGACAATAAGGTCCAAAATTGCCCTCATACAAGTGGGCTCCCCCACAAGTCACCTGAGGAATGCCCACTGTAGAGAGTCTAGGATGTCCCTGCTCCTGGCTGAAGCTGTGACTGGAATGCTGCAGTCTACAGCCAGTAGGTTGAAGTCCCCCACCTGCAGCACCACACTCTTATTTGCCATGTTATGGATGTCATCCATCAGAACCTTATTCACCCCCCCCCCATGCTGGAGGTCTGTAGATCATTTATTTATTTATTTAAGAGAGTTACCAGGAAGGCATACTGAGCAGAGTACCGCTCGATTCCAGATGCGCCTTGGGGGTAGGGTATACAAATGATTACAGATGTACAGGAGAAGACAAAAATCATACAACTTATGTGACTTATACAGACAGTGGTATGGTAATTCAGAGGAAATATACATACAAAGGGAGGTTGGTACAGTCAAAAATAATACAATCTTGTGAATATCCACCGGCAGTGGTACAGTTGTACAGGAGAAATAAACATTTACAGACAATGGGTGAGGAATTTCTTAGAATACAAAAATTGCATAGGTTCAGATTCAATTAGTAATTAATAACCTTAGTAGCAGTGCGAGGGGGTACCTGTGTGAATAGTGACTACATTCCCTGTCTCTAGGGTGACCTGCAGTACCTCTGCCCCTTCCTGTGTTCCCTGTATCTCTGTTGCTTTTATACTATCACTCATGTAAAGAACCACTCCTCCCCCCTTTCTACCCATCATGTCCTTCCTGAACAGAGTATAGCCTGGTATGGCTATGTCCCAGTCATCGTGCTCATTGCACCATGACTTGGTAATGGCTGCAGAGTCCAAGTCAGCTTCTGCCATTATGGCCACTAGGCCCAGGATTTTATTTCCCAGGCTTTGAGCATTTGCACACATGGCCTTCCAATTTCTGCTGCCACACTGCTTGTCAAACCCCCATTCCCTTTTGCCTTCTCTCCTTACCCCCTCTACCCTCATTCCCATTTCTCTTCATTGCTACTTTTTTGTAGTTCTTGTTATTAGGTACCCTATGGGATTTCCTTCCCTTAGGGTAATCCCTACTGACTACTTTGGCTTGTGGGGGGGGGGCAGTTTATATCTCCCTGCTTTCTTCTGCCGCCACCCTCTGCAAGTTTAAATGCTCACTGATATAACATTTAAACTGCTCACTGAGGACTGTGGTTACCCTTCTGGATGGATTGCTTGGACTGAATCCTCAAACACCAGTGTCTTCTGCAGCTATTTGCAGCACCCAAACAAGTCTGCTGCTGGACTGTGAATTTCCCCTGAATACTGGCCCTCCTGATGACATGGCTAGATTTGGGAGAGACTGCAGTGTTGCTCAAGTGGATTATGCCCATCACTGGACCTTGGATATTTACCCTCAAAAGCATCAGTGCAACCCTGCTTTGGGCCTCATGATGGCCCCAACTAAGATTCAGCAATGGGGTGCCCTATAGCAGTAGAGGCATTTCTCAATTGAGCAAGGTCTTTGGCATCTGCAGATTTTCCTCTGAGGTCAGTGATCACTTGTGTATCTGCCGAGCAGATGTGTTGACAGAGTGGGGCCCTTACTATCTCTGTAGTGTTTCTTGATAGCCCTCTGATTCATTGGTTGATTTCAACAGACACAATGAATGAGCGAATCCATACCTTTATGTCTTCAGGTAGCAGTGCCTATCTGGAACCTTTCTGAGTCCCCCACTGCTGTGCTGCTGGCAGTTGTGGTGCTTATCAGAAGTGGTCAGCATCAGTGACCACTCCAAGGCCTACCATAGAATTGTGGAGTGCTCTTGGGGAACTATTTACCTGAGGCAAGTGGAACAGTGTGGAGGCAGCTTATGTGCTTTTAGATGAGTTTTTACCTTCAGTGTTTTATGGGCATGTGTGGAGGTGTTTATTTAGCATTCTTTGACCAGGAAAGAAGGGTTAGACAATACTGTTCATTTTCAGCCTTGTCATGGGGGAGGGCTATACAGATACAAACCAACTGAAACAGAAACAGATTAAGCTGGTATAGTAGAGCACAGAGGGCAAATCCTTTTGTCCTGCTCATCTGAGCCTGACACTGAATCTCTTTCGGTAGACCCTAGTCTTTCTTGCACCTGGGTTTCAGCACAAGAAATTATTGTATCTCACTATTTCTGCAAGTTTTTGGGCCCTCCATTCAATCTTTTTGACTTAGTTTTTACTGACTCTAGTGCCTATTGCGGTTCCTTAAATGTAGCTTGCAAATCAACTCAGTTAGATAACCTTTATTGAAACTTGAGTTATAACTGCTCGACCCTTTGTCTTTGTTTTATAGTTACTATCTTTATTAACATTTTTAAAAATAGTTAAAAACAATACATTACATTAACATTACAAAGACAGTACCAGATGGATTCAACATAGGAAACTGGTCAAATGTAGCTCTTGTTAACAACGCAAAAATACATCAGTATCATATTCAAAACATACACAGTGAGCACTGTTAGTAGAGGATAACCAGAAAAGTGTCCTACTGTAAATCATGAGTAATCCATTTATAACAAAATACATCAACCAACACAGAGGATAATGTGTGGGCATCGGTGGTTAACTGTACTATGCTAGCATCAAGTGGTACCCTTGGCAACTTAGGTAAACCTCGAGAGTGCAGCTCGAGAGGTTTACCTTGGCTGCCAAGGAACCACGAATGCTAGCATAGTGCAGTTGACCACTGATGCCCATGCATTGTCTTTTATAGTGTATGGGCAATGTGTGGATCATGGCTGCAAACAAATGGACAATTAGATGTGCTGGCCCTACCTTGCACAGAAGATTCTAGGACGCTGATTAGTTAGCAAGCAAAAAAAAAAAACATTTAATAAACATCCTGACAGCTCATACAGTTTTAATTCCATGTAAAAGATTAGTAAGACACTGTGACCGAAAGAAATAAAATTACAACTGCGTAAGACAACAACAAACAAAAAAGAAACAGGCTCCGTTTCAAGGGTCAGGTCAAAAAACACCTGACTATCGCCTTCCAGTGGTTATTGCGGTAGGTCAGAATTCACGCATTTTGTATTGTGCAATAATGGGGATGTTCGGTTCAATTCTTTGGTGCTTTCAGATGTCCTGTTGAGAGAGAGGAGAAATAAATGAAAGAGGGCATTAAGGAAAGGCAAGTGAGGCAAATCAAACTTTCTACAACTACGTGTTTGACTAACTGTTTCACTGAGGTACTTCTAAACTGTTTGAATAGTGCGCCCACACACGCTTCCTTAGAGACAGTCACATGGCTGAAATACTTGTTATGCCATTGATGTGACGTGTGAACGATGGGTTAACAACTATTGGACGTTACATCAATGATATAACAACATGAGTAAATGATGATTTTCGTTGAGCAACTATGTTCTACCATACACTATAATATATTTAACACATGGACCTAGATTAAAACAGTTAAAAAAGTTAACATTATTGTTAAAAGATTTTAACATCCATGTAAAATTCAGATCAACCAAATAAAACAGTTGAATAGCTTAATCTAATACAATTAGTGGTCATATTAACAAAAAATGCATAAATGGGGTTTGCTATGAGTTGAACTAACAGTCTGTCCTACATGGAATGGCAGGGCAAAGAACAAAGGCAGAGAGCAGACAACCATCCCACATCTGTCTGTTTCAAGCAACCACCCCTGCAATATATAAGAAAGGGCTCCAGGTACTGATGTACAGAGACAGATTCCTTATAGCCAGGGGGCCAAGTCTTTCATTGTGGGCAAGCCTTCCAACTGCTTGCTTCTAAAGGGTCAGAGAGGGAGTATCTTGAGATCTCCACCTCTGGAGGAGATGTTTACTTCAATGAAGACTGCCACAAGCCATCTGATCTGTCATTGTCCAAGATGGGGGACATCAGCAGGGGAGCCTAGGATGAATATTCTGGGTCAGAAGGAAACCTTACATTGGAGAACCGTCTGACAGAAGGTATGTACCTTCTTCCAGAAGCCAATAACTGCTGGGCAATCCTATAGGATACGAAGTAGAGAGGCCCTGTGGGCCTGACACCTCCAGCAAGTATTAGATAACATCCCCAGCTTGACCAGGATTTGAGGAGTCTTGTACCAATAGTGCAAAACTTTATTCTGTATTAAGTGACTTCTAGAATTGCATACTGCTGTGTGTGCTGGTCTCCAATAAGCCTCCCACTCCTCCAAGGACAGCTGGAAACCCAAGTCAGTTTCCCAATGAGTTTTAACTGTTAGCATTGGGTTAGCCTGGGCATCTCGCAGTGCCCTACAGATCAGGCCAGCTACCCCTGACTTCTTTTTCAGCCAAGAGAGAGTTAAGTCCCCAGTCGATGTTTGAGCTCACTTAGCAGAGGACCTCAACAAAGGTGAAATAGAACTTCTAAGTTGTAAAAATCTCCAGTGATCCTGGTTTGGAAGGCCCCAGAAGCATGCAGCTGTTCATAAGACTAATTACCTTGTGTTGGGTAGTATTAAATCTCATATTAGGTTGATACCTTCATTTGAGCAGGATTCCCAAAATATAGTCTTACTGTCAACAGTGACTTTTGTGTTGTTCCAAAGTGGAGTAAGTTCAATGGAACAAAGGCTAGTATGTTATACCTTACTAATGGCCTTCCAGCCAGTAATGGAACTTTGGATAGTGGGGATCCTCTGACAGCTTTTTGGAAGTAAACTAAATAGAGCTAAATTTGGGGTTGCATCTGACATAAATGCAGATTCCATTTCGACCCAAAAGTGGAGGCCTTCTGCATCATCCTGGAACCAACATAGAGTCTGAGCACCTGTGAACACTAAGTAGTAAGCCTTGCACCAGGGAAACTCCCATCTCCCCACTGACTGTCTGCTTGAGAGTGCAGCTCACAGTCTAATCTCCTGCAGCTGCCCCCCACCCCTTTCCAACCCACCTGATTTATCTCCCCAGTCCACCGACTCCCCCATCCCCAGCTTCCCCTCAGTTTTGACCTTACATTTGATCCTGTCCCACCCCTCTTATAGCTGCCCACAGTTTTCAGCTATATCAACTACTATGGCAGTTCATTCCACCTCGCCATCACTTTTTCTGTGAAGTAGTGTCTCCTCATTTCCCTCTTGGATCTTCGCTCCAATTTCAGACTGTGCCCCTTCATGTTCCTCTGCCCTTTAGTCTGAAAATGTCCTCTGTACTAACCCTATTCATGCCCTTTAAGTATTTGAAAGTCTCAGTCATATCACCTCTCTCCCCTTCTATCCTCCAGGGAATACATATTGATCCCCTTCAGTCTTTCCTCATGTGGTTTGCCAAATTGTCCAACAGGCCTATGATCATCTTTGTTGCCCTACACTGCACCCCTTCCAATAGTCTGATGTCCTTATTTAAATAAGGGCACTAGAACTGCACACAGTACTCCAGGTGCAGTCTCACTAGTGACCTGTACAACAGCAGGATGACTTCCTCGCTTCTAGAGGTGATTCCTCTGGCAATGCATAACAACATCCTATTAGCTTTGGCTGCCACCTTCCTGCACTGCACATAATGATTCATGTCCCCTGTGACTAGTACCCCCAGATTTTTCTAGTCCTCCGAAGTGGATAACTGCACACCCCAGCCAGTAGCTATTCCCATGGTTTCTGGCTCCCAAGTGTATGACTTTGCACTTCTTAGTATTAAACCCCAGCTGCCATATGTCTGACCAGCACTCAAGCTTTGTTAGATCATCCTGGAGTTCTTGCCTCCCTTCCAAAGTAGCCACCTCCACACAGATCTTTGTGTCATCTGCGAAAAGGCTGATTTTATTCTTAATCTCACCTGCTATGTCAGAAGTGAAGATGCTAATTAACACTGGTCCTAGTACTGAGCCTTGTTGGACCTCGCTGGTTACAGCTCTGGAATTTGAGATTTCTCCCCTAAATTTACCCTTGCTACCTGTCCTGTAGCCAGCTCCTAAGCCATCCTACCAGTTTCTCCATGGCTCCCAGGTTCCTCAGTTTACTGATCATCCTTCCATGTGACACCAAGTCAAAGGCCTTGCTAAAGTCCAGGTACAGGACATCCACTGAATGGCCCTTATAGAGTGCCCTTCTCAGCCAATCAAAAAAGTCAACCAGGTTTGTCTGGCAGGATCTCCCCCCCCAAAAAAAACATGCAGTCTTTCCTCCTGGAGACCATTTGCTTCCAGAAAGATCACTAGTCTCTCTTTAAGAATGGTCTCCATTAACTTCCCTACAATGGAGGTAAGGCTGACTGGTCTGTAGTTACCTGGCTCATCCCTGGGTCCACTGTTATGGAGGGGCATCACATGTGCCATCCTCCAGTCCTGGGGTACACACCCTGTCTCCAGAGAGGTATTGAACAGGGCTTCCAGAGGTCCTGCCAGGACCTCCGCCAGCTCCCTCAGGACCCTTGGATGCATGTTGTCTGGACCCGGTGCCTTGTCCAATCTCAGGGACCTAAGGCCCTCCAATACCTGTTCACTGGGATTTCCCCATCCATTATCCCCACTCTTCCTGTGCCCACCCCATCTCTCCCCTGTGACATAGGCCCATCTTTCTCTCTGGTAAACACAAACAGAAATACTCATTAAGTGCTTCTGCCTGTTCCCCTTTTTCTGCCCACCCTCCATCCCTCTTGATCCTGTCAATCTCATCTTTGCAGCTTCTTTTGTCTCTTATGTACCAGAAGAAATCATTGTCCCCTTCTCTGATCCCCTATGCCAGCCTTAGCTTCCATGAAGCCTTGGCCACCCTGACTACCATACTCACATCTCTGGACTTCCTTGAGTACTCCTCCCTCTCTTCCTCTCGCCTGAATCTTTTATACCTGCTGAAGGCAGCTCTCCTCTTCCTCACTTTCTCTATTACCTCCCTGCATAACCAGCTTAGCCTTTTGGTCCTAGCCATCTTACTTTGGGTCTTTGTACATGTGTTAGTGGCCTCCACCAGACCCAGCTTAATAATGGACCATTTCTGGTCAGCATCCATCTCTGGGTGGATTTTGTTGAGATGCCCTTCTAATATGTCTCCAATCCTACCAAAGTCTGTGCTTCTGAAAGCCACTACCTTTGTCCTGGTCCTGGCTAACTCCTTACCTAAATAAAGGAAGAATCACACTGTGCGGTGGTCGCTTCCTGCTAGTGAGTTCATACTTATGTCCTGATGTGATCCCCATCCATCAGTACAAGGTCCAGTATGTTACCATCTCTGGTTGGCTCCATTACCCTCTGCATCAGGAAGCTGACCTGAAATACCTCCAGGAGGATCTGTTCCCTGGCACTAGAAGTAGCTGAGGTGCTGTAGTCAATTGCTGGCAGATTGAAATCCCCCACTGTCACAAGTATTTCCCTTACCACTGAGTCTTCTAATTTGCTCCCCCAACTCCTTGTCAATTTTCTCATTTTGAGAGGGTGGCCTGTACACTACCCCCAATCTAACTTTCCTCCCTTTTGAGTTTTGGAGCCGTAGTCATAAGGCTTCAGCCCTGCCCTACTCTCCCTCCTCCCTGTTGCATAATATCCCTTCCCTAAGATAAATAGCCACCCCACCCCTTCCCCTTTTCTCTGTCTATTTGGTACTACCTGTACCCAGGAATCATTCGGTCCCAATCCTGGTATTGGGTGGCCCAAGTCAGTGATGGCTGCTATGTCCACCTCTCTTACTGCCATCAATGCCTGCAGCTCTACTGCCTTATCTCCTATGCTCCTTGCATTCAAGGATACCACCCTCCAGCGTACCCCATGCCCCCTTCCCCTTCCCCTTCCCTCTCCTCCATCACCTCCCCTTTTTGAATTCCCCACCTTCCCCTCTTGACTAGTTGGGGGGAGGCCTTTTGGACTCCCTCGCCTGGTGGTTCTGTTTATTGCCCAATCTTTTGCTTCCCCATACTTAGTTTAAATTAACTTTAGTTGATATGTACTCCCCCAGCTTATGCTTCAGGATCCCTGAGCCCTCCTAACTTAAATGTAGCCTATCTGGTGCACACAGTTCCTTGTTCTCCCACATTCTAACCCTCCCCCCACCAGACCATACCCCATGGTCCCACATCATTCCCCCAGCTAATTGTTGAACTCCTCAATTCTTTGTTTTCTAGCCATATTTGCCCTAGGTACTGGAAGAACCTCAGAGAATGCAACTGATCATCCTGCTTCACTACAGAACCTTCCAGCTTCTCTGAACCTCTCCTGTATCTCTTCGACCATACACCCCTCCAGGTCATTTGTACCAGGTATACAACAATGGGAGGTTTATCTCCATCTCTCCCTTCACACTTAGGAATAAACTGCCCACCCTTCTTGCCTTCATGCCTGCTATACATTCCACCCATGTGCAGCTTTTCTTTATGCCCTTGCCTCTCCATTTCACACCCTTCAGTATTGAGTCCCCCAGAATGATGACCCTCCTCCCATCGCCTGCTCTCCTCCAATATACTTCACATCCTTCTGATAACAATCCAGAACCTCCTCTCTTCCTTCAATGCTCATTTCCCCAAATGCCAGTCCCCTGGTTCAGCCCCTCCTCATACCTCCTACCTGAACTAATTCCTTCCCAACCCCTATCACCCCCATCTGCTCACCCCTTCTCTGCTCACTCCTTTTTGTGTCACTGCTACTGCCCTTTACACTGACATTCTCTGTGACTACCTTCTCCTCGCTGTTCCCCAAGCTTGCCAGCACTGAGAACCTGTTCCTAGAGTCCCTCCCCTTGTCCTGAGCTTCCCCCATTGCCTCGCCCTGTGACTATTTTCAATGCTCTTGTCACTGTTCCCTTTCTCCCCCTGTTCTTTACCACCCTCCACATTTCCAACTCGGATCCCCTAGGTCCCTGAGGATTTGTTGTTACTGGCCCTGTTGGTCATCCTCTATATTCTACCCTCAGTACACCCAATGTGCTATCCAGCAGAGCCATCCTCTGTTCCCTTGGCCCCAGATGCTCCCCAGGCCTCTTCAGCCCCCTCTATTCAAGTCCCTTCTCAGCCATACAACCTACTTCCTAAGGTGCCCAAGCTGCCTACACAACACACAATACCCTACTCTGCACACAGTTACTAAGAAGATGGCTGCCCACACTCATTGCTGCTTACCACCCTCCCTGCATCCCCTCCTGCACTGCTACCACCACACCTCTGCCACCTCTGTGCCTTCCCAATGACTGCTGCCTGCTGCAGTTCCTAGGTCCCTCCATCCTACCTGGTATCCCTATTTATTTATTTCTACTCTAACCACCACATCTGATACTTGCTATTCACCTGGACAGATCCCAGCTGTGTTTCCCACTGTCCTCTATTTATGATATGGTCTCCCCTATGTGTACTGAAGATAACCTCCAACCCCCAGAATGAGTGCATATGCACCTGATTCCTGCTGCCTCCTATTCACCAATACCCTGCCCAGCGTGGCCTGAAGCCTGCAGTCCTCCCTGCAGACACCACTTAGTAAGACACCACACTGCTGCTTCATAGCACTCACACTTCAGGGGCCTCTCACATGTGAGGTCACTTGGCCCCCTGGCTACCATATATAACCTCCAGGCTCCCTATGGGCCTCCCTGGGTCACATGGTGTCCGATCATACTTCTAGTCACTCCCTCAGTCTCCCTCGCTCAACATACTCCTGACAACTAGTCCCTTAAAACCCCCTCCAAAACAAAAAAAATCTTGTAATTTAAAGCATCCTCCCCCCAACATCAACAAGCAAAATGAGAAAGGACCTTGGCTCATGTGCTTACCCAGTAAACAAAAATTTAGATAAATAAATAAATAACAACAAAATCCCCAATCACAGAAGGCTTACTTCCCTGACTCAGTGTCCTTCACTTGCTTGGTGGCTGCTGCAATTAGGCTGAGAACTACAAATATGGTGCTTTTATAGTGCTGGCTCCAGGCTCCCTATAGGCCTCCTTGGGTCATGTGGTGTCCAACCACGCTTCTAGTCCCTCCATCATCCTCCCTCGCATGGCATACTTCCACCACCCAGTCCCTTGAAACTCATCTAAAATAAATAAATTTGTGTAATTTAAAGCATTTTCTCCCATGCAGCAACAATCAGCAACAAAATCCCCAATCACAGAATGCTCACTTCACTGACTCCGCATCCTTCACTCTCTCGGCGGCTGCTGCAATGAGGCTGAGAATTACAAATATGATGCTTTTATAGACTGATTTGTCCGGGTCAGAAAGAAGTACTAGAAGGTCATCTGCATATACAGTAGTAATGCTGGGTAGCTCCAATGTCCTATGGCGAGCCCCTGAATTTCCGGATGGGAGTGGATGGTAGCCTCGAGTAGTTCAATGGACAAAAAGAAAGAGGAGGGGTGAGAGGGGACACCCCTGCCTTGTACCTTTTTGAAAAGGGAAGGGATCAGATAGCCGGTCATTGGTGAGGACCTTGGCATTAGGGGAATCATACAAAACCTGAACCCACTTCAAGAATTGATGGCCACAACAAAATTGAGAGAGGGCAGCATTGAAAAAGAGCCAGTTCACAGAGTCAAAAGCTTTCTCAAAATCTATCTAGACTGCTGCTGCAGGAGATCAGGCCTGTTTTGCAGCAGAAATAAAAAAGTGAGCGCATATGGTCAGCCCTCTTTCTACCCTTCACAAAGCCGGCTTGTGCAGGATGGATCAGCTTTGGGAGCAATGGCTCCAACCAAACAGCCAGAGTTTTTGCAAGTACCTTGCAGTTGTCATTTACAGGTATAAGGGAAATGAGTATACAGTTGATACATAGGGAGGGTTCTTTACCTTTTTTAGGAATGACCATAACTACTGCACCTTGAGGAGATGGGGAAAGTGTTCCTGTAAAATAAGCATGGTCATACATTTCTTTCAGTCTGGGAGACACCAGCTCAGGGATTAATTTATATAGATTAGCTGGAATGCCATCCTCTCCTGGGGCCTTAGAGGAGGTGAGAGAGAGTTGATAGCCTGAGTCTCTTCAGCAACAGAGGGAGATGTGCCTAGGGATGTCTGTGCCTCCTCGTGGAGGTTCAGGTGGCCTAAGAATTGATGTATACTATCTTCTGATGAGGAATTCTTGGCCTGGTATAAGGCCTTGTAGAATCATTTCATAACAAGGTCAATTTCTGCTGGTATGTGCTTAATGTGTCATTTCTCATCCCTCTGGGACCCAATATGATCAAGATGGCGGCCACGCTGGGCCATGCATCGTTTTAGTTTTGCAGCTCTGCAGTTTTATTTCTTTTAATTTATTTTAAGTATATCGCAATCCTACTATTTTTGAAATTCGGGGGCCAAGTGCATCGATGGCATAACGCGATCAATCTGAGATTTTTATTTTCTGGTCAGTAAACGCCAGTCAGTTAATGCCCTGCTTGCTTTCTCGCTTTCTCCTCAGATGGGATTTTGGTGTGGACCTGCCTGTTATTGCCTGCTGTTTTGGGTCCTATCTGCTATCGCTTTAGTTGGGACCTGTTCATTGTGGAATTAGTGGCGTGAGTCAGCCACTGTGATGCAGAGGTGTAGCCAGGAATTTTAAACTTGTACTCAGAACTGATGCACTGTTGCCCCCCCATTATGTAAACATAAACCAAAATATGCGCTGCCACGCCACACCAACAATAGGCTCACCCCCTCCTCTGTTTGCCATGTCTGAGTTCAAGTAATCAGTTTCTTGCTGTAATCCTCTTCATTTGTTTTTCTGCCTGCCTGGTAAGTTGTTCTTGTTTGTGTATTTGGCAGGTGGCATCAGTGCTCCATAGCAAACAACAAAGGCAAAAGGGCTCGGTGCAACACAGACACAATGTGACTCACAATGTCCTTGCTTTCCTCTTTCTGTTGCCCCTGCCTGATTCGTTCTTCCTGTAATCCTCTCTTTCTTTGTTTTTCTGCCTGCCTTGTAAGTTGTTCTTTTTTGTGTATTTGGCTGGTGGCATCAGTGCCCCATAGCGAACAACAAAGGCAAAAGGGCTCAATGCGTCACAGACACAATGTGACTCACAATGTCCTTGCTTTCCTCATTTTGTTGCCCCTGCCTGATCTGTTGCCCCTGCCTGATTTTTTTTACTGTTCTCTGCTGAGTACAGTGCGTATGCCTGCTGACACCCCTGCTGTGACGGCGGACCATTGGACTGTTTGTGGGTCTTGTGCTGGAGGTGGGAGTCGGCAGCCTGGGTTCAACTGTGAAATTATCAGGACACCTCTGAAGTAACTTTTTTGGATTCTGGAGTTGTGTCAAGCAAGGATTGTTGCCAAAGTAATGAAGACGTGGCCAGATGGATATGCCTACCTGAGATTTGACTGAAACATGTCCTGGTAAAGGAGCTGTTCAGATTGGACCGCTCCATATTTCTTTCACTTTTTATCAGCCTTGGATTGTTTTGTGGTGCGTTTTTCAGTAATGGCTTTTGTCCTTTGACTTGTGGGCTATTAGAGTCTACTGGGAACTTCAGGGGTCTCTGGCTCCTACAGGGTTGGGGAGGGGGGCTGGTCACTGGTCTGGTGTTCTACTCCCCCTCCCTAGATTTGCAGAGCGGTCAGTCAGAGGGCTGGCCTGGCCCATGGTTGTAGTGGTGTGCCACTGATATCCTGAGATATTTCCCCTTTATTCTGCTACTGAAGATATCTGTGGGCCCTGAAGGATCCTGGTTGAGTTTTCTGAAGTTTGACAATTTCGTTTTCAATTTTTTGACGTCATTGAATCCTAGTTTTGGCACCATGAATATTTTTACTTCTGTTTGACTGGATTTAATGTGTTTGATTTTCTGGTCCCTGTATGGATTGCAAGTAGTTTTTTGTTTTATGTATGTCCAGCTTGTGTCTTGCCTGTCTTCAAGTTTTTATATTTGGAAATTAGTTTGGGCAGTGAGAGGGCCCAGTAAAAACCTGTAATTTCACCCTCTGCTTAGTTTAGTGTGAGAGACTAACCTGGGGGGTGGATTATGAAACTTTTCTCCTTATATTTTTATTGGTTTTTGTTTTATTTCATTTGTTTATGTGGGTGTGTTTTTCATTTTTGTTTTAGTGGGATAATTTAGGATATGATAAGAAGTTAAGTCATTGTTAGTTGTTATTTGGTTTTTAGCTATTTGTGGAGTGACGGGAGGTGAACCTCAAGTGTGGTGGATTTTTAGGGGTACAATGTTACTGGCCTGGGATATGTGTTTGCCTGTATCCCCCCTGGTCGTGCGCTATTCAACCTACACCCTTCGCTCCCTCCATCCTTTTCTTCCCCCTCCTTTGGCTTTCTCAATTTATCAATGTTACTGTGCTTTAGGAAGTGCCCATAGGAGGGGGAGATGTGGTGGAGGGTGTGAACAGTGGAGGCTGGAGGAGCGGGGTGCTCCCATAGGAGTGGTTAAGCCCAGGAGATGCCCTGGGGTGAAGTGGGGCTTGGAGCATGGACCATCTTGTTTGGTCCCCATACCCAAGGGCACCATCATTGGTGATGGGCAGGTAATCAGGGCAGTTCAGGAGTTTTGTCCAACCCGGGCGCTGTTGTGCAATGCTAGGCCTGTCCAGAACAAGGCTGCTGTGATCTTTGATCTTGTTGGTTTGGCAGATCTGGCTTGCATCACTGAGACCTGGCTGGACGACAATGCAGGCCCAATATTGGAGGCTGCAATTCCAGCTGGGTATATGGTGATACATCGCCCGCAGTTGGACTGCGGAGGGGGTGGGGTCACAGTCTGTTTTAAGACTAAATTGGCACTTTCTAGTGTTCCAGTTGTGGAGACCATCTCCTTTGAATGTGCTATTGTACAGGTGTGGGCTATTGAATCGCTCTCATCTACCGTCCACCAGGAGATGGGAAGCAATTCCTTAAGGAAGTAGCAGACTTCATCGTTGACCTGGCTTTTGAGTCTCCCAGACTGATGGTTCTGGGTGATTTTAATGCCTGGATCGATGATGAACTCTCACAATTTGGACAAAACTTCCTCCAGCTGATGGATTCGCTAGGCATAACACAGGTGGTTACCACTGCTACACATAAAGCTGGCCATTCCCTTGACCTGGTCTTCCTTCTGGGGATCGAGGCTTCTGACATGGGGGTGGAACCAGTCGGATGGTCTGACCATTACACTGTGAGATTCAATTTTGGCATCCCACCTTGTAATCCAACCCCTGTGGAGATGGTCAAGTACCGCCCTTTGCGGAATATTACTTCCTATGGCCTTACTGCGGTCCTTGACCTATCAAAATTTCCTGTGCATTGCAATGATCCAGAGGCATTGGTTTTGGCCTATAATAACACCATCACCTCTGCCCTGGATTCTGTTGCTCCAGTTCGTATGCGCCCTCTCTCCCTTTGACCTCAGGCATCTTGGTTTGATGGGGCCTTGAGGGAGTTGTGGCGACTAGGACGCAGGTTAGAATGTTGTTGGTGGAAATCTGGCTTGGATGCTGATCATCTTAGACTGCTAGAACATTATCAATTCTATCAGTCAGAAATTTCTCGTAAGAAGGCAGAATTCCTGTCAAGGGAAATTTCTGCCACCCAGAACCGACCAGCTCAGTTGTTCAGAAATGTGGACAGATTGTGCAACCCAACCTGTCTCCAGCTCCGAAGAGCATTTTCACAATTACAGTGTGATGAGCTTGCTCAGTTCTTCACTGATAAGGTGATGGACATCAGGTCAGAGATCCTTCTGACACATTCTATGCAAGCTGTTAGTGATCAGGACTTGGTCGCTACCCCTTCGTTTTCCCGGAGTACCTTCGACCGCCTGGAAATTGTAGCTGTTATGAGGATTGTCCTAGGGATGCGCCCTACATGCTGTAGTTTAGATCTGGGTCCTACATCCCTTGTTTTGGGTTGTGGGGAGGTCATTCTCCCAGTTCTAGCACAGATAGTCTGGTGCTCCCTTGACTCAGGTGAATAACCCTGTTCCTTGAAAGAGACAGTGGTGACACCCTTGTTGAAGAAAGCTTCATTGGACCCAGACTGTCTTGCCAACTACAGGCCTATCTCGAATCTCCCCTTTGTGGGGAAGGTGATCGAGAAAGTAGTGGCGGCCCAGTTGGAGAACCATTTGACCATCCATAGCATCAATGAATCACTGCAATCAGGTGTTTTAAAGAGGCACAGTACCGAGACTGCACTGGTTTGGGTGCTCAATGATCTCCTGATGGTGAGAGACCAGAGAAAACGGTCCATTTTGGTACTATTAGATCTTTCCTCAGCATTTGACACCATTGACCATGGGGTTCTTCTTGAGTGCTTGAGATATATTTGTGGGCTTTCTGGGGTGGTCCTCAGATGTTTCACCTCATACCTCACCGGAAGAACTCAGAGGGTGGTTTCAGGGGTCTTTTCTTCCAATCCCACCTCTCTGCCTTGTGGGGTTCCTCAGGGCTCTATTTTGTCCCCCATGTTGTTTGTGGTGTATATGCTTCCCCTCGGAGACATTGTGAGATGGTATGGTCTGTGGTTTCATTGCTATGCCGATGATACCCAGCTATACCTGTCTATTGCCCCCTACCAGGAAGGAGCCATTTAGGTATTTAATAGCTGCCTCAATGAAATCCAGGATTGGTTGAGGTCCAGTCAAGCTGAAGTTGAATTCAGGGAAGATGGAGGTGTTGGTTTTGAATCCAGATCACTGGATAGGGGTCCACTGGCCAGCTCCCCATCTGGATTGTGTCTTGGGGCTGTCGAGCTACTGGTCTCTGAAGAGGTGTGAGACGTGGGGGTTATTTGGATGCTGGGCTGACACTTCAACCTCAGGTATCATCTGTGGTTAAGACATCTTTCTACCATCTAAGAAACATCGCCAGGATCAAGCACCTTGTTCCGTCTGGTGATCTGCCAACTTTAATCCATGCCTTTGTGACCTCGCACCTTGACTACTGCAACTCGCTTTACTTTGGGCTTCTGGGGGTTGATATCCGCTGCTTGCAGCTGGTGCAGAATTCCACAGCATGGATGTTGGTGGGAACTCCTAGATCCTCCCATATTACACTGGTGCTGAGGAAACTGCACTGGCTGCCAGTTCAGTGACGGATCACCTACAAAGTCAACTTACTGACTTTTAAAGTCCTACATGAACTGGGCCCTGATTACCTGAAAGAACTCCTGATTCCTTACCACCCTGTGAGACCACTCCACTCTGCAGACGAGGGGTTGCTAGAGATTCCAAGGGTGACTTTAAAATCTGTTGGGTCCCATGAATTTATGTTTGAGGCCCCTTCCCTTTGGAATTCTCTACCCCGTCGGATTAGGGAGTGCACGACTGTGGGGAGTTTTAAACAGGCTCTGAAATCTTTCCTCTGGGAAAAATCTTATGGATGTACTATTTATTGAATTGTACTGTATTTATTATGTGGATGAATCTGTTGGATTTTATTCACTTATTGTACGGCGCCTTGATGCCTGAAAGGCCCATAACAAATAAAGCATATTATTATTATTATTAATATGTCTAGAAGCTCGCTGCATCTTTAATCTATGTGTAAGTAACTTCCCAGCATGCTATTCTCCCTCCCAGAATCTATGTTTGGTTCATATTAATGCGAGCACAGCCTTTCATGTTAAAAAGACATTTAGGCGATACTTTAAAGAGGTGATTGCTGACAAATTTCGCTCTGAGGTGTCCTTACTGATTTTAAATTCTAACTCACTAAGCTGCATTTCTTGTGTCTGTTTCTTCTCTTCTTCTTCCCAGTGCTTTTTCCTGCAGCTTGCAAACCTTATTATCACCCCCCTCAGATAGGCCTTATAGGCCTCCCTTACTGTAGCTGGGTTGAGCACTGGGATAGAATTCAGGAGAAAGTAGGACTGGGTCTCCAGATGAATAATTTCCTGGAATTTTGAATCATTCAAAAATAGAGGGGTCAAGGTGCCATTTGATGGATGCTATTTGGGGAGCAGTAAGTTGGAAAGAGGTGGATACTGGAGCATGGTCTGACAGGACCATGTTTCCACTGTCTGCTTGGACCAAGGCTTGTGTAAAGGTGGAAGAATGCAGCCAGTATTCAATCCAGCTATATGATCTGTGGACTGGGGAGAAAAAGGAGTAATTCCTAGCCATGAGATGGAGTAGCCTCCAACCATCAGAAAGGGCATACTAATCAAGAAGGGATGAAGTGTAGCGGAAGCAGTGGTGTGGGTCAAGCAATAGTGGGTACTCCTGCCCAGGATACTATCCAGTGGTATATTAAAATCCTCTCCTAGTAATGGGGGAGATTATTTGAATTAAATTGCACAAGAATATGAGCCAATTGGGTGAAGAAGGCTGGAGCATCTTCATTAGGACCATAGATCCCTTCTAGAATGAATCTAAATTCAGGATTGTTGATTTCAACCAAAATCCCTCCATCCCTCAGGGTCAGACTTGTGTCTAAGGGTATTCCAGGGGAGCTGTTTATGAAATAGCAAGGAAACACCCTGTTTGCGGTGATTAAACATTGAATGTAACTCAGAGGCTATCCAGTCCAACTTAAGTTTCATGGACTCTACAGGTGTAAGATGAGTTTCTTGAAGGATATCTAGAGAGGGTTTCAATGTTTTAAGGTGGGTAAGAATTGCCTTACAATTGATGGGATAATTCAGTTTCTTAACATTCTATGTGACAAACTTATACTCTACACCACGATGACTCCCAAAGAGATAGAAGGGAGAGAATAGATATGGTCAACAACAGTTCCCTAATACAGAATGCCTCCCCCTTATAAACAATAATCAAACCCCACAGTAAGATTTTTGAAAACCATTATTTCTAGAAAGGGTCAATATGTATCAAATTATAAACATTTGTCCCCAAATTTAACATATACAACCAGAAAACTACTGTATATACATGCCGGGAGAAGGAAGCTCCCATTGACTAGTACAGAGATACATCTGATATTCCTGCATAAAGTCCCCAAACCAAAGATCCCCCCGGGGACTAAGGGCCTTCATTCCAAAACCACGGAGGACCACAGTGTTCTTCAAGTGGAGGAAAGGAAAGCCTGGGGCTTGATGAAACCACACCATGGAAGTTCAGCACACCTCACATACAAAGTAGAGGGGAACGGATCTATGTGATAATGGCGTACATCCTCGAGCAACGCACACTCAAAAAAATATTTAGCAATGTACTCTCCAGTGCACAGCAAAATGGTGCCGGGAGTTGGTATTTTCTGCTTTGAGGGGGGCGGCCCACCTCCTACTTAAGGATTCTCAACTCCAGGGGGGTACATGTCGGAGGGTGCAAATGCGCAAAAAATAAAAATTCAGGCCAGGTGCAACAAAAAGTACCTCCACCCAGACCTGAACCTAGCACCATTCCCAAAGCAGCCCTGAATCCACCCACCATGCCATGGAAGCAGCTCAGCAGCTTACCACAGCACCACCCCAACAACCCCTCCATTCCCTCCCACCCCACACTCAGCGTGCTTGCTCCCCCCATGCTCGTAGGCATGTAGCGACAGGATGTTACAATTTTGCACATCCCCCCATCTGGTCACCCACCTTCCCCAGTTACCCGAATGACATGCGGCGTGAATGAGTCGCCGTTCGGTAGGCGCCCAATCATGGTCACCAAAGTCACAGGATACCGGAAGGAACAAAACAGCCACTCCTCCTAATTCTGATCCCACCACTGCAAGGCTCAGGGCTCAAGAGAGTTAAAAGGTGAAGAGGTGACCAAATTGGGTGTGTGAATACCTTTGCCCCGGTCTTGGGTGGGTGTGGTACAGACAAATATAATAAAAATCTAGAGAGTCAGTAGTAATGCCTGAGACATAATGGACTAGAAGGGGCTAAAAGTAAAAAGAAAAGAGAAAAAAACTTACCAGTATGAAGCCAAGGAAGGGGAAAGGTCAGCCAGAGTGGAGAGAGTCACTGGAGAAATAGGTGAAGGAAACCAACCTTAAAGAGGAAGTGATGACATCCCTGGGTGCTGTGGCTCCCCCTTGGGAGGTAATCACACAGGAGTAGCATTACACAAGTAGTAGTATTACACAAGAAGAGAAAACAAAAAGGGTTAGTTGCAAGTCCGTGTGATGTTAAAATAAAAAGTGCCATAAATACATCTTAACATAAAAAAACAACTTCTGTGCCAAGGTGGACTTTATTATATGTGTGTATATATATTGGAGAGGAATAAGATTTCTCAGCCTGCCAAGGCATAACTGAATGGCAAGGCACAGCACATTGATAGCAAATTCCATTCATGTCCCATGGGACAAAGGCTAGCAAGCATAAAGGGAGGGAGAGGGAGGAGGAGGAGCTTTCATTAAGAAAGATATCACTACCTAAATAGCACTACCTATACATTCATGCAGTCTTCCCTTTCACATTTCACAATATGCCTGTACTCTGGTGGTAATGGCTTTCTGTTCCAGACAATGGTACAGCTACAGAAGCCCCCCATGTCATGGGAAAAAGAAATAGCTTGCAGTATCCAGCAGCAGTTGCCATTAATATATAAATGAGAATGGGGGGGGGAGCTATGCATATCAGTGTGCAAAAGGGAGGGTAGTGACAACAATGTGAAAACTGAAAAGTCCTGAAAGGTGGGGGAAAGAAAAGCTACATTCTACCTCTGTAAGGGGTAGTTGTGATAGCATTTGTCAACATCCAACTGGTACAGCATGACACCCCTGCAGTCACTAAGTTCCCTTTAGTACTGTTTGGCAGAGCTCCAAAGTGTGGCAATGGGCTCAAAGGGATATATCCAACTTATCGACAACGAGGTAGCAATATTGCAAATTCACCTGCAAGAGAAAGGTTTACCAGTATCTTGCTTTAAATGTACTTCAGTAAGCTGGATAGCAGTGACTGTAGTCTGTCGAATATTCATGAGGAAAAACCTCTTGAACGTTTGAGCAGCATGAGTGGTCAACGTTAGCTACCAGCCCATGTAAAGTTGTCACTGAGAACAGCACAGCTCCCTCTCTTTTCAGAGGGATATTCTATAAGAAAAAAAGAGTATAGGTCATAAGCAGGCATAAATCCCCAACTCCCAATCACCCAACAGAGCTCCCAATCTATGATAGAGGTCACATCTCACAACAAATACTGTATTCACTGTCAGTTAAGAAGAAAACATCCCATGTTAATGCATTTCTCATCTGTGCTCTGGGCCTCAAATTAATAAGACTGCAGAACATACACATACAGGGGAAAGATCGGGTTGGGCAAAGCAATATACCAAAGCAATGTTGGGTCTAGGCACCAACAGATTGTCCTCTATGCCTCAATGTTGACTGTTCACTGTCCATGGAAAACAAGGATGGATCTTGATTGGCCATGGTCTACCCGCTGGTTAGCTGGGTCAGATAATTCAGATATCACCTATTTTTGGCTGGGAAGGATAGTTTGGGTACAGTACTACCCTACCCAACTTGACAGTGTAATTCTTGGGTTTGGTAATTTGACATGAGTAAATAGTAACAGGTAAAGGACTTGGTAATGGGTACAGAACTTGGAAAAAGGCATTAAGGGCAGCCTTTGGGGTCCTTCACAGATCTTACAGCAGAATTGGAGTACATGACACTGGACTGACACCTGATTGATCAGTGGTGTCTGTGCTCTGTCTGCTGTGAGTATGAGCCCACGCAGTAGGCAGCTAGCAGTAGTGGAAAAAGCAGTTCCATGGGCGCTCTTGCTCTATACTGCATAGCAGCACAAATCGATCATGGGTCATGGTTGACTGGCCATGAAGGAAGACTATAGTTTACTTGGTTTACTTGGTTTAAAAGGGCAAAAGAAGGCTGTTGCCCATCGAGATTGTCCCCCACCACCATGGTGGGAAAAGTTATACCCTGGAGTAATTAGACTCCATCCAAAAATCCAAACCTTTTTTAAATTATAAAGTCGAACTACATTCCACCAAATGTTGGGGAAGTTTATACCAAATTCTGGGGGTTCTCACCATGAAGTAATTTAATCTTTTGTTCAATATGGATTTAGCCACATCAATTTGTTTATTATGGAGATGAGGGATATCCTTCTGCTGGACAATTTTAATCCACATTGTTGCATTAAATCCTGGGAATTGTGAATTTTGTATAGTAGAAGTAGAGCACCTCTAGTACGTCTAAATTCTAGCAAATGTAACCCAGTTTTTTGCAGTCTACTCCAATAGTCCCTCTTGGACAAATATGGAACCATTTTAGTCACTCTCTTCTGGATTTTTTCCAATCTATTAATATCTTGCCTCAAATAAGGACTCCAAAACTGAGAACCGTAATCAGAGTATGGCCTCACATATGATCTAAACAAAGGAATAATACATTCCTGAGTCCTTGGCACAAAGGATCTTTGAATTCGGGTAAGCATCACATTAGATATATTAGCTATCTTAGTACAATGATTGGTTGAAGACAATTTATTATTAACTAGTATTCCAAGGTCTTGCTCTACTAATGATACCCGAAGGGGAGAATTATTTAAGAAATAAGTCTGTTTGGGATTATTCCTTCCAAAATGCAATACATGACACTTACCTGGGTTGAGTAACGTCTTATTTGAATTTGCCCATTTTTCAATAATTTTTAGATTATTTCTAATGGATTCCCTATTTAATGATGTAAATACAGGCCCTCCTAATTTGGTATCATCAGCAAATTTTGAGAGGCGATTGTCTGAGTTAACCTGTAAATTGCTTATGAAGATACTGAACAGAGTAGGTCTTTAATTAAGTAGTTAAACACTTACATGAATGAAGGAGGAGCAAAGGAAGTAAGTGAAATAATAGGGTGGGGGACTGACTGAAACAATCTCAGCCAGGGGAAGGGGGTCAGCCTCAGTGTGGTTCATGATAAACACAGCCATACAATCAAGCCATACAAAAGCAAGAGTATTGGACTTTAAGAGGGCTGACTTTGGGAAAATGAGAGAGTGCCTCAGAAAAGCACTAGCAAACAGGCAAGAAAGAGGGGTGGAGGAACAATGGGGAGTAATCAAAACAGCCATCACAGAGGCAACAAGCCTTTGTGTAAAGCAAATCAACAAAACACAATGAAGGAAAAACCGCTATGGTTCTCAAAAGAGGTGGCAGGAAGGTTAAGAGAAAAGGATAGCATTCAGGAAATATAAGGAAACACAGAAGGAGCAGGACAGAGAACTTTATCAGTTAAAGCAGAAAGAGGCTGGGGAAGGCAGTCAGAATAGCAAAGGCCCAAACCGAGGAAAGAATAGCCGACTCTGTTAAGAAGGGGGATAAGACCTTTTATAGGTACATTAGGGAGTGAAGAAAGACCAAAGGAGGGATACTGAGGCTTAATAAAGGGGAGGGAATGTGGGTAGAGGGTGACAGTGAAAAAGCAGGGATACTGAATGAATATTTCTGCTCAGTATTCACAAAGGAGGAGGGGGATGTACCTAAACCAAACAAGAGAAACACTCTGAAGACGGGGGTCTATACCAGTCCATTTACAGAAGAAAGGGTTCTGAAAGAACTAATAAAATTGAAGGTGGACAAAGCAATTGGGCCTGATGGGATTCACCCAAGAATTCTAAAGGAACTAAGGGTAGAACTAGTGACACCGCTGACTACTCTCTTTAACAAATCATGGGAGGATGGGGTGGTACCTGAGGACTGGAGGAGGGTGGATGTGATTCCTCTTCACAAAAGTGGGAGCAGGACAGAGGCAAGAAATGACAGACCAGTTAGTTTGACCTCAGTGGTAGGGAAAATGATGGAATCACTTCTGAAGGAAAGAATTGATGAGTACCTAGAGGCCAGTGGGGCACAGGACCCAAGGCAGCATGGATTCATGATGGGAAGGTCATGTCAGATGAATCTAATAGATTTCTTTGACTGGGTGACCAAAGTAGTAGACCAGAGAGGGGCTGTGGACATGGCCTACGTAGATTTTAGCAAGGCATTTGATACAGTCCCACACAAAAGATTAATACACAAGTTAGCCAGCCTTGGAGTGGGTCCCAAGGTGGTAGCCTGGATAAAAAATTGGCTAGACAACAGGACGCAAAGGGTAGTAAATGGAGTCCACAGTGAAGAAAGGAGGGTTACTAGCGGGTACGCGAGGTTCAGTACTAGAACGGTCCTTTTAATGTCTTTATAAGTGACATTGCAGAGGAACTGGAAGGAAAGTATGTCTCTTTGCAGACAACACAAAGATCTGCAACAGGGTTGATACACAAGATAGAGTGGAAAGGATGAGAAGGACTTGGCAAGGTTGGAGGAATGGTCAGATGTATGGCAGCTCAGATTCAATGCAAAGAAGTGCAAGGTAATGCACCTGGGAAACAAAACCCAGGGAAGAGTACACAGTGGGGGGTGAGATACTGACAACAGTAAAAATGGAAAGGGACTTGGGGGTAATTATATCAAATGACCTAAAGGTGGGCAAGCAATGTGAGAAGGCAGTAAGGAGGGCTGAGGGGATACTGGGATGCATAGGGAGAGGCACCAATAGTAGAAAACAGGAAGTTGTTATCCCTCTGTACAGACAGTTGGCGAGACCCCATCAGGAGTACTGTATGCAGTTCTGGAGACCCCATCTCTGTGAAGACAGAGACATAGTGGAGGCTGTCCAGAGGAGGGCAACCAAAATGGTGCAGGGTCTGCGCCAGAAGACATACGAAGAAAGACTAAAGGAGTTTAATATGTATACCCTCGAGGAAAGAAGGGAGAGAGGGGACATGATAGAAACTTTCAAGTACCTCAAGGGAATCAACAAAGTCTAAGAGGGTAGCATCTTTCATAAAAAGAGATGTGCAAGAACAAGGGGGCACAATTTGAAGATAGATGGGGGAAGGCTCAGAGGTAATGTGAGGAAGTATTTTTTCACAGAGAGGGTTGTGGATGCATGGAACAGCCTCCCTGAGGAGGTTGTGGAGTCAAGAACAGTGGAGGAATTCAAGAATGCATGGGACAGACATAAGGCAGTCCTAGTAGAGGGTAGGAGGAAGTAAGCTGTTGGTTAACTAGGATCTGCAGGTTATCTGTTAGGTATGAAAATGGGCAGACTAGGTGGGCCAAGCGGTCCTTATCTGCCGTCACATTCTATGTTTCTATGTTTCAGTCATGGATGTAGTGCTGCGGACTGGGGAGAGAACAGAGAAGCAGCAAGGTGGGGGGAAAAGACATAGACAAAAACAGAAGGCACTGGGCAGTGGGTAGCTGGTTTGAAAATTAAAAAAGTACACTATTTGGTTTGTTAAATGCTTTAACTTGAGCCTTGTCATTTTACTGTGACATAGTAGTAAGCTACACTGTCTGTTTCTGCAGCATAGTGAAAGCCTTTTACAGCTGTATTATGCTGTTTGCTTGTTAGGTACCCTGAGCCCTGTCATTTATTACTATGACGTTTGTCTCTCCAACATAGTGAAAGCCATTTATGGCTATATTACACTGTTTGTTAAGTGCCCCTGAGGCCCAAGCCCTGTATTACTGTGACATAGTCAGCTACACTGTCTGTTCAGCAGTTAGTGAAACAATATCCTTTCATGGCTGTGTCTACTATGTCTCTTACTTCCCAGTATAAGTCTACTAAAAGGAATCACAGTGCTGCTGCTGCATGTGCAACTGTTAATAACATGGACTGTAAGAATCATAGCACTAATGAAGAATATATCAACAATAAAACCAACATCATCAGGACTGGCACTAAATCTGAACATAAATAAAAAGCATGCCAGCTGGTGGTACTGAGGGTTGAGGCACTGGATGCCACAACTCGCACCTCACCTGCAACCTGGGTTTGGGAACGAACCCGGGCCACCGGGGTCAGCAGGGAAGGGAGATGATTGAGTATCTGAAGGACTGCTCTCCTCCCTCTTTCTCTCTCTGGGGAGGGTTCTGGGGCTGCTCAGCATCCTAGTGACCCCCGATGGAGATCAGGGGCAGCACAGGTACGCCAGCCAGAATAGGGCATGGGAGTGTGGCAGACATCGGCAGGTGAGCCATGCGCAGATATCATTGCATGTCACACTCCAGAGGGGCAACTACAGAAAAATACCCACCTGGGACCACAGAGATGATGGGGGCACCAGAGGCAGGATGCACATCCCACCACTGTCCCAATCTCTGATGGACTCCTAGCCAACCTGGCAACTATGGTAAGCCCTTTCTAATTTCAGTTAGGCTGCTGAGGGTGAGCAGGCCCCAGCTCAGGGTGTGATCCAGTGCACTAGGGCTGTCTGGTTGTTGGGGGAGTTCCATTCAGACTGCAGGGTTCAGGCAGGGAGTAACAGTCCTCACCGTGTGTGCACCCTAGAAGGAAGCCAGGCCCAGGGGGAGCATAAACATAGTCTACAAAAAAAAAAGCATGTTAGCAATGAAATGATAGTTGAGTTTTGGAAAGAAATGACTGGAGTTACTCACAGAGGTACTGAACATTTTGCCACATGTGCCACAAGGATACTTTCAGCTGCTGAAGCAGCATGCGGGGAGGCATTATCCTCAAATATAAGCTCAGGTGTTGAAGCAGAGAATGCTGATAGAGATGGTGGTGATAGTGGGACTGGGAATGGGATAGGCCAGGCTATACCCCATATAATGATGATAGCTTTTCCAGTTCTGCTGAATCTTCTGGTGATTATGTCAATACTAGTTTCAGTGAGGGGGTAGGAGAGAATGATGCTGTAAGCATGAAAGGCAATGCAGAAAAAAATCTTATGCTAAATGTAAGAACAAGAAGATGAGTATGAAGGAGAAAAACTCATCTCAACAAGGAAATGACAGTGTAGGGTTTCTTCCAGGTCCCTTGACTGTACAAGGAACAGTGCCAGGCACCATGGTAGAAACCAAAAAAGGTAAATCTTTAGTGTGGAACTGATTTTATATTGACCCTGCAGACAGCTGTCAAGCTGTAGACAGTCTGTGCAAAAAGAGAGTCAGTCATAGTGGCAATCCAGCAAATTTTGGAACATCAGTAATGATGAGACATGCAAAGGCAAAACACTGAATTGAGTGGGACAGGGTAAGAGGCAGTGTGGTTGGTATGGGAGGTAGTGGAGATGGTGGTGGTGGTGACCATTGCGACAATGAACTGGTAACAGAAAGTGACACTGAATCAGTTGATGTGTCCTTGTAGTCTTCCCAGAAAAACATAGATTGTTTTCTGACATGATCAAGTACTGACAAATCCTAAAGTAGTACTCCATGTGAAAAAGGTGTAAAAATTGCACCCCTTCCCCCAAATTAAAAAGAACTTGTTCTTGTCAACTAACATTAAAAGAAAGTGTTGCCAGGATATCAAAATTTACCCGCAAGCATCAAACATGGCAGCTGTTAAATAAAGCCATTGCACAACTGTTGGCTGATAAACTCCCTTTTGCTTTGGTTGCCCAAAAAGGTTTCCTCAACTTCATTTATTTATTTATTTAGTTTTTGTTTACCGGATAGGTGCACTAGCCATAGAGATAACTATTTTCAGGCATGACCCAGGAGGTAACAGGATACAACAGCACAGGGATACAACAATAGGCAGTTTCAGCAAGGTGTATACAATAGGTGGTTACAGTAAGGTATATACAGTAGTGGTCAATGACAAGTTTATACGGAACCAATAAGAACAGGTATATTAGTGTGTAGGATACAAGGAGGAAAACAATTTCAGCAATTGGATGATACAATATTGGCTGTAGGGAAAATACAGAGTTATTACATAGTACAGGAAGTAAATAAGGGATAACATGGGTATGTCACAAAATAAGAAATAGCTAAACAGCAGGTAAGTCCACACAGGAAGATAAAATATAAGACAAACAAGGTAGATATTAGAAATAATTATTGATTAGTGCAAGGGAGTTTGATGCAGAGGATAGGAAAAACGGGGTTAATTTAGTTAGTGGAAGGGCAAGCTTAAGAGATATGTGAACAAATGCAAGAAAGAGTGGTTAGAGGGCAGGTTAGATGGAACACAGGGGTAGGTGGGTGATTATGTATAGTTCATAGGAAATAAGAATAGACAGAAGCCTTAAAAGTGTGGGGGAGTGAAATGCAGGGGGTATGCCAGCTGAGATAGATAAGGTAAGGGGCTGAGTTAATATAGGAGATTAAGGCCAAAACAGAGTGGGGGTGCACATGGGGAGAGGCATTAGGAGAAAGGAACAACTGAAAAATAGAGTTTATCAGTGACAGGGTAGAGAACTGTAATCAGGGAGGAGGTTAGGAAGCTAAGGAGGTTTAAAACAGGAGCATTGGTCAGCTGAGATGAGGTAGAGATAGAGTGCTTTATTAAAGGAGTCATGAGTGGGAGTTTGGCAGACATCAAGGGGAAGGGAGTTCCATAGTTGAGGAGCATGATGTGCAGAAGCACTGGAACCTTTGATGGTAGTGTATTTTGGCACACATAAGAAGGATTTGTCAGCTAAGCGCAGTCCATAGCTAGAGGTCTGCAGAGTGAGCAATTTTGCCAATGATTTAAGGGTCTGAGACCTCATAATACTGTCAATGGTAGAGCCAAGGGAGTAGAGCCTTGTAGCATTAGGGGATAGCCAGTTAAGGTCGGAGTAGAGGGTGCAGTGGCGTTTCCACCTGTGGGACAAGGTGGCATACCGACATATGTTATTATAGGCAACGTCCCATATATGGAGATTCATTTTAGGAGAGGCAGCATAAGAGGATACTCCATAGGTTAGTGTAGGTAGGAGAATGCCCCGGGCAATAGCTAGTCTCGCTGATGGAGTTAAAGCATAGCTAGTGTCATAGGTTACACCAAGCTTGGAGTTCACAGACTTACATGTGTTGGAAATGTGATGTTCAAAGTTCAAGGACTGATCCAAAATGACTCCCAGATATTTAAATGTAGTAACTGAGCCAATAAATGAGCCATCCAAGCAAGAGATCCTAAAATTGTTTAAGTGAGACTGGAGTTTCAAAGGGGCTCCAAATAGCATGGACTGAGTTTTGGTCTCATTTAGTACAAGGTGATGATCCGAGAGCCAGGCTTGGATACATTGGAAATCAGCAGAAAGCCATAGACTGATGTCAGATACATCTTTCACACTGGTATAGAGGACAATGTCATCAGCATAGAGTAAAGAGGAGGCAGAGAGTTTGGAGGTAATGTCATTAATGAAAATAGTAAATAGAAGTGGTCCTAGGATAGAGCCTTGGGGTACTCCAACATTAACTATAGCCTTCTCCGAATATGATGATCATGAACCAGATTGAAGCATGGTACACTGTTCCCTGTTGAACATATTTCTCAAAGAAGGATGTTCCACAGCTGTATAACTTGATGTGTACTGAAGTCATTAAGCAGTTGAAACTCTCTGAAGCAGGTTCACTTAACTACAAATATATCGATCAGCAACCAAACAATTGACTACATGACTGTTACAGCTAATTGGGCAAGTTTTCTGTCAATAATAATCCCTGCTCTACCATAAGTAGTAGGAAACAAGTTGTATTATGAGTCACCACTTCTGAGGAAAAACACACTGCTGTGAGTATTTCGCAGGAGCTGGAAGATCAATTCCAGAAATGGCTTACTCCGTATTTCTTATCTCCAGGCTTCATAGTGAAAGATAATGGTGCCAACATTCTCAAAGCTGTTAGAGATGGGCACTACCAACACATACCTTGTTTTGTACATTGTTTAAAGTCTTCTCAGCCATAATTTCTTAAATGGAAACAGAAATGTTAAAAAACAGTCTTGCTAAGAAAATATGTGGGCATTTCAGCCACTCTGTAAAAACACAAAAACTCCTGAAGGAGCTGCAGAGGTCAAACATACATGCATACATCAAAGCAGGAAGTTCCAGCCCTCTGGAATTCAACCTTTTGCATGTTGGAAAGGCTTCTTGAACAGAAAAAAAAGTTGTACATGGCTACATCATGCAGCACCATATAGGTAAAATAGACATCATGCTCAGTTTCAACAGTTGGATTCTACTTGAATCTTTGGCCACTTTACTGGAGCTTTTTGAGGCCGCCACACGGGATGTCAGTGTGTACAGTGCAACTCTGAGTAAAATTCTTCCTCAAATAAAATTTCTTCACATTTTCATTGATAACATAAAGACTTTCAGCCAAAAGAAAACTCCACCATTGATATGCTGGTGGATGACTTGAATCTCAGACTGCCAACTGATCAGAGAATAAATGCCATGATTAAGAATGACACCTACTGTATGTTTTGGCTACCTTGCTAGATCCCTGCTCTAAGGGCAACATTGAAACCATCCTTCCTGCAGGGGAAGACACTGAGTATTGGAGAGATCTTCTGCTATCCAAATTGACATTGGCAATCAACATGATTAACTGATGTACAGCATTCAAACACTGCAAACCATCAGAGTGCTCTTCTGGCACAGACAATAGCACATCTATAGATTTTTCACAATCAGCAGTGTCATCAATAAGGGAAAGGATAGCTACAGCTAGTTCTCTGGCATGCTATGTTTAGGATCAGAAAGGCAAATCAATTGAGTGGCCCACAACAACATCCACTAGTACCCTGTACAGAAAATGCAGGTGGTTCATCTGCCAGACTGGAAACCATCTCAAGCAGCACAATGATCCAGGAGTATTTTGCATACCAAACTGTGACTGGCAGATCCATTACTCTATTGGAAACAAAAAAGAACACTATGGTCAGATCTAGCAAATATTGTAAAAATGTACCTCAGTTGTCCACCTTCAAGTGTATATTCAGAAAGTACTGTATATTTGGTGCAGCTAGAGGGATAGTCACTGACTGAAGAAGATTGCCAAGTCCTGTAAATGTGGAACAGTTTACATTTCTCAAAATGAATGCTGACAATTTCCCAATTGTCCCAAACACTGAATTATGCAATTTTGACCCTGTACATGAATAGCAGCCTGCAAACAGTGATACCGAATATGATAACTAGGTCATGTACAAAGCGAATAGAATCATCACCATTGCCACCATGCCAGCCACATGTGCCACACTAATCTTAGTTTTGTCAGTCATTAGTTTATTATGTTTGATGCCCACCATGGGTATAATTTTTGGAAACAGCAGCAGCCTCACTCAGAGCAACTGCTCATCTCGTATTGACCACATCAATGCCTGTCATGGGTATCATTTTTGGAAACAGCAGCAGGTTCACTCAAAGCAGCTGCACCTCTCGCATCTGCCTCATCAGTGTCCACCATGGGTATAATTATTGAAAACAGGAGCTGCACCTCTCATACCTGCCTCAGCAATGCCGCCATAGGAATAATTTTTGGAAACAGCAACAGGCTCGCTAAGAGCAGCTGTGCCTCTCGTACCTGCCTCAACAATGTCTGGCATTGGTATAATGGCTCGATGCATCTAACAAACAGTGTAATAGTCAAAAACAGTCATTCACATGATTTTTGTTATGGTGAGGGTCAGGTAATAGATCAGTAGAATAAATCGGGTAGTAAGTACCAGACCCTAACCAACTACTCATTTTCCATTGAGGTATTTTTAGGGTAATTTGGGGTAGTTTAGAGGTACCTGTGGGTAGTCTTGAGGGTTGGGTATTTCACTACACACCCATGCCTAATCTTGATACAATAGCCCCCAGTACCTGACCCAGTAAAGAAAAGTGGAGGACACAAATAAAACCCCATAATATTCTATACAAACTAGAACATAAGCCCCACCCCCCAGGAGCACAGAAAGTCTAAATAATAAATAAAAAAAGACCTAGAGAAAACTACTATAAAAGTCGATGATGATAAAACTCCAGAGACCTACCAGCACCCCGTGAGAAAATGATAACTCACAGTCTGTAGTTTATCAGTAACAGTCCCCACAAGCATTATATCAGAATAGTTTCAGCCTGCAGGTCTGTCGGTACTCTTCTCATTAGCTTGTGTGCTTGTGTCTTAGCCCCAGGGCCCACATTGTCCATCCCTGAAGTACTGCCTGTTGGTAAAGAGGTGGATGCTGCTACTTCAGCCCTGGAGATACAAGAGGGTCTGCCAGCTGCAAAAAGGCAGTTACAGGTGATGGCAGGGGAATATCAGACAGGAGAAAGGGTGATTGTAAGCACAGCATGGCAAATCTGTTAGTCTCAGAGATGAAGGGGGAATCATATGACAAAGGCTGACACTCTCTACTGTGGCTTTGGCATTGGACAAGTGAAACTCTTGAGGCTTGGTCATTTCGTTTTCTGCTTCTGCTCTTATGTTGCTTTTTAATATGTGGCTTCTGGCTATGACCCCTATGCACCACCTTCCAGTCACCATCCATTTGCTGTTCTATGGAGCTTATAGTTTCAGTGACTGGTGAGGATTCTGAGGTGTCCATTGGTACCGATGCTGGGGGTCACTGAGCAGAAGGGCTCGCTTCTTCAGTGTCCCATTGTGTGTTGAGAAATTGCTCCACTGTCTCCAGCAAGGCAAAGTCCTTAACAGTTTCATTAACCTTAACCCAGAAGATGGCAGGGTAGTGCAGGCTACAGTATATTCAAGGCTGAGGTTCAGAAATGATTTTTTCACTGAGGCATATGCTTTATCTCCTTTAAACAGCTCAGGAGAGAACTCCTGAAACACCTGAATAAGGTGTCCCTTCCATCTAAGAGGTCCCCTTTCTCTTGCCAGTCCCATGAATCACAGAAACCAAGCCAGGATGGGTTTGCGGTCGCTCATCTTTATGGGCTTATAGAGTTTTGGCACCAAGTAGTGATGTATATGGTCATTCTCATAAGGTGCAGCTCCCTGTGAGTTAAGCAAAATGGGGAGTACCCTTGGAGAAAGGTTGAGCAGTTTTTCCCCTATGCTCCTTCCAGGAAGCCCACAAAATGTAAATTGTTTCACCAGCTCCAGTTCTCTAAATCTTCCGTTCTGTCCCAGAGACACTGGATGAGGCTGTCTTGATCACAGAGGTGTCCGTTGGTGGAGATGAGTTTCTCCTGAGCTTGCTGGCAGAGATTTTCATTGTTGGTCATACAGGAATCCAGGTTAGAAATATATTTTTTTCATTTGTTTGCAGTCATCCCGAATATCTGCTATTTCCATCAGAAGGTGGGAAAACATTGTTTTCACTTTAGCCAGTATAGAACATGAAGAATCTGCTGTCAGTACCATTTTTTTGACAATTGAACTGAGAGACTGAGGAGCTGTGGCTCTAGTGGATCAATTACTGGTTGAAGACCCACCAAATTAAAGAGAAAAAACTATGAAGAGGGAGAATTCGCCTTTCACAATCAAACTGAGGGGTCTGCACTAAGAGGTAAACTAATGGGGTGGCTATAAAGACAAATTAAGACAGATTTTCTTTTGAGACAGCTGACAGCTAAGGAACAAAGTGGCCATCTTCGATGGCATCCAGGCCATGCCCCTATAATGTATCTTAACATTATCTCAATTTTTTTTTATCACTGTGTGTGCAGGTACCCAGCCCATGGTGGATCTTAGGCCCCACTGTGAGCATTACAACAGTTTGGAAAATGTCTAGTTCTAGTTTCCAGTGGCTTCAGGGCAAAACTGGATCGATCAGTATGTGGTTAAAATGGCTGTCCGTAATTTGTGTATAGTCCTTAGTGAAATTCTGACCTTGGAATTCAAGCTGTCACTTGAAGTTAGGTACTACCTTTGCCAGGTTGTGCCCTTTTCTTGAATCCAGTGACCTGGAAACACTGGTGCAGACCTTTGTGGGATTATTTCTTGGGTACTGTTGAGCACTTTACAAATGTCTGCTCTGTGGCTGCAGTATGCCTCAGGTATAACACTGCAGCACTCCTCATCTGTGGCCATCCCACTGTACATGCAAACACCTTTGTGGTACGCTCCTGTCACTGAGGAAATACAGTATCAATCAGTGCTGAGTTTTCATTAAATCTCAGTTCACCTTCAACCTACAGAATACTAAAGTGATATGTCTGACCTTTTAAAAATGTTAACAGAATCATGAAGCGTGCTGAAGGAGAACCCAGGGCATAAGTCCCAGTGGGTATCAGTAATGCAAAAAATGTTAATTTTGCTGGTGACGCCCAATTCATGTTTAGTTTAACTACTTTGACCACCATTTTATTTGTGACTGTAGGCCAACTGTTATTATCTAAATTATTATTGGAATCATCAAATTCTTCAGTAGTACTTGAATCACCTTTTTGGACTAATGTAACCCTTTATCCTGTGTTATCTGCAAAAAACTGTGTGCAGGTTGGCCAAGAAAACATACATTAGTGGCTAGTTAATGCCCAGAGAATGCTTCAATAAACATCACTCCAATGGTAGCCAGGGTAATGAGAGAGAGATAGCAACCCTTGAATAGCATCATCTGTGTAATGCTGCTCAAGAATGTTCTTTCTCCTTCCTACCCCAGCTAAATTACAAGAACACCTTGTTCTGTCTTCTCAGCTCTCTTCTTTCTTTGAATCTTCCTCCTTTTTCACCGCTTTCTAGTTTGGCTTTAGGAAATACCACTCCACTTCCACCTCCTGCTATGGCTTACTGACTCCATCCTCTCACATATGGATCAGGGCCTGATCACCTCTGCCATATTTGTTGATCTTGCTAAAGCTTTTAACACTGTAGTACTCTCTCTCCTTCTGGACAAGCTTAAAGCAGTTGGCCTCTGACTTTTCACTTAGTTTGTTTCATTCCTACCTTGAGGGAAGGTCTCAAGCTGTCTGGTTTGGAAGCTCTATTTCCTCATTACTGACCATCTGCTCAGGTGTATCTCAAGGGTGTGTCCTACACCATATTCTCTTTTCCATATTCTTGAATAACCTCCCCTCTGTCTGTTCCTTTGTTTCTATTCATATGTACACTGATGATACAGCACTGCTTGCATCTGGATCCCCTTCCTCTTGACCTTACCATCCAGCTACATCTGGGTTTTGACAATATTCAGGGCTGGTTCCAGTCTAACCAACTATCCTTCAATGCCAAAAAACAGTTTTCATAACTTTTGGCATCTGACAGATGCTTACCAGACTCACCTTCCTCACTCCTTCCCTGCCTCCCTCCCTCCCTTCCTCCTATTGCACACCCTTGATGGTGCTATGACTGAGGATGTGCTCTTCTTTAAGTACATCAGGGTCATCTGGATGGACCCACATCTTCATTTCTCAGTGAACACTGATGCCATATACCATAAACTCCACCCTGAGCTTGGTACACTATGCAGGAACAAAGTAAGTATCCTGCATCCCGCCCACCAAGAGATTGCTTTCAAGATGGTTCTCCCTATTTATGACTATGGTGACATAGTCGAGAGTAGAGCTCACAAATCCTCCCTTGCCAGACTGGACCCCCTTTTTCACACATTTGTCATTTTGCCTTAGACTGTCCCCCTTGTACCCACCACTGCTTGCTCTACTCTACTCTGCCCATTCAACCCACCCGCCATCTTGATGCCAGGTGCCTTACCTAATGTGACTCCTTTATATCTAAATTCTGGTTTAGTTCCCTTCTCTCATACCTTGCACCCCTACTATCCTCTCCTCCTTCTTTCTCTTACCCTCTCCTCAATAATGTTACCCATTCCCTCACTATTCCTTTGAGGAAATCTTCTGTTGGTCAATCTACTTTCTCATATCACTTTCCTAAACTTTAGTCCATCCTCCTCCAGTCAATCTGTGCTACCTCTTTTGCTTTTTCCTTTAAGTCTCTTGTTGTTGCTTTTCTACTTCCACCTGCAACTGTTCATGACTCTCTACCTCTTGACTTCCTTCCCCTTGTATCATATTGCCCTGGCCACTTTGCCCCCTTCCTCCCCTTGCTATACCTGAATGATTAATTCCCCATCCTATCAAAACTCAATTTTTATCTAATACATGTACAATTTATACTAATGAGCCTTACAGTGCTTATACTCTTTTGTTATACTGTATTGCTGTATATGACTTCCATATTTTTAATGCTGTTAATAGTATTCCATTTTTCTTTCCCCTAAACTATCTCCCTCACCCCTTACCCCAGAATGGATCTGGAAACAGACAGAAGCTTAATATGTCCTTTCTGGTGACTCTTTTGAAATAAAAAAACAACTAAATAAATACATGAATGAATGAATCAACCCTAAAACAGTTTTAGCAGTTTGGGCAGTTTAAAAATAAAGATGATATTTATAATAGCAACAAAACACCCACTCCTATACCATTTTAGGAAGATAATGCCCATTGGGAGGTTTAGAGCCCTTGGCTACGCTTCCAACCTTAAAACAGCAATGCATGTTATGGTAAACATCTTGATCTATACTTTTTTATTGTATTTGGATTGCCCCTTATTCCTGTCTTGTAAGATACCCATTTCAACCAGTTTCAGTCTGCTTTAGTATATTTCTTGTATTAGAAAATTACACAGATACATAGATACATAGACACTGTCGTCAGATAAGGGCCTTTGTCCCACCCAGTCTGCCCATTTGAGCCCATAAGTTCCCTTTATGTTTTTCTAAAAGTCTGTTGCCACTTACCCCTGACCTCCAGAATTCCCTTATGCCTATCCCATGCATTCTTAAATCCCATGATTGTTTCAGCCCCCACCACTTCCTCTGGCAGGGTGTTCCACTTGTCCACCACCCTTTCTGTGAAGAAATTCTTCCTCACGTTTCCTCTGAATCACCCTACTGCCAGCTTCATCCCATGCCCTCTAGTCCTGGCACATCTTTTTCACTGGAAAATAGTGTATTCCTGCACCCTGTTCATCCCTGTGAAGAACTTGCATGTCTCTATCATACCCCTCTCTCTCTCCCCCCTCTCCTCCAGGGAGTACATATTCAAGTCCTTCAGCCTGTCCTCATAGGACTTAAAAGACAAGTTTCCCTTAATATGGTTATCCCCACATTTTCAGCATTATTCCCACTTGTTCTGAGCTCTGATTGCTCCATAAGCCCAAGGAGCAGTGCCCGTTACATGCTACAGTTGTTCATGCCTCCTCAGGCATCAAGGCTTTATTCTTTCGGCTCCCTCGTTGATAATATAATTAGGACTCAGATACCTAAATCCCTAGTGGTACTCTGCCAAAGCCAGGCCTCCTGCAATGACCTTCGCTCTGCTGACAATGCCCCTGTCTGTATCCCTAAATATGCTACCACTAAGGGCTCTAGTGCTTTTGCCTGTCAAGCCTTCCAGTACTGGAACTCCCTCCCACTAACCATTCATCAAGCCTCTTCCCACTACTGCTTTAAGAAAGAACTGCACCACCACCTCATATCTTCCTGTATTTTCTCCTGTTTCAAACCTCCATAGGCACAAAGTTTTTTTCTGACTCCCCTCGCCTCCCTTTTAACTTTACCACACTCCTGCCTTAGCACATTCTCTCAATCTGCCAGGGTTGCTTATATACCCTGCTGTTTTTGCACTTTCTAATCCTATTCCCTTCACACCCCATCTATCTTTTCCCTCCACTACAACTTGCTACTATTTACTTCCTTAACTTTCTTCTTTCTCTCAGACCTGCTCTGGTCGTCGAAAGATTACTTTCTCCATTCCTTCTTTCTAACCTACCCGGTTATTGTCTTCTTATAGTGACACTGCATTTTTTTTAATTTATTTCCTCCTTATGTTAGTATAAGCCCTAATTTTTCCTGCAATTGTCTGCGGTGTTCACACTCATCTGTGGCACTGTATTACCTATGTTGCTACCTGCTTGTATGTACCCATTACTTTGACTATTTCTAAGAATGTATTGTTACTGTTGGTTTCCAGAAGTTTGTTTTGTATTCTTCCAGGTTGTGCCTGAAAATAGTCATTGTTATGGCTAGCGCACCTACCTGGCAAACAAAAACTAAATAAAAAAATAAAATGTTAGTCACAAGAAACAAAACAGATGATTTTACATGGTGAATGTTCAAAAACAGCTTGGTATACTGATGCAACTCTTTGCAAAGTCATATTAAATGTAGATCCCATTTCACCATTTCAAATGTAAACAGGCATTTGTCAGCACTAAACATGTTTGCTTGCATGCTGTTACAAGTTAGAATAACTGTACTTTGAAGTTACTTGCAGACTTTTCTTACTTCCAATAGCCATTTTCTTGTGTGCTTTGGGTTCCACTGGGCTAAGGGTATAGGCCTCCGTATTCAGAGCTGGACATGGGAGATGAGTTGACAGAAGCCCTGTGCAGCAATTTGTGAAGGGATGACTTGGTGTCAATATTCAGACAATTAGCAAGCTATGAACAGAGCAGCCCAACTGTCTGAATATGGGGATTTGACAGTGCAGTGTGCAGTAACTATGTGCTGCACTGACACATCTCCAGACTGAATATGGGCCACAGTAGCCAGTGGAGATAGCACAGACAAAACAGGGTAGCAACATGATGCCTGTGGGCCACATTCAGAACTAACATGCTAATGAGCCCGTTGGGCATGCAAGGTGCTATGGGCCACTGACATGCCCATTATGGGCTCATTAGCATACAAGAGTGTACCCACAAGCACCTGTCCCATAGCTGCCTTGAATATTCCTGGTGGTCTAGTGATCTTCCACCCTCTCCATTGTGACTGGCAGCTGTCTGGCATATTTCTGGTGTCTACTGGTCTTCGCATCCTCAATCACTCATCCTGTTGCTGTCTTGAATATTTCTGGTGGTGCAGTGGTTCCTCCACATAGATGCATCTGATCTCATCTGAACTCACCTGCTTTGATCCCTACTCACTTCACCAACCCCTTACCTTGGTCATCCAATCTAAACTATGGCAATAGTGACTGGCACAGCCCTGTGCTCTCCACAATGGCTGATGGTTGTCTGTCTCTGAGTGATCATGAGTACTGTAGAAAAGCCATCTGACTGTCAGTAAGCAATTGTAAGTACTATAGAAATAGGTGTTTCTACAATACTTGTGATTGCTTACTAACAGTCAGCCGGCAACTGGTTAAGGAGATGAGCACTGGGTTGTGCCACTTGCCATCACTATTGCTGTAGTTTGGCTTAGATGACCAGGCTGAGGGGTGTGTGGGGAGGTAGGTCCTGATCAGGCAGGCCAGCAGGGCATCAGATGCCCTTATGGGGATGGGGGATCAGTAGACCACCAGGAATATTCTAGACTGGTAGTGGATGAGCAATCGGGGGAAGCACTAGACCTCCAGTAACACTGAAGTCAGCTACAGGATGGGTGAGAATGGGGTGTAGGAATCACTAGACATCAGCAATATTTAAGACAGGCATGGGATGGATGTGCAGGGTGGGCAGACCATTAGACCACCTGGAATATACAAGACAGCTACAGGATGGGCAATTGGAGTGGGTGAGATCATGTGCAGGGATAAAAGCAGGGTTTCATCAGCATTACGCTGCACTTTGATGAATCTGTGTAGCCCTGCTCAAACTGCTGAATATACCACTATGTCAAGTATGCATGGAAGATTTTTTGTGTGCATGAACACAGTGATGTATTCCATGGTATCATATTTTCTATTGATTAAAAATACCACCAACAACTTAATCTGGTTCAAGGTCAGTTGGCATTCATTTGTGTCCCCCACCCCCGGTCATTCCTGAAAATAGGCAAGAATTTGTCTAGTGCACTTACCAGTCAACAAAAACTAAATAAAATAAATACATTTTGGGTCAGCAGAGCAAACTGGGGATGTTTGAATATGGCTCTTGCCCTGTTGGTGGGCATTTTATTTATTTATTTGTTTGTTTATTTGTTTATTAATTGACTTGGATAACAACCTTTGAGACTGAAGCTCATTTACTAAGGTTCCACATCAGAAGAAACAGTACAAACTGACAAATGCACAATGACATGAGCTATATACATGATGAATAAAAAATGGATAGTAAAAATAGATACATAAAATGTACAGAGCATTATACAAGAGGGACAAAATTATACTAGCTAGAGACAACTACAGTGTTTATTAGATAAAGAGGTGAAGAATGTCATCAGGAGTTGGCAATTGTCAAGAGGTAGTGGTGAAGGAGTGATGAGCAGAATGAGAGTTGGGCAAGTGGAGGGGGGATGAGAGTGGATGGAGGAAGTAAAGAGGGGGAAGGGGTGGTAGACAGCATGGGGGCAGTTGCCAGGAAGGGTGGAGTGGTGGGGAGGGGCAGTTTGGGGGGTAGGGTTGGGGTAGAGGATGGACAGAGCAGTTTGGGGGCATAGTTGGGGGAGAAGAGTTATTGAGCTAAGGAGTGAAGAGGGAGGAGGAAAGTGGAGAGGTGGTTCAGGTAAAAAGCAAGAGGGATAATGGGGATGTTGCCTAAACACTCTTAGTTTGTAGAGTAAATAATGATAATACTAATCATACAGATTCTTATTTCTTCGGAGTCTGCCAAGAAACATTCATAAACAAGCATGAGTACTAATGATGGTTTATTATACTACTTACTCCAAGCATGTGACAGAGAAAATCACAAGAGAGATGGGTTTCTTACCACTCTCCTGAAGAATGTACATAATCTCCAGAATTTCTAGGATCTCAGGTTATCCAAGATCTCGTTCTCTTTCCCATGTGGAGCTAGGTTACACAAACTTATATACTACAGATAACAGCATAGCACCAGAGATTACATTATAGTTATGGATATGAGAAACATTATGTATTGGATAATGACTTAGGAGACAGAATTACTAATGGGTATCATATGAGACATAGAATATGATTCGGTTAGCATTATAACTTGGACAAAAGAAATGCTGACAGTTTCAAACTACATGTGGCATTTCTTGCCTAGATACAGTATAAGACGTAACAAAGGTTTTCTCTCTGCTAGCTTGCTTACACAAAGAAAAGTGCTGACTGGGCACTACTACATATGATTATATGATTTTTATATATATATATATAGTATAAAAGTAATCACTGATGATCCCTCAGAGTCATCTTATCAGTGATTAAGTAGATTATATATAGAATATATGTAAATGACAAACATAATACATTATAGTGAGGTATAATAATCATGCATGATTTAATCCTATAAAAGGATATAAATGTTAGCAAATATTAGCAGCAAAGCACATTCCAGGCACTCGTGCTTATATGATGGGTGCCTATATCTACATGTTAGTGCAAAATAGTAGTATCACAGTACACTAGACCAGGAATACAGTGTGAGGTGTATGTGGGACGATATGTGGCATAACCCAGGTGCAACAGGGAGAGAGGTGATGTGGAGGAATGGAGGGGATACAGGAATTAGTCCAAGCAGTTGCACACACATAGTGCAGTCCGGTGTTGAATTAGTTCTTTTTTAAATGGACCTAGCTTAAGAATGTTTGTAATGGCAGATGGAAATTACTGAGCCATAGAAGGGTCTTTATAGGAGAAGGACCATTGAGCTAGTGCTGTGTGATGAAAGGGAATATGTAGTGCATTTCTCACCTTTCCTCTAGTCTGGTATGAGTTTAAGGCAGGTTTGAGGAACTTCTGAATGGCTGCTGGGGTTAGGCCTAGGATGGTTTTTTGCCAAAGAGGCAGACCTGATACTTTATACTCCCCTGAAGGCTAAGCCACTTAATCTGGGCATACAGGTATCCATTTTTATGATTGCTTGCAAGAAACATAGTGCAATGATCCAAAATGTAGTGCCATACAGTTGAAAAGGAGAGCTCCGCTTCAGTGAGCAGCACTCCCCCAACTCAGATGCATGCAAGCACGCATATTGCATGCTCATGCACTCCTCCCCCCATGCACACATACTGTATGGCCGATGGGGGTGCCCAATCCCCCATCGGCTTCACACCCCACCCCCCAAAAAAGCTTTGCAGGTGCCATGCTGGGAGCCCACCCCAGCGTGGCAGAAATTGTTATGGCTGATGGGGGTTCCCAACCCCCATCGGCTCCAGGCCCCCCCAAACAGCCTTCCAGCTGCCACACTGGGAGCTCATCCCAGCATGGCAAATGTCCCGCGTTGTCTTCCTAAAATAAAACAAAATCCTGTAAACAAAACATTCCCTCAGCGGTCTCCCTGCCCACCTGTGCTCAGCCTCTGCGCACTCTGCCTCCCCACACTGCCACCTCACCCCATACTTACCTCTGGAGCTCAGTGCAATGATCTTCCTATGCACGCTCATAAGTTCACGAATTTTTAATATTTGCACTCTGGATTTTCAATATTGCCATTTTACCACACCTCCTTATGAGCAATACAGCTGTCATTTTTCACATGCCACCTAAAATGTGTTTCCACACATGTAGCGCACAATGGCACAGTCGGTGTGTGAAATTAATGTATGGGACACGTTAAGAAAATCACAGTGACACTGTTCATGAGCAGAGATCTTAAAATGGCTATGTTGAAAATTTGGTGACAAAAGTCCATAAATTGACTGTGTTACGAGTGAGCATTGTGCAGATTCCATGACCCTCATAAGTTCATGAATTTGTAGTATTTTCAGTCCAGATTTTCACCAGCGGCATTTTTCCACACTTCCTTATGAACAGTACAGCTGTCGTTTTTTGCAACATGGCTGAAATGTGTTTTCACACTTCCAGCACAGAAATGCGTGGTTGTTGTGGGAAATCATTGTTCAGGACAGATAAAGAAAATCACAGTGACACTGTTCATGATCAGAGGTTTCAAAATGCCTGTGTTGACAATCTGATGTAAGAAACCCCCAAACTTATTACACAATGGGTGTGCATTGCACAGTTTCTTTGCACGCTTGTGACTTCACCAGTTTTTTTAATATTTTCACTGCAGATTTTCAACATTGCCATTTTTTAAACCTCCCCATGTACAGTACAGCTGTCATTTTTTACATCCTGTTCAGAATGTGTTTTTGCACCTGTGGTGAAACTGATATTGCCACTGCTCATGAGGTGGAGATCACAAAAAAATCATGTTGAAAATCTGGAGTGAAAATACCAACGAATGCCTGAGGAGTTAGGGTTTCTGACAATGATGCCCCACCCTATAAAGAATGACAGGCATCAGGGCTGTGACTTGGGAATGTCACCTGCAATGCTCATACCATTCCACCCCCACCCATACCCTGCAACCACTGAGGGGCATCGAGGTGTGCCTTGGACTCTTCAGCCCCAAAATTCACCCCATTCTCCTATACCACACCCATCTCACTGTATTTCCTGATGGAATGCGGTGCGCATAAGGTTGAAAGACCCCGAGACACACCGTGACACTTGTCGGTGTCTGAAGGGTAGGGTGTGATGAAATGGCATGGCTGTTATGCCTGATGATGCAAACGCACACCCCAATGCCTGTCAGTCTCTGCAGGGCACATGTGGGGTTGGTTTCAGTTCAATACTTCACTGCCATTCCAGTTATGCAGCTCTGTTACTCCTACACTACCAATGCCAATGCCAGCAAGCAAACATTCAGCATTGACAAATGCTTGTTCTTGGTTAGCACAGCACTAACCCCATTAGTGCAATGCTGTTTGAATAGGGGGGCCCTAGATGTGAAAACATGGTGAAAAGAATAAAAAACATCTTTATAAGTTCACAGTTTCTTTATAACTTTATTGTTTTGTGACATTTTGACCCCACAATTTTCAAGATGATCTTTTCATAATCCCACTTTATGATAAAGATATGTGTTTTTTTTCTTAAATCACGTCCTAAAGGTGATTTCATGGAGTGACTGCAAAAACCTGTTTTGTACGGGAGTTGGATAACAAAGGGGCTATGTTGCACATGTGGGACCAACATTTGCAAAAAAAAAGTCACAATGTTATGAGTAAATTTTGAAAACATTCAATGCATTATCATAACCACATTGTTTTTGACATTTTGATCTCAAATTGTTGTTGTGAAACTGTTTATTTAACTTTTTTTTCATTTTAACAGCCCCGACTTCTTAACATAGTGTTTTTATGACATCACCTTATGAAAAAGACAGGTATAATTTTTGAAATACTGTTTGAAAGATGACTTCATAGACCAACTTTGAGCTCATGTTTTAAAGGTTAAAACACAGGAGAGAAGCTCAAAAATGCAATAAAGGTACACTTTACCCAGGGCTTGTATGTCACAGAATATAGTCTGACTGCTCAGTGACAGTCACTTTGAGGTCAGCACTAAATAGTAAATGACAGTCAGACAGTTCAATATACTTGTAGTAATGCTTGTGCAAATTTACTGAAGTTTAAAAAGCTGACATACCATATCTTGATCCTTGGACCCATGCTGCATACATTGGGCAAACATAAAGAATTGAAAATATGTGTCGTGTGGACCTCAAAGTGACTGCCAGCAAGCAGTCAGACTATGTTCTATCTTTCAGAGAGAATTTGGGACATGGCACCTGTCATGTTTATGAGGTAGGGTAACAAGAAGCCTGTGTTGAAAATGTTGGGCTAAACTCTATAAAAATCACAAAGTTATAAGTAAACCTGGAAACAAGTCAACATTTCTTCACTCTGTAACTTTGTTGTTTGTCATTTTGACCTCAAATTTTCAACATATTCTTTTTATAAACCCCCACCTTACTAAGAAGATAGACAGACTTTTCTGAAATCCTGTCTGAAAGGTGATCTGATTTTGCAGAGCAACTGTGAAGTCATGTATCGGAGGGGATTTGAAAAAAGTTCACATACCTTGTTCATGTGGTGGGATTCCAAAAAGTCTATGTTGAACATTTGATGCAAAAATATTCAAAAATGGCAAAGTTACTGGTAAAAGTTTAAAATGCATTAAAAAGGCAGTAACCAGATTTTGTTTGCAGTCAGTTTGCTTTCAGACTACAGAGCAACAGATTGTCGGCGCTGCTGAGGGCATTACTTCAGGGTACCACATATGTAAGTGAGGAGTGATTGGTAGGGTGGTGTGTGGTAATAGGGTGGTCGGAAGGTCATGGCAGAAACCGAAGGTGTTAAGAGACAATTTTCTTTTTTACAGATATAAAACAACAAAGAGGATGAAAAGGGATTTTTATGTTCGTCATGCGCTCTAGCGCAAGTGGAACATTTTGCTATCTACAGGATTTTGAGAGGTGTGTCACAGTGGTCCAATGCAGGAGACTCTACAAGGGGCTTGACAAACAATCAGCAAGCCTCATTATGACACTATTCAGGCATGAAAGTATGTGGACTTCAAAACAATGTGCTGACAGACACATTCATAAATCAGCTCTTTCAGCAAGCACAGCTGATCTTATCATGTGCTGTCAGCCTGCCTGCTCCTCTCCCCAGCATTTTACATACACACACACACACACACACACACACACACACACACACACACAGTCTGGTTATACAGGTCCATCTTCAGTCTCTATGTCTGTGAGGCTAGCCATAGAATTATATTTTTTCCTTGGAATTAGGGGTGTGGTGAGACATAACAGAACTTTGCTTTATCTTTCATGTAACATTCCAGGGATTGAAACTGAAACCTGAAACTGCTCACTTTGCTAATGTGTGTGTGTGTCTCTCTCCCTCCCTAGCTACACACACACACACACACACACACACACACACACACACACACACACACAAGTCAGGTTACACATGCTGTAATAGGCTACTAATATAGTGGAAAATAGAACATTTAAGTACATTAATGGTCACTTGGCTACTAGGGTAGTAAATAAGTGACCAGTTCACATTACTATAGGGTAGATCAAACAATGAAATAAACAGTGACTGGCATTCATTATTAAATAATGGTTGCCTACAAAACTGGAATTCAATTTACATCTTCCAAGTACAACAACTTGCAAATTTGAACACTTACCATTTAAATAATGTCTTTGGGAGGACTCCCATATGCTCTGTTTAAAGGAAAAAAAAAACAGACCCCCTGGTAAAATCATGGAAATGGTCCTGCTCTCAGTCAGGCCCAGATACAACCTCTAAGTATCTGAGGCCAGCCATAAAATTATATTTTTTCCTTGGAGTCAGGGGTGGGGGGAGACCTAACAGAACTTTGCTTTATCTTCCATGTAAGCCTTAAAATGCACCACAGAATGCCTAAAGTCCCAGAGCTTCTGTGGGCAGCTCGCACCACTGACAATGAGGGTGCCCAATCCCACAGAGTCTCCACCTGAAATAAAGAAAATCTTCACTTGTAGTTCAATTTTTTTAAGATAAACTTTGTAAAAAGAACAATATCCATCGATGTCTATTGTTGCCACACTGTAATTGCCCCCTCCCCAAGCCCAGCTCATGTTAATATTCCAGCAGAGGATCTGCACCTTAGATCCAGTACAACATTACAGCTATACCAATGGTGAACATCCGGCACTGACAAATTCTTGTTTTTTTATTGCAGGTACTACTTTAAACACTGGTTTGGGTGGGAGGTTGGATGCTGATTGTGAAGTTGGGCAACCGCTGCCAGTCATTGCCAGTTATAACTGGGTCAGAAAGGAGAAGGGATACTGGCAGTGGTCACTACTCAGACATAACCAACATTAATCTTCCTAAAATGTACAAAAACACACAATATAGGCTTTCAAGCTTTTCTTGAAGCCTAAAAATAGCAATCTGCTTGGTGGGGGCATCTACGTGAAACAATTAATAAAAAAGCCAACACACTAGTGCAGCAGTAGGGCTACTGCTTGTAAATGTCAGAAACCCAGGCTCAGGAACAAGAATTGGACATCAGGGACCAGCTAGGGTAGGAGGACTGAGATTCACAGTTGACAGTTTCCTCCTTCTGGGAGGGAGGGTAGCCAGATCTACTGTGATAATGCCAGCTATGTGATAACATGTGGCAGTGCAGTTGGAAGTAACATTGTGGTAAGAAAAAATATCAGCTGGTGCTGCTCTACGCACACTTGTGTGAATGTACATGTACACCCTCACCACCTATCTCGTGTGGGCTTGGGGGCCAAAAAACAACAAAATCACCTTAACAGACCAGGATGAGAGCCAGCCTCCTGCAAAGCCTGCACTGGCAACTTGGCCCCTCCTTCAACTGAATCCTGTTAGTAGTGGTAGTTGGGGAGTCCCACCACCCCTGCCATGGGGAGGGGAAGGCCATGGGGATATGGAGCTGAGCGTAAAGTCAAGAGAAGCCGGTGATGGGGCTAGGGAGGCCAGTGTGAAGGGGGCATGCTCTGACACAGGGAGCATAAAGAATCAAGCAAAAACAATTTTTACAAGAAAATTAGGAACAGCGTAGAAACATAGAAACATAGAAACATAGACTTTGATGGCAGATAAATACCACTTGGCCCACCTCGTCTGCCCATTTCCCTACCTACAGGATAAGCCGCAGATCCTAGTTAACCAACAGCCTATTTCTTCCTACCCCCCAAAGGATTGCCTTATGTCTGTCCCATGCATTCTTGAATTCTCCCACAGTTTTAGACCCCACAACCTCCTCAGAAAGGCTGTTCCATGCGTCCAACACCTTCACTGTGAAAAAATATTTCCTCACATTGCCCCTGAGCTGTCCTCCCTCTATCTTCAAATTATGTCCCCTTGTTCTTGCACATCTCTTTTTCTGAAAGATGCTACCCTCTTGGACTTTGTTGATTCCACTGAGGTACTTAAAAGTTTCGATCATGTCCCCCCCTCCCTCCTTTCCTCAAGGGTACACATATTAAGCTCCTTTAGTCTCTCCTCATAGGGCTTCGCTTGCAGACCCTGAACCATTTTAGTTGCCCTCCTCTGGACTGCCTCCATCCTGTCTATGTCCTTGTGGAGATGGGGTCTCCAGAACTGGACTCAGTACTCCAGATGGGTCAGGAAAAATTGACCTTAAATTACTAATTACATGTGAAAACAATAATTTGTCAATGCTGAATATTGCTTGCTTACATGTGCTGTTTAGGTATTTGGAAGTGAAAATACCATGCCTAAGAAGACCACAGAGGATGCTGGGTGGGAGGGAGGGCAACTCTAAAGTTTCAGCAGAGCTCCATTGAGCTTGCTCACTCCCCCTTTCTCACTTGCTCATTTTTATTCTCCCGATGCTACAGGCTGCCCTTTTTTACTGGGCTCCTGCTTGCATTGGTGCCTTTGTCTGCCCACAAAAAAATCCACAGTAGTCCTGACAGAGCTCCATTGAGCTCCCTTGCCCCCCCCACTCACTCCTTCTATTTCTCCCACTGCTGCAGGCTGCCTTTTTGTACTGGGCTCCTGACTGTGTTGGCACCATTTTCTGCCCATAAAGAAATCTGCAACAATCCCAACACAGCTCCGTTGAGCTTGCTCACTCCCCCTCTCTCACTCTCTCATTCTGTTTTACCCAACGCTGCACGCTTCCCTTTTGTGCTGGGCTTCTGCCTGCTTTGGCACCTTTTTCTGCCCACAAAGAAGTTCACAGCTGTCCCAACAGAGCTCCATTGAGCTCGCTTGCTCCCCCTCTCTCACTCACTCCTTCTATTTCTCCCAGTGCTGCAGGCTGCCCTTTTGTACTGGGCTCCTGCCTGTGTTGGCACCTTTATCTGCCCACAAAGAAATCCGCAGCAGTCCTGACAGAGCTCCGCTGAGCTGACTCACTCCTCCTCCTCTTCTCTCACTAGCTTGTTCTGTTTCTCCCGGCTCTGCACGCTGCCCTTTTGTACTGGGATTTTGCCTGCATTGCGCCTTTTTCTGCCCACAAAGAAATCTGCAGCAGTCCCGACAGAGCTCCATTGAGTTCGCTACCTCCCTCCCCTTCCCTCCCTCGCTCGTTCTGTTTCTCCCAGTGCTGCAGGCTGCCCTTTTGTACTTTAGTCCTGACTATGTTGGTGCCTTTTTCTGCCCACAAAGAAATCTGCAACAGTCCTGACAGAGCTCCATTGAGCTTGCTCACTCCCCCCCCTTACTTGCTCGATCTTAATCTGTCCTAAACACTGATTTCCCACAGCGACCATGCTATTCTGCACCAGAAGTACAAAAACATATTTCAGCCAGGCTGTGAAAAATGACAGATGTACTGTTCACAAGGAGGTGTGAAAAAATTTGTGAAGTTACACAGGTACGTGGAAACAGTGCAAAGCACGCTTGTAAAACAGTCATTTTATGGACTTTCGTCACCAAATTTTCAACAAAGGCATTTTAGGATCTCTGCTCACGAACAGTGTCACTGTCATTTTCTTAATCTGTCCCAAACACTGATTTCCTGCAGCAACTGTGCTATTCTGTGCCCGGAAGTGCGAAAACACATTTTGGCCAGGATATGAAAAATGCCAGCTGTACAGTTCACAAGGAGGTGTGAAAAAATGCCAATGTTGAAAATCTGGTGTGAAAATATTTCAAATTCGTGAACTTACGAGCTTGCGTAGCAACTGAGCAATGCACACTTGTAAAACAGTATTTTTTTTAATTTTTTCCACCAAATTTGCAACATAGGTTTTTTTGATAGCTCACCTCATGAACACTGGCACTGTCATTCATTAATCAGTCCCGAAAGATGATTCCATACAGTGACCATGAAATCACCTTTCGGGACCAAATAATGCCATGACAGTGGCTGAATTCATGAGGAGGGGTCCCAATACCTCCATGTTGAAAATTTGGTGCCCAAATCCCAAAAACTTGAGATATGCACCAAAGTTGAAAAAACCCTATTTATGCCACAATACAGCTTACCAGCATTTCTTCAGTTTGCGGTCAGCTTTAAAGAGTGCAGACGTGTTCCCGGTCCACCGAAGATTGTCACGCTGGGCTCCGGAGGTAAGTATGGGGTATGGGGGTGCGTGGTGAGGCAGGGTGCGCAGAGGGTGGGTGTGGGTTCGGGTGGGGCCACGGACTCAATGAGGGACCATTTTCTGTTTTACAGGGTTAAAAAAAAGAAAAACGTTGTGGGATGTTTTTTCTTTTTACAGGGACATTGGCATGCTGGGGTGGGCTCCCAGCATACCACCTGAGTGTTTTTTTTTGGGGGGATGTAGCCAACAGGGAGATTGGGCACCCCCATTGGCACATGGGAGGGGGAAGAGCTGAGGGGGATTGGGCACCCTCTTTGGCACACAATTCATTGAGGTGGGCATTATGCCAGTGGGGAGTGGGGTCCCCCATTGGCAAATTCAACTTGGAAGGGGGGACTGAAGCTGACAGGGATTGGGTGCCCCGTCAGTGAAGAAAGCGGGAGGTGCATGATGCCGAAGGGGATTGGGCACCCCCTCGGCATACAGCATAAATTTCAGTGTGGGGACATTTTGCCGACAGGGACTGGTCTCCCAGTCAGCAAACTGGGTCAGGGGCATGCAAGGAACCACCCTTCAATGACGGGTCATTCCCTCATTGCAGTGGAATATCTGACACTGCAATGATGAGGCTGCACCTGATTGCAGTGACTAAAATGTTTCAAGGTGGTGGCACACTGGCTGAACTAGTGTCAGCAGCAGTGTGTCACCCCATTGGGGAACACGGATCAAGCCTCAAAAGACAGGGGGGACATTGTCCACAACAGTGCTGCACCTCCACAACCTGCTTCTGCAGCAAGCTGCCACAACATGTTTCTTGCGCATGTGCGCAAGCAACATAAAAATGTAAGAGTGCAACCCACTGCTTCTCAAGGGAGTAATACTTTACTGGCCTTTTAGAAGCCACAGTGGATGTTTCTGGTTTACACCCTAATGTTAAAGAAGGACTGCACTGAATTCATTTTTATGTTGTCTTGCACATACACAAGTAACATCTTGTGATAGTAGCAGAAATGCAGAGGTGTGTCAGTGTTGGCGAATGCAGGGCATGCTTTAGTAGGTGCATCCCTCATTCACCAATTAGCCAGCATGCTAGCGCTGATGCAAGAATTATGTAAAGTGCCATAAACTTGAAAGAAATGTGCTGCTGCAATCGAAGACAAGCTCGTCATGCAGCAGCAGAGACAACACACCTCCCGTATGTGCCTTTCCTGGTTAAACATTTCAATAAACATGGTGGTGGCAGCAGCTGCCACCACACAATCCCCAAACAAAGCTGACATCGGGGTGAAATCCCCATGTCGGCATGTACCCCACCCCCCCAGATTGTGTGGCACACTAGGAGTCCACCCCAGTGTGCCACCACTGACACAAAGCAGTCCGTGTCGGCATGTTCCTCCCCCCCCAACGCCCATTGTGTGCCACACTGGGAGCCTACCCCAGTGTGGTCAGCACCCCTCCAAAGTCATGGGTTACACTAGGAGACCACCCCAGTGTGCCCAACCTTTGTTTTATTTCACCTGTAAAGAAAGAAAACCATCTGCAATGTTCATTTTTTTTCTTTTACCTGAAAAACAGAAAACGGTCCCTCATTGTCCACAGTGCCCTTCCCCCAACCTGCACCAACACTCTGCGCACCACACCTCCCCACACCCCCCTCTCACCCTATACTTATCTCTGAAGGTCTGGCACTGCAATCTTCGGTGGAGCAGGAACACGTCTGGACTCTTCAAAGCCGAATTGCAAAATGAAGAAATGCCAGTAAGCTGTATAATGGTATCTATTGGGGGGGCGTTCAACTTAGGTGGCTATCTCAGCCACGTTTTGGAATTTTGGCTCCAAATTTTCAATATGGGGCTCTTGGGACCTCACCTCATGAACACATGCACTGTCATCTCGTTATTATGTCCCAAGGGGTCATTTTGCGTTCACTGCACGTAATCACCTTTTGGGACCAATTAACAAAATGACAGTGCCACGGTTCATGAGGCGAGGTACCAAAAAGCCTATGTTGCAAATTCGGTGAAAAAATTCCAAAAAATGACTGTGTTAAGAGCGTGCAATGCGTAGCTTCCACACACACTCATAACTTCAACAATTTTTAATATTTTCACTCCAGATTTTCAGCATTGACATTTTTTCACACCTCCTTATGAACAGTACAGCTGTCATTTTTAACATCCTGCCCAAAATGTGTTTTCACATCTGTGGCGCCAAATGGCGCAGTCACTGTACAAAATCACCTTTCGGCTAATGAACTGATAGCACCATTGTTCATGAGGTGGGGTCACAAAAAGTCCTTGTTGAAAATGTGGAGTGAAAAGACCAACAAACACCCAGGGCATTAGTGTTAACAACCATAACGCCCCACCCTGTAGAGACTGACAGGTGTCGGGGGTGTGATTTGGGATTATTTGCTTTAATGCTCACACCATTCCACCCCCATCCCTACCCCAACAATGCAGCCAGTGACAGGCATCGAGGTGTGCATTGGACTGTTTAGTCTCAAAGTTCACCCCATTCTCCTATAATGCACCCATCTCAGCGTATTTTATTATGGAATGGGGTGAGCATAAGGCCTGAAGACCCCAAGGCACACTGCAACACCTGTAGGTGTCTACAAGGTAGGGTGAGATGAATAGCATGAGCATTACGGCCGACGACCCAAAGGCACACCCCAATGCCTGTCAGTCTCTCTAGGGTGGGGTTGAGGTTGGAGTCACTTCAATATTTCACTGCTATTCCAATTATGCCTCTCTCTAACTCCTGCACTACCAATACCAATGCCAGTAAGACAACATTCTGCAATGATTAATGCTTGTTATTCTTGTTATCAGTAGATGCTGTTTTTTTTTTTATTCTTGTTCAAATTCTGTTATTTCTGTGGGGCAGAGCCAGCAACTAACCAGGGCAGACATGCTCTAAAGAGCTTCATATTGAGCGTGGCCCTAAACACTAAAATAACTTCTTAAAATTAATACTGACTAATTTAACCTGTGCCAATAAATAGATCACAGATGACCTGAAAACATCCAAGCAGTGTGAAAAAGCAGTATTAAAGACAAACAGTATGTTAGGCTGCATAGAAGGAGGAATTACAAGTAGAAAGAGGGAGGTGATTATACCACTGTACAGATCAATGGTAAGGCATCACCTGGAGTACAGTGTGCAGTTCTGGAGGTCTCACCTCAGAAAGGACATAGACAGACTGGAGACAGTGCAAAGGAGAGCTACAAAAACAATTCTTGGACTCCACAACAAGACATAAGAGGAACGTCTGCACAACCTAAACATGTACTCCATGGAACAACTCAGAGAAAGGGGGGACATGATCGAAACCTTCAAGTACCTGAAGGGAATAAACAAGGTCCAGGTTTAAGACCCATTTCAGATCAAGAATCATGCAAGAATGAGGGGGCATGGCATGAAGCTGGAAGAAGGCAAGTTCAAGAGTAACATAAGAAAGTCCTTCTTTACAGAGAAGGTGGTGGTTACTTGGAATGGCCTTCCACCAGAGATTGTGGAGACTAGGACAGTTGGATCATTCAAAAAGGCATGGGATAGGCACAAAGGTATTACAGCACTGAATAGCAGTTAAGGAAGGGGGGCCTAGGATTATGGGCAGACTAGAAGGACCGTGCAGTCCCTGCTGCCGTCACTTTCTATGTTTGCACAGCATGCATTTTGTGACCATTTCTAATCATAGAAACAAACACAATGGAACTAGCAGCTGAATGATGCCAGGAAGGGGAATTAACCTATTCATACTGGCAGGTCTCCAAGAGCCGGGCAGCACTCTGATGCAGCATCTGAGGCTGAGTCAGTACTTAAGGCTGCGAGGGAGGTGGTCCTGGAGTGCTAAAAGAATTCTCTGTGAATCTGGACTCTTTCAATAGTAGAGTAACATTACTAGAAACAAGAATTTGTCAATGATGATTGTTTGCCGCTGGTATTGCTGTTGTACCAGGTCTTGCTTGTACACATTTTTAGTATATATTTACCCAGGAATAAGCAAATGAGATACAAAATATCACATTTTCTGTGGTGTCCTGCTCTGATACATTGTTAGATTGTAATTACCCTGGATATGGCAGCTGGGAGACAATACATACTTTTAAGTGGGCTCCCACATTTCAACCCCCAATGTCCAACAGTCTTTTTGTGACCTGATGTTATGATCAAGACAAGTGGAATTTTTAAAATCCCATCCAATATGTGGTTTTGCTGGTGCGACTGTAGGAACAAGTTTCAGAGAGCATTTGAAAAATGACACCTGCCATGTTCAGGAGGTGGACTAACACAAGGGATATGTTGAACATTAGGAGACAAAATCTGCAAAAGATAAAGTTATGAGTAAATGTTGGAACCATTTTTTCCTCATAACTTAGTTGTTTTTTTCACATTTTTACCACACATTTTCAATATAATCTTTTTATGACCACTCCTTCTGAGCACGACAGGTGTCATTTATAAAACTATGGCTGAAACATCACTTGGCACTACATGTGTTAAAACACATTTTGGGTAGTATTTGAGAAATGACAGCTGTCACATTCATCAGGTGGTGTAAACAGAATGGCCATGTTGAAAATGTGGTGTCAAAATATTGAAAATTGCCAAAATTATGAGCCTGCGTTTGAAAATTTCAATGCAGGCTCACAACTTTGTTGTTGTTTTAATATTTTTTACCACAAATTTCCGACATAGCCTTCTTGGGACCCCACCTCATGAAAAGTTTCAACTCCTGCCTGAAAGGTGATTTTGCGCAGCAATGGCAAAATCACCTTCTGGGATGCAAAACACATTTTTGGCCAGGATTTGGAATGGCAGTTGTCACATTCATGAGGTGCTGTGAAGAAATGGCTATATTGAAAATTTGGAAGCACCAAGATATCTCGTTGGTGAGAATGCCAACCTCCTCTACAGTGACGGCACAATACCAACACAGGTATTGTGCCGCCTCCTCTATCCCTGTTTTCTGTCGGGGGATGCACCCCCCACACCCCCCATGTGGGGGGACTCTGCCCACCACACCCCCTGGACTCTAGGATTCCAACTCCAGATCAGAGTTGGTCCAGGGAGGGGGCGGAAAACTGGGGGAAGGTGAAACACAGAAAAAGGACCATTACCATGAATGTCACCGTAATGGTCTTTTTCTGTGTTTCGCCGTCGGGGTGTCAACCACAAGGGGTGCTACATGAAAATTTGGGGTCAAAATATTGAAAATGACCAAAGATATGAGTCTTTTTTTGTAAATTTCAAAGTAGGCTCATAAATTTTTGTCCCACATTTTCAACATATCCTTCTTATGACCATACCTCGTGAACAAAGGTGGAGAAAATGTTCAAATCCTACCAAAAAGGTACTCACAGTGACTGCAAAATCACCTTTCGGGATAGATTTGTCTAATTTCACTGCCATTGTCCATGAAGTAGGATCCCAAAAGAGGCATGTTGAAAATTTGGGGCAAAACATTCAAAAATGACCAAGTTATGCCACTAAGTTCAAAACCCCATTGAAATACTTTTAACCATATACCTGATTTCCTCAGTTCATGGTCTGACATCAAAGCATGAAGATGTGTCTGCAGTCCATATAGGATTACAGTGTTGAACCCCCAGTTGTTAAGTAAGGGCTTGAGTAGTGTGGGGTCATAAGTGTTGAGTGGGAGGGTCAGATGGTGGGACTAAAAGTGGCAACTATTAATGGGCGGTTTTCTTATTTACATAGCATATAATTCGAAGCAAGCATAAACCTATGAGGGACAGTTTTCTTTATTTCAGGTGGTGACACTGGGGTGATTAGGCAGCTCCAGTGTCAGTGTTATGTTTGTGGGGGGGGTGGAGTGGTGGGTGCAGAGTGGGAGGGTCATGTGGGAGGACAGTAAAAAAGGCAGCAACAGACATCAATGGACAGGTATCTTTTTTAAATGGTACATGCACAAAAAAAACTACAAAGGATGGTTTTCTTTATTTAAGGTGGTGACACTGGGGGATTGGGCACCCCAAGTGCTGGTATTATGTTTGTGGGTAGGGGTGGGGAGAGGAGTTGGGTGCTGAGTGGGAGCATTGGGTGCTGAAACAATAACAGCGGTGGCAGCAATAGACATTGATGGATGGTTTTCTTTCTACAGGTTGTAATTCAATCTCAGCAGGCTTATCATGACAGATCAGCTGTGCTTGTTGGGTGGCATAGTGGAAAGACCTGCCCTATGATTGGATTGGCTCTGTCTTTTGAAATAAGCAAAGTTTTGCCCAGCAAGTCAGAACAGCATCATGATCAGCCTGGCTGATGATTAGTGTGACACTGATGAGCACCTTACAGACCTTTAGGCACTGGACTGACAGTGTCACACCCCTCAAAAGCCACTCTCCTAACAAAATGTGCACTGTGCGTGTGTGCACGGTAAACATAAAATTGGATCAAGTGATCACAGAATCAAAACAAGTGATGGAGTCATCAAACAAATCATTTACTGCAATAACAGGCCAGGTGAAAGAAAATAAATTCTCTGCTACTGCCACTGCCTGGTGAACTTAACAAATTCTGCAAGGGCTTCAAATAATTTGCTCCTGAGCATCACAGATGGCCTTGATGGTCAAGACCCAGTTTCTTTTGTACAAAAACTGTTTTCAAAATGGTTTGGAGAATTGCAGATTGTCTCAGTTTGCTAGATGTACAGAATAACTACTTGGAAAAAAAAAAAACAACAAACTTGGATATGCCACATACAGTCTTGATAATTACCAGAGGGCCCACATTAGGATGATAAACTCCTTCAGAATGCCATGGTTTGCAGTTCATTCCAGACTGATGACACAGGGGTGGTGCATTGCTTTCTCTATTTGAGTGTCTTGAGCAGAGAAAGAAATCATTCTTTTGATGGAGTCAGTGAGGGTCTTCGTGAACTTGGCATCACACTCTCTCTCTACAGCTACCTGCCCTACTAAAGATATCCTAAGCTTGTAAACAGCTCTTTTGTAGTGACTGGGTAGGAGCAGTAAGAAAGCTGAAGAAAATAGAAAAGGATTTTCTTGCTGATGAAGCCGAACGTGCAGGGTTCAATTCACAAAGCACTGAAAATGAAACAAGGTGTCTGCACCTATAAAACATTAATGGTGCAAGTTGCACCTTGCGTGGAAAACTGTACCAAGTGAGTCACAAAAGCAGCCTGCATCAACTGCAGGCTGCCTGCCCTAAAGGGGCTTGTATTGCCTGTGTGCCCAAAATGGGCTGCAATCTGGTGCTGGGGAGAATGTGGCAGATGCAAGCTGCCACAATCTCATTAGTGTGATTCACAGAACTCCCCCAGAGGACGATTTTCTAAGCACCCTTAGACCAGCCAGGGATGGTCTAAGGATACTTAAAACATAATCATCTGGAAGGTTTAGCCTGTTGAGGCACAGCACCAGGTTCCCCCAACAGACACACCCAGCCATGATATGCCCGTTATGTTGTTTAAAAATAAATGCAACTCTGGTGGTCTAGCGGTCCTTCTCCCACCCCAATATGACTGTTTTTTTGTCCCCCCTCCCTGATATGGCCAGTATTGTGCATTTAGAACTTAATTAACCCTGGTGGTCTAGTAGTCCTGTCCCCCCACCCTGGCATGTAGTGCCCACCCTGCTCCCCCCCAACCCGTACACCTAGCCTGCACTGGCACACCTCTCTTAACACCACCTTAGCTGGCACTGGCTGAACTGTCACTGAACGCTGTACTACAATACAGTATGGCACCTATACTGTATTATAATACAGCACTCACTGACAGTTCAATCAGCACCAACTGACGTGGTGTGAGAGGGGTGTGCCGGCCAGGATCAGAGTACAGGGTTGGGAGGAGCAGGTTGGGCACTACATGAAAGGGTGGGAGGTGGGACCATTAGACCACCAGGGTTAATTATGTTCTAAATGCACAATATCAGCCATATCGAGGCAGGGAGGAACATAATAACCGGCATATCGGGGTGGGGGTAGGGACCCCTCGTTACTTCGGACTTCTCGTTACTCATTATGATTCTAAGTGACCCACTTGGTGTTTCAGATTTGGCAGCCCCCCAATCATCACATGGCTTACAGTACTGTAAATCACATGCTCTTTAGCTAGGCAGGAAGAAAGTGAGTCATACAAGCAGACACTTTCACTTTCTCCTGTGTAGACAGAGAGAGAGTAATGTGTTTTGTGACTGCTGATACTTTGATATCAGAGAGGAGGAGATTTAAACTTTGGTTTAGACCCAACAGCTTTTTTAAAAGCTACATTTTTTTGTCTTTTCTGTACTCTTTTTTACTTAATTTGCTCTTTCAGTAAATTTTATTTTTCTTACAGGCTTAAAATATATCCAAGTAACTATTAAAAAAAATTAATGTTGTGATTCGTGACGTGATCATAAATCGTGATTTGTGACTGCATTTGTGACCATGATGATGACAAAATGTGAATGCCTACAGCTGTATTTCCTCGGGCCCCCCCCCCGATGAGGTGTGACACAAAACTCCCCAACTTAAAAACACTCATTAATGAGTACAATGGTGGGGTGGTGATGAAGCATGGAGAGATGCTATAAAACAGGCTTAAAATACATCCAGTAACTATTAAAAAAAATTTATATTGTGATTCATGATGTGATCGTAAATTGTGATTTGTGACTGCATTTGTGACCATCTATGATGATGAAGAACGTGATTTGTATCATGAATGACTTGTGATAACGGTCCCGACTTAAAAACGCATATTAATGAGTACAATGTTCATGCAGAATTATGCACCACACCTGTCCAGTACTCTGAAGGGAAGTCAAAGAAGCAACTGTGACTTAAGTTAGAGATGGAGATTGGGCCCTAAAGAGATGCAAATGCACAGACAGATTAAGATTGCACTGTGCACTGAAGAGATTCAGATGCAAAGGCACAACACCTAACCAGTGCTCACCATCAGAAGTTCAAAAATCTGGAAAAGAATTCCCTTTCTGGTTGGGGCAGGCCATGGGGGGGGCAGTGTACTGCACTGCTGCAATAACAGTCACTAGTACTAGCACTAGTAAAGATACCACAAAAAAGTACAAAAATTACACAGCTGCAGTGGATAGCATAGCAGGTTCACATTGCTGAAATTATGTGGCACAATAAAAGGTGTCTGATTTGATGACACGCATCACACGCATACTCACACACACACTAGGTAATGCATAGCAAATTGAAAACTTCAGTAATATAACCACATATTTTAAACAAACTAAAATTATGCACTGCTGCACCACAACAATCAGCAAAAAATGGCAAGAATTATTGAAAATATTACTGTGTGTACATTAACACAGTTATACAAGAAAAATATCACCAAAACAGAATGCTCTGTCTTTTTCTCCAAGTTAATCTACCTACACCATAGATACGCCCTTCCCCCAAAGCACGCTTCCACTGTCTCTCAGTACACAGACTGAATAACATACATTAACATTCAAAATCCACACACAAATAATAAACGCTCAATGATATATGCACAGGAGGGTTTCCTATAATCGATGAACTAAAGTTTCAGCAAAACAAATGACCCCAAAAGGCTTTTTTAACAGCTTTTAGAAGGTTTGAATCACAGAGCTCTCAGAGCAGATTCTCTCCTACAGCTTCATAAACACACTACCCCAAACTGAGGCTGTGCAGAACAATCTAGAGCCCATGTGACCTGCAATCCCATGAATCACTGCAAAATCCGTCTTTGAAGCTTAAAAACAAGGCGAAGTGAGGCGAAGTAAATTGTTTTCAATGTTCTGCACCTTAAGAATTGGTGGAGTAGTGGTTTGGGAAGGCTGAGTAACGCAAAGTCATTGTTTTCAATGGACTTTGCGTTACTCATTATAACGCAAAGTACTCCACTTTGCATTGCAGAGCACTCTGCGAATCCACCTTCACTCCATGGATCACTTTGTTGCATACATATGTAATTTGTGAGAACAATTAATAAGTGCAATGGAAATAAGTGAACAAGTGGTATCGTGAAATAAGGGGTGAAGGAGAGAAAGGATGAGATGACAGATAGTACAGTCATGTCCCAGAGAGACCTCTTCAGGATGCAGGGAACCCTGCAAGGGGACAGGTGCCTGGAGTAGGGATTAGAGAGAGAGAGAGAGAGAGAGAGGGAGGGAGTAAGTGTGATTAACACCTAGGAGGGGAAGTAAGGTCTAACTCAAAAAGAGAACCCTTCAGGATGTGATGAACCCTACAAGGGGGCAGGGAAGTTCAGGCAATTGTAAACCCTACAGCGGTTAGGAGTTGTAATTATAGAGGGATAATGAGAGGAAGGGAATGAGAAATAACACCTGGGAGGGGATGAAGCCTGATCCAAGGAACCCTTCAGGATGCTGGGGATCCTGCAAGGGGACCTGGAAGGCCAAGGATAGGTAGATGGGAGAAGAAAAGGTGGCCTAGAGCCTAGGCACTATAGGACCCCTTCAGGATGCTGAGAACCCTGCAAGGGAGTGTGAAGGCTAGAGGAAAAGGGGGAGATAGTAGGGGAAGAAAGGAAGAAAGGTATGAGAACTGGCACCTAGGAGGGGCTAGGGTCAGTAGAGGCAGTAGAGTCGATAGAGTCATTGGGTAAATTCTGAAGGAGGACAAACTGTATGGAGCAAGATGAAGAAAATTAAGGCGGGTCATGACAGGAACAATTAGGTGCAAGATAGTTGGAGAGGGCAGTGTTGATGGAATAGAGGGAGGAGGAGTGTCAGATTTGGAAGGTAGAAAGTTCCATATTTTAGGGAAATGGTGAGAGCACTCAGACTGGCCAGAGAGGGTGTAGTGGCGGGGGACAATTAGCGTGAGAGTGTCAGTAGATCTAAGGGAGTGGGAAAGAGGAGTGGGTGTTATAAATGAGAGGGAGAGGTAGGAAGGGAGTTCACCCAGCCAGTGTTTAGAGGTGAATTTAGGGCACTGTGAGAGGTGTCTATTTTTAAGGGAAGGGAAGGAAAGGGCTTGATAGAGGTCACAGTGGTGGGTGCAAGAGGGAGCATCAAGGGAAAAGTGGCAGAAGACGTTGAAAAGAGTGTTCAATCTGATCAGAGAGGACTTAGGAGCAGCACCATAGACTATGTTGCAGTAGTCAAAAATGGGGAGGATCATCTTCCGGACAAGCTCATGTCTAGCCGCAGGAAGGATGCTACTCCAGTTCCTGAACAAGGCACCAAGCTTGGGGTGCAATTTTTTCTGGGTGGTGTCAATGTATCCAGAGAAATTAAGGTGTTGGTCTAACCAAACCCCAAGGTATCTGAAAGATGAGGTGTCCTCAAGTAAAGTCCCATCAAGAGTGCAGAAAGTGGGCAGGTAGGGAAGCCGAGAGAGTCTCTGCCTTGCGCCAAACATCATGGAGATTGTCTTCTTGGTGTTGAGGAATAATTGATGGTTTGCAAACCAGAGCTAGACCTTGTTGAAATTGTGCTGCAAGCAGGCTGTATCCTCAGCTGGACATGAGCCAGATGCATACAGGACAGTATCATCAACATACATGTGTATGGCAGAGGAGGGGGAGCAGACAGATTTACAAGCTGAAAGGTGGCAATGGCTATATGTTGAGGTTTCTAAGTGTAAGTTCTTTAAACAATTTATATAATATTTTAAATAATTTTTTGCAGTGGTCCCCACTAATATAATGCGAGAGGCCCAATTTATTATAAGCCTTTACAAATAGATGGACTATAAATTAATGCAATTGTTAACCCCTTCCCTCCTTTGTTTCTTTCTTCCCTTCCCCTTCTTTCCCCTCTGCTTTCCCCTTCTCTTTCCTTCCTTGTTGTTTCCCTCCCCTTCCTCCCTTTTATTGCTATTGTAAGTCCATTATGAGACTACTTTTATATTGTATATATAAGATGTTTTTCTAAGCACTTTATGGTATGATTATGTTGCACATTAAGGTATGTCACTTTAAGAGAATCACTTCAAATGTGGTGAGGTTGCTTGTGTTAGTTATGCCTTGAGAAAGCGTCAATGTGACCTGAAAACATTCAGCCTGGTTTGGGGTGCTACTGCTGATGTTTTTAACTAATAAATAGCTTTGTATGGAGGACTTTGTTGAGTGCTCTATTTCTTGCCATGTGCCATGTAACCTTACTTTTGGCGGTTTTGTTTCTAGTTTCATGGTGGTTCTAGTTCTGTTTCACATTGCAGCCTTTCAGCTTGTAAATTTGAATTTCTTGGCATGCACTGAAGTGCAGCGTTGGCCTAGTCGATATGGTTGCAGCATTGGCCTAGTCGATATGGTGACTGGAGGCTCATCGATGCAGACAGTGTTGGAGAAGAACATCAGTGAGAGCAGCAGCACCCCATGGATTTTCCATGAGTACACACAAGTTATTGCTCTGGTACCGAATGCTGCTGTTATTAGACAGACCATGTCACCAGAAATCATTTCAGTCCGTAACACTCCAATAATAGTCAGGGATCGCACTTTTGTGGATTCCCTATTTTTCAAACTGGGGGATGTTAACCCTTTATTGGTTAAGGGGAATAATGCTAGTCAAACACCAAGAATAACAGTGAAGAGATCTGAAAACAGTAGAGAGCCACTAAACATTAAAGAGGAATTTATTGCATTGGAAAGAGCTGTATTAAAAGCGAGGTGGCTTTATTGGCAGAAAGTAACTATGAGTGCTTATTTAGAGGTAAACAGGGCCCCACGAGGCCTGAGATACACAAAACAACCAGCATTTGGAATGGAGAGAGTTAAATTTCTGGTAGATTGGCAGACTCATAATCTGGACAGTAGTGTTGGTCTAATTAAACTTATCCTGAAAGATTCAGAGGAACAGGAGCATGAAATTAAAGAAGTAATCATAGAGAAGGAATGTCTAGTAAGACATTTTGAAAATAATCCTAAATATGCAACATATAGGGAAAAATTGGAACAAACCATTAAGAAACATGATGTGTGCATTAAAAAAGTAAAGGAATATAAATTTGAAAGAGACAGAAAAGATTATTTAGAGGGCCGAATATTTGAATGGGGGAAAAATGTCTACGGAAAAAAAGGACCTACACCTAGATCAGCTTTAAAAAGTACAGAAAGAAATGATCAGAAACATTTGGATACATATACCAGTGGCTCAGGATCTGATTTGGATGGCCCCAGTACAAGTGAAATAGCTGATAATTGTCCTTTTTTAGCCAGGCAGTACTGGGTAGACATAGAGAACATACCGCCCCCTTCCCTGAATCAACAAATGCTTGTGAAAGAGACAGCAGCAGGCCAATTGGTGACAATGGAGGAACCATCAATACTATTATTAACATTGAAAATAGATCCAGGAACCACGGGAATGATGACCACCTACCCCAATCTCCCAGAAATCCTGGTACAACAAATTCTGAGGAGAAGTCCTCGATTAGTACATTTCCAACAGTTTTCAGAAGAACAAGGAGAGTGACTAGAGGAAAGGGGCAGGGGAAGAGGCCAACAGAAAGGAGGCTGGTGTAATCAAGGGAGAGGCAGATGCCACTGGAGAATGAACAACTGGAACTAGAAAAAAGTATTGTGGTAAATCTGTCCAGTTATTAGCTAATTAAAGTGAGGAAACAGTGTTACAAAAAGGCCTGAATTATGTCCTCACCACTTACCAGAAATAATTTGACATCATTCTGGATCTACACAAATTCACACAAGTTGGATTTGAAAGCAACTTTCAATAAAACAAATGTGAATTCTGCCTTTTTGGACATCAGAGAGGAAGAGCGTACACCCATTTCTGATTGGGACAGACCCCCTTATAGGGAACAACTGAGAAAACCATCATTGTTTATTCCAGTCACATCTCCAGTTATTTTTGCTTTTCAAAACACATGAGAAAAGAATATTTTAGAACTGCTACATTCTGGGAATAAAACAAGATATAATATTTGTACTATGGAAGAAAGGGAAGCTCTAAAGAATTTGGCATCCAATCAATGTATCAAAGTCAAAGCAGCTGACAAGGGAGGCACAACTGTCATACTAGATAAAGTTAAGTATGAAAAGGAGTTAACTAGTCAATTGACTAATAGTTTTATAGAAAATTGTTGAATGGTTTGACTTTAAGTTTGAAACAGAATATTGATATTTACCTTTATGATCTATTCACTAGTAATACCATCACTAAATCTATGTATGAGTTTATGACAGTTGAATATTCAAGTAAGACCTACCCTTTATGGTTTACCTAAAATTCATAAAACTTTGGTTGATCCACCATTTTATCCTATAGTGGCCAGTATTGGCTTTGTGACTGAGCCACTGGCACAAATGGTGGACTTGTACATAAAACGCTTGGTACCATTGTGGCCAGTAAATGTAAGAGATACCATGCAGATGTTACAGATTCTATAGGATGTTGGAACAGAACAGAATGACATTTTGGTCACTATAGATATTAGTTCCTTGTATACGAACATTCCCCATGAGAGAGGTCAGGAAGCTGTAAGAGAGACACTGTATGAAAAAAACTGGGTATACAAGTAATTTCATTGAATATTTAGTAAACTTGACAGAGAAAGTATTAACTAGTAACTGCTTTGTTTTTAATGGAGACTTTTACCTGCAGGTTAAGGGAACTGCCATGGGGGCCTCCTTCACACTAAATTATGCCAACATATATTTGGCAAGTTGGGAATGCAATAAAGTATTGTCAAACACTAATCCATTCAGACAGTACTTGTATCTATATAAACGTTATATTGATGACATATTTTTGGTGTGGACGGGGCCCCCCGGCAGCTGTTTCAGACTTTGGGCCAGATATTCAAAACTTTGTCCCAGGGCTAAACTAGCACTGCCCAGCAGGCAAACTTAGCCCGGAGCACAAAGCAAGCCATATTCAAAGGAATAGCCCAGGGCAAACAGCTTCTAAATATAGCATGGGAATGAGGCCGGACAAACTGGGCTGGGAGTGCAGGGCAAACTTAGCCCTGGAATAAGACAGCTCTGAATATGGCAACCAGGAAGTGCAAACCACAACAGCAACACAGTGCATAGCGATGTGAAGAGTGCGTGAAGTGAGACTATGTGGCTAATGTGTATACCAGCAAATGCATGGACCAGTACAGCTGCAGGCAGCAGCGTATGTGAAAGTACAGTGTGCAAAACTGTAAAATATTCCCCGAACTGTTTGCTCAGCGCTAACAAATTTGTGCAGGTTTAGTGCAGGGCTAAACCGTTAGCCCAGTGCAAACATGTTTGCCAGGTGCTAAACTTTGCCATATTCAAAAGTGACATGCAAATGAGCCTACTTAGGCAGTCTCTGGGCAAACATCAGGATCATCATCTCATTATGCCTTGATCTGCATGTAGTTTGCACCGAGCTAACGTTTAGCCCTTTGCTAAACCTGCGCAAATGTGATAGCGCTGCGCAAACAGTTTGGGGAATATTATACAGTTTTGAACACTGTACTTTTACATGTGCTGCTGCCTGCAGCTGTACTGGGACAACACAGCACAGGCACAGATGGTGGTGGTGCTGCATGCAACTGTCACAGTGTAGGTCATGCTACAATGCACAGCAGACACAACAGTAGCAAGGGGACCAGTAGTATGTGGACACAGCAATGCCTATGGTGTGTAGGGCAGTGATGATGACTGCATTATACACAGTGAGAGGCCCAACCTGCAGGTGTTTACTGACAGTGGACATTACTATTACACTGTTGTGTGACCCACAGATACTGCACCTCTGGCATGGGATACTCACAGTGACATATACATGTTCGGCTTTGTGTGCTGTGGCAATTGTACAGCTGAGCGGTATGTGGCCTTGGGGGGGGCATATATTATCAGAAAGGCACACTGGTGTTGGGGTATTCCCAATACTGGCCCATGTGCACTGCATGATGTGTCCCAGCCTTTTCTCCACACCTGGTCTGTGGCACAGACAGGCCACTCATACACTCTCCCCTCAACACCCTCCATGCCCACAGTGCTCCATGTGTGTGCTGGCATCTGTTGGTGTCCACAGAAGAGCGGCCCACAGGTGTTTGCTGTATGGCCATACTGCCATGCTGCCCACTGGTGGCAGGGTCACCACTTACTGCCTGGCATGGCTGGGACTGGTGGCAGATGATGGCATCATTGTGATGCCATCAGTTAGCAGCATGTTTCCTCTATGTTTGACTTTGTCTGTGTGTCATATTTATTTGTTAGAGTCATGCAAAGCCACACAAAAGCCACTCAAACACCGTACAAAGCCAAAGTGTCACACAAAACTGATTGCTCAGGGTTAAGACAAACTTTTCCTGGGCGGTAATGTGCACCACGCTAAGTGTCGCACTAAGTCACACAAAACCACTTTGCACAGCACTAGTCACTGAATATAGCATTGCACCTGTATTCCTGTACACACACCCTCAGTTTGCCCCTTGCATACATTATGATTTTGCCCAGCACTAATGCAGTTTTCCCGTACTATTTGGCCTTTTGAATACAGCAGACCCACGCTAATCCCACGCTAAACCTGCACAAACGGTTTTTGGCCAGTTCAAAGTTTTGAATATCTGGCTCTTTATGACTTATTTGGAAGCATCTAAGGAGAAATTGAAATTCACTATGAACTCAGACATGCAAGGAGATTGCTTTCCTGGACTTCATGATAAGAAAAAAATGAGAGCGGGAACTTAATCACTTCACTCTACAGGAAACCTTCCTCTAAAAATGCATTTTTACAATTTGACAGATGCTACCCATGATATGTGGTGGAAAATATACCAAAAGGGCAGTATATGTGCTTAAAATGAAATACCTCTTCTGAGATAAAATATGCTAGGGAGGCTTCAGAAATGGCTGTCAAATTTCATGAAAGAGGTTACAATGAGAGTATTATTAGAGCAGCGAATGACTCAGTACAGGCTATGGATAGAAAGAATTTATTAGAAAAAGAGAAAGGACAAACACTGCAGGTAACAAGTTCTCCTTTAATTTTATTATAGAATACACTCCACAAGCTTATAAGAGCAGGGAGATTCTGAATAAACATTAGGATTTGCTTTCTCTGGAACCGAAACTGCCACAGGAATTTTTGAATCCACCAAGAATGATATACACTAGAGGCAAGAACATTGGGGACTTGGTGACTAACAGTTTATATACAGCACCTTCAACTAATTTGAATTCTTCGCTTCTATTTGGGACATATCAATGTGGACATTGTTCATTCTGTAAATATGTCAAAGTTGGAACTTCTTATGAACATCCCTTAACAGGAAAACTATTTGAGGACAGACATTTCATTAACTGTTCAATGCATAATGTGATCTATCTAGCTAGTTGTGAATGTCAGTGCTTCTATGTAGGGAAAACTAAAAGAAAGTTTAAGAATCAAATCTCAGAACATCTAAGAAGTATTGATGACATGGACAAAACTAATGCACTAGTGGTACATGTGAAAGAAAAAGGTACAAACCATAGGTTTCGGTTCCAGGGTCTTGAAAAGGTGACCCTGAATATTAGAGGTGGAGATTTGAATAATAAACTCCTACAAATACAGTATAGAGTAAATGGCAGTACATTTTAAAAGCCCATGCTAAAATGGGTTTAAATACTATTTTCAGTTTGATTCTTTTTTTAAAAAGATCTTAAAACTTAATTTCTTCCACCCCCCCTTTTTTCTTAAACTAATACGTAATCTCTGATCTTTCTCAGAAATATTTAAAATGTAATATCCTTAGAATGGCTGTATGTTGAGGTTTCTAAGTGTAAGTTCTTTAAATGGTTTATATAATATTTTAAATCATTTTTTGCAATGGTCTCCACTGATAAATATATTGCGAGAGGCCCAATTTATTATAAGCCTTTACAAGTAAATGGACTGTATAAATGAATATAATTTTTAGCCCCTTCCCCCCTTTGTTCTTCCTTCCCCGACATCCCTCCCTTCCCCTCCCTTTCTTTCCCCTCCACTTTCCCCTTCTTTTTTCCTTCCTTGTTGTTTCTCTCCCCTTCCTCCCTTTCATTGCTATTATAAGTCCATTATGAGACTACTTTTATATTGTGTATATAAGATGTTTTTCTAAGCACCTACATATGATTATGTTGCACATTAAGGTATGTCACTTTAAGAGAATCACTTTAAATATAGTGAGGTTGCTTTTGTTAGTTATGCCTTAAAAAGCGTCAGTGTGATGTGAAAATGTTTGGCATGGTTTTGGGAGCTACTGCTGATGTTTTTAACTAAGAACTTTATATGGAGGACTTTGTTGAGTGCTCTGTTTCTCACTGCTTACTGTGTAGCCCTACTTTTTGTGGTTTTGGAGCAGACAGATTGCAGATCATTAAGAAAGATGGAGAACAGAAGGGGACCATGCACGGAGCCCTGGGGGATGCCAGTGCAGATCGGGAGGGGTGGTGAGATGGCATCTGCGATCTTAACTAACTGGGTTCTACCAATAAGGTAGGCCTTAAATCAATTAGTGACAGAAGGGGTTAGACCAGCAGATGAGAGGGAAATAAGAAGGGAGTGGGAAACAGTGTCAAAAGCCTTGGCAAGGTTAACAAATATGGCTGAGGTGATTTGGCGATTGTTTATCCTGGAGAGGATGGAGTCAGCGAGCCGAAGTAGGGAAGTGGTGATTAAGCATTTTTTCATGAAACCAGATTGGAACAGGGTGAAGAAGGAGGTATCAGATAGAAAGGAGGTGAGTTGAGAGAGGAATACATGTTCTTGTAGTTTGGTAGGGTAGGGAGTAGGGAGTAGCGAGATGGGGCATTAGTTGTCAGGAGATGAGCACTCTCCACCTTTAGGTAGGGGGAGGACCACTGCATGCTTCCATGTGGTAGGGACATTGTAAGAAGGAAAGATTCAAGATTAAGAAGAGGGGGGTAGGCAATGGCCGAGGATGAGAGAAAGAGAGGAGTTTAGGGTCAAGGTCATCTGGGGAAGATCCTTTTGAGGGGTTGATGGCGAGGAGGGCATTTTGAGTGTCAATGGGGGAGGCTGAAGAGAATGAGAAGGAGGGGTGTGGGCAAATAGGAAGTGGAACAGTTTTTGAGGGGGAGGATAGAGGGGCAGCCATGACATTTGAGGGGGATGGGGTAATTAGGGAGGGACTTCAGCAGTTCAATTGCACATGAGGTATAATAAGAGTTAAATTCCACAGCTACAGCGTGGGAGTTGGCTACAAGATTGCCATTTACCTTTAGCACTGGGGAAGGGGGGGCAGGACTTTGGGGAAAAAGAGGGCATGAACCACCTTCCAGAACTTGGAAGGGGAATTTTTGTTAGTGAGAAAAGCATTTTTGAAATAATCGGACTTGGCCAGCCTTGTTGCCCTGGTACAGGTGTTTCAGAACTTAAAGTAGTTTGTGAGGTCATTAGGAAGCTGCGTGGATTTATGGTGCTTCCAGGCGTGATCTCTGGTCCTAAGTCAGGCTAATACAGTAGTTCTGGAGTAATCCACGGTAGGTGGTTACCCCTATCCCCGGTTTATTTGAGAGGAGCAAAGGCATTCTAATTTGCAAGGAATATTTCTTTGAAGTAGGCTAGCACCTTATCAACTGAGAGGGAGGAGACTAAGTAGTAGTACTAAAATATTTATTCATAAAAATAAATTTTCTGAATCAGGATAAAACTCGATTGAGTTAAAAACTCATTTACAATGAGGTCCTCTAAGTACATAAACTGCAATACAAGTCATATCACAGAACAAATACAAAGTTAATATATACAGGCAAAAAATATAAATGAACAGTAGCAAAGAGATGGAAGAGAGATCATATTAGTATTTTTCATACATAACATTTTCTTAAGCATCACCCAGGGAGATCAGTTAGAGAGAGATAGGTTGTGCAGGCGAGATTGAAGGTCTAGGGATTTCAAGGAGCAAAGTTGCAAGGTTTTATGTAGAGATTTTGGTCAGTGGAATTTTCTGTGAACATATGAACATATGAATGTGCCATCGGAAACAGACCACCTGGTCTATCTAAGTCTGCTCGACTGTGTAGCTAGCACCCCTAGTTTTCAGCTGCCCCACTCTCCTCCACTTTGTCATCCCACTGTCACTCCCCACCTCCCCCACACTCACTCTCCCCTGTTAACTGTCCCATGCCCTTTTAAAGCTGTTCATAGATTTACATGATACCACCCATTCTGGTAGTGCATTCCATTTTGCTACCACCCTCTACGTGAAATAGTGTCTCCTCATTCTCTCTTAAATCTTCCCCCCTCTATTCTTAGCCCATTCCCCTGATGTCCTTCCCCCTTCTTAGCTTAAAGACCCCACCTCCTGAAGTTTACCACCCAGGTAACTGATTTATCTGGCTCCCCGCACATCATGATATTAAACCACACCGTTTGAATGATCACTGTCAGCTAGTGAGTCCTCCACCTTTATTTCCCTTACTGCCTCCCCATTCAACAATACCAGATCCAAAGCATTCTTTAGCCTAGTGGGCATACTAACCAACTGTGTCTGGAGACCCTCCTGGACCATGTCCAGAAGCACTTGTTCCCTAGCACTGGAGGTGACCAGAATGGTCCAGTCAACCCCTGACAAGCTGAAATCCCCTGAGTCAAATTCCTGTCAATGAATATTGGATTGTGGTCGCAGATAGCATCTGGGAGGATACCAGAGTTAATTGCTCTGTGGGGGTAGGTGGTAAGAGCCCAGTTGATCATGGAGTGATTTTTTGTCTTATGGTTAGGGTGGGTGGGTTCCAAGATCAATTGTGAGAGGTTCAGGGCTCCAAGATCATTACATATTTTGGATGCCTTGGGAAACAGCCAGTTTAGGTTTAGGTCACCTAAGATGTATGGTTCACAAGAGCAAGAAAGGACTGTGATGGAAGTTATAAGGTCGCGAGCAATAGAGGGTTGGACATTTTGGGTGACAGTAAATGCTGGCTATAAAGATGGGGAGGGTGAAGAGCAAAGTTAAATGACTAACCAGTGCATCATGGGAAGCTGGACAAGTGGATGAATAAATAATAGAATATTGGAGGGAGGTAAGAATGTACATGGTGATGGCACCACCTCTACCTGCTCGGTCTTGCCTCAGGAAGGAGTAGCCAGGAATGGAGACTGAGAGATCCTGGATCGTGCTCTTTAGCCAAGTTTCAGTGATGATCAGTAGATCAGTTTTTAAGTGACCACCGTGGTTTTTAGATAGTCAGTTTCTTGCAACAAACTACGTATATTTAGATGAAGGATCTTGAAACCCTGTGGGAGGGCAGCAGGAGCAATAGAAGGGGCCACGGTAGATAATGGAGCATTCAGGGTGTGAGACGCAGATGGACCAGGGTTTGGGTGGATATTTCCAGAGGAGAGTAAGAGTAGACCTAAGATGAGGAAGTGAAGTCTGAGGCAGTTAGAGTTAGATGTTGAGGAACCAGTGAAACTGGGATGGTAGTACACATAAGAGTAGGACAGCAGGAGATGAAGAGCAGCAAAGAAGGATGGAACAGTTTATAATGAAGCATGAGGGATAGAGGGCAACTATGACCATAGTTCAAAGGGTAGAGAGGGAGTGATAGTGAGGATGTAAGGGAGGGATTGGAGATAGGAGGATGTAGAAGGAGAGTTATTGGGCATTTGCGAGTAGAGACCAGTTGGAGGGGTTAGGGAAGGTACTAGGAGCAGAGAAAGGGGGTGAGAGGAGAGAAGGAGTTTCACACTGCAGGGCATGATATGTGTAACAATGTGATCTCTACATAAGAGCAGCAATTCTGCAAGTAGGGATAAGAAAAAAAGATGAGAGGAGCAAGGCAAGGGGTGCTAGGTCTAATTGTCTTTATTTAACAGATACTTAAATAGAGCAAAGGAGAGGTATCTATATGAACAACAGGCAGGGATCACTTTAGATAAAGATTGTGTCCCTCTAATTAACCAGGAGAGACACACAATATAATCACTATTTAGCAATATTGTCAATATAGTCAATATTTAGCAATATAGTCACATAATATTAACACACAAGCAGAAACAGTGTAGTATAAACCCACAGCAATTTAATACAGTAACCCACAAGCACTTTCCCCACAAGCAGAAATCAAATACAATAACCTCTCCAGCGGTTTCCAAGGGAAATTAGCCAGTGGGAAGCAGGGCTTTGGATCTGAGTAGGCAAGAAGAGCAACAGTGGGCATACCTGATTTTCTCTGTGGCGGGAAGCTGAGTACGACCGGTGGCTCCAAGGAGCAAGCCATGGCTGCAGGTCTGGAGGAGGTAGCCTGGTCAGGGGCAAGTTTCTGTGGAGGGAAAAGGGAGAGAATTAGAAACTTTGAGTGGCTGGAGGATCGGCCACTGGTTAAGTTATGGGTAGAACTAGTAACAGAGAGAGGGGAGGGGGAGTTTGGAAACAAAAGGGAGCAGTAAATGGTGTCTGTATCTAGGTGCCAGAACCCTGAACAGCAAAAGAAAATGTAGTTTAGGTGAGATGGGGAGAAGGGGGGGAGATTAAGCAGAGTGCAAGGTAGTGAGTGTGTGTATGTGGGGGGGAATCGGAGCTAAGGGGAAGAGATTTGAGAGGCTAGAGCAGAGAGGATGAAAGGAACACAGTAGGCAAATGTTATCACTTTTAGCAATATAGTCACAGAATATTAGCACATGAACAGAAACAGTGCAGTATAAACCCACAGCAATTTAACACAGTAACACACAAGCAGTTTCCCCCCACAAGCAGAAATAAAATATAGTACCCTGCATAAAACACATTTACTCATAGTAGTTTGGAAACATTCACATTTGCTCATATAGTCTGGAAACATGCAGATCCAGATATTTGGCCCTATGTACTATACCAATGTGATGCGTAACCCGGGCACGTTGGCATAGCTAAGTCCAAATGCCACATAGTGGGGTCATGCAGACCCCACATGGCATTCACTAGGGGAGGGCGTAGGACAGGTTTGCACTGATCCCCCAGCCATGTGGGCAGCAGCACACCAGTGGCATATCGGGGTGTGTGCCCACACTCTGCGCCATTCACAAAGGTGCGGAATGCTGGGCGCAGAGGGCGCACCTTATGCCTGGGAACCCCAGCCATAAGGGTTGCACCCCCACCAGGATGCCACCACCAACAGCAGCCAAAATGTCAGGGTGCTGCAGACCCCTGCATCATACCGCTCCCACCCATGGAAGCCACAAGGAGGGTCAGGGCAGCCAATCGGGCATCCTGTGCCCAGTGTGGTTAGTGCACTGTGCACCAGCAGCTGGCATCCGCACCCTGTGGGTGTAAGGGATCCACTGGTGGACCGAGTCTGGGCATTCCATTGGATGTGTACCTGGTCCATGTAACACCCTTCCTTGCACCTGTGCACTGGGGCCAGGGCTGCAGACAGGTGGATGGCATTAGTGAATGCTGGTACTGGCGCACCTGTCCATGGATGTGCAGCTCTGTGGGTGGGGTAAGCACATTTCTCATGTACCTATGCCGCATTCATTCATAGGGGCCATAAGGGGGTTAAGCAGTATAGGGTAGGCTGGCTAGCCAGCTAAAAGCCAGTCAGGGCACAGCTTGGAAATAGCAAAAGCCGGTCAGTGAACAGACAAGGTGCTTGTAAGGGCCAGTGTCTAAATATCCCACTTTTTTTTTTTAAGTTGTTTAACCAGGTATAGCACACTATGCTGGAAGCTTTTTTACAGGAGCGACCTGGGAGCACAAGGAGGTTAAGTGACTTGCTCAGGGTCACACAGTATGCAAGTGGAAGGCATGCTAACCAATGGCAGTCCAGCGGTTTCCAGGGAAATTAGCCAGTGGGAAGCAGGGCTTTGGATCCAAGTAGGCAAGATGAGTAACATCGGGTGTACCTGATCTTCTCTGTGGTGGGAGGCTGAGTATGGCCAGTGGCTCCAAGGAGTGAGCCACGGCCGCAGGTCTGGAGGAGAGAGCCTGGTCAAGGACAAGTTTCTGATTTTCTCTGTGGCAGAAGGCTGGGTATGGCCGGTGACTGCAGGAAGTGAGCCATGGCCGCAGGTCTGGAGGAGGGAGCCAGGTCAAGGGCAATTTTCTGATTTTCTCTGCGGCGGGAGGCTGAGTATAGCAGGGGGCTCAAAGGAGCGAGCCATGGTGGTCACAGGTCTGGAGGAAGGAGCCTGGTCAAGGGCAAGTTTCTGATTTTCTCTGCAGCGGGAAACTGTAGACTCCGGAGCCGTCGTCGGCCGTTGGAATCGCCAGCTGCAATTCAATGCAGTTGCAATTAGTTGCAATTGCTTTGAATTGCAGTTATATCCTGCTGGAGTCTTATAATTAGTGAGTCGGCGATTCCAACTAACATGTCATTACAAGTTTACAACACTGATAGTGAATCGGGGCTTTGCCACCGCAGTTTCTTTTGTGATGAGCGGTAAAGCCGCAAGCCGAAGCGCACTCAATGCAGAAGACGGGGGGAACATGACTCTTAGACATCTCATCATCTCGACAGTCAGTTATTTTAACAAAGTCTGCCTCGCAACGTGGCGTGACCACTAAATGGCCCAATAATGCTCCTCCAGGGTGCTGTGGCGCGAATTATATGGACCAATGATTGGGTCGGAGGAGGAGGAGGAGTCCAGTCAGGAGGCGCAAGCGCTGATCAGATGACGTATGAGAGTTTGGTGGTTGGGCGGCGCCTTTGGCGGGAGAGTGTGAGGCTGGCGCGCGCGCTGCATCAGTGCGGTGAGTCAAAGCGAGCGAGGACAAGGAGCGAGCGAAGCAAGAAGAACTTCTGAAGAGTCACACTGTCACAGCGATTATTAGTGTGAGGTGAGGTGAGAGAAGTAGAACCGACCAGTCTAGTAGTCCTGGATCCAGACAACCGCTGACATATTGTAGTGAAACTAAGAAAGTCGGGTGGTCTGGTTCGTACTAGATCAATCAAAAGTAAGTTTTTCAGGAGCATGATCTGTGTACTGTGTACTGTGTGCACTATTGTAATATGTTTGAAGGATTGTGTGGACCCAACTGCAAAATGACTAGCGGGATGGCAGCAAAACCTCATAGCTCATGAGAGCCGAGGAAAACACACTGCCAGTTGCCAGAGGCCAAGAAATAAAAGCCCATCATCACTCCTCACAACTGTGGTGGAAACACTGCCCTTCGCAGAGCAAAGACCTGTTTAGTAGTACTCCTCCACAGCTAACTGCAGAGCTAGCCAAATAAATAAAGTTAAGCTGCTGAGGAGAATCTTAAAAAGGAAATGCTCCCCCACCCCCAAAATGGCAGTACCCCTGAAACACTAACAAACTGCACATATTAAAAGTAAAACCTAAGACGGTTATGTTTGTCAGCAGCACATAAAAACGCATGCACTGGCATCTCAATTAGTTGTGATTGAAAGGATATTCTTCATTTCTTCTGGTGAGCTCACTTGGTGTTGTGTGGAACTCTATGTGTTTCATATCCATATCAGCTATTTGGTCACTGTGGAGGGTGTAAAAGCCTTTGTTGCTGTCTTCTGCATGTATAGAGCCACTTGCCTTGTGAAGATTCAGAAGAGTGGTTCACATGAAGTTTTTTCAAACTTATCTGATTCAGTTTTGAACACTTCTGTGAAGGCAACAGCATGTGAAACAAAGAATTTCTACCAATTTTAAAAATACTATGGGGACATGTTTTATTTATGTATCTCAGGTTATTCATGTATATCTTTTCTATATCTTTATATATCTGTATATCTTTTCTGCTGGGTGTTTTTTTTTTTGAGGTGTGGCTTTGAATGTTTTAAAGCCCAAAGCTTTGAGTCTGTCACTTGTCACCTAATATCTGTACTGCCTGCCATGCCCCCACCCAGGGCCAATGGTGTTGCGCAGCCCCGCTCTAGGATCTAGCTCCTGGCTGGTGAGCCCAGCTAGTCAGGTGTGGGGCCACTGGTGTTATTTTTTCTTCCTGTAGTGCCCCTGAGGAGTGTGCCATGCAGTGAAGCAAAAGTGTGTGCTGGCCGCTGGCCACCGCACATCAGTGTCTTCCATGCCACCACCCGAGGCCACTATGCAGTTCCGGGTGCCTAAGTTTCCCCCAGCTTCAGCTAGGTACCAGGCGAGGACCAGGAGAGCTCTGAGGAAGACATACTATGCACTAAGTTGGTGCAAGTTTTAATTGATTAATTCTTTGTCTAGTTAGTCGCCGCCGCACTTCTAGTGTTGCTGTGTTTGAAACAGTTGTGACCAGAATAAAATCAAAGACACGGTAAGCTGTGCTGCATATGATTTATTTGGATGAACTGGGCGGGTCTGTGCATTTGGGTTGCTTTTGGTTCAAAAGCGAATGTTTTTAAAAGAGGACCAGGATGTGCAAGCTGTTCCCACTGACTAGCAGAGTCCGTCGGATGCTCGCCTCGAGCCTCGCCGGCCTCCTCCCCACCGGTGTCCCTCTGCCCCGACTTCACTTGGAACCCAGGTCATTGGCACCGCAAGCGGTAGTGCTCTACTGCTGCGTCAGTGGGCTGGCTGTCTGATTAATTATTTAACAAATTCTGATTTCTTTTTGATAAACTCATGATTAGTTCTGTGGTAGAGCAACCTGCTTGAGGTGATGGGACTAAATAAAACATACCAGTATTATAGAAAAGACATAAGGATTATATTTACAGTTGCAAGGGCTGCTCTGTGTGTGTGTGTGTGTGTGTGTGTGTGTGTGTGTCTCTCTCTCTCTCTCTCTCTTTCTCTCTCTATATACCTACACAGTGTGCTATCTGTTCCTAGTGGAGAGCTTGAGTAGTTGGTGTCATTGATTTCTTTAAGGCCCTGATTAGGCAGTGGGGTAAATAGCTCATCACAGGAAGAAAATTCTGTGCATGCACTGAAAACTGGAACTGTGTTATTTCTGTTCTTGCATGGTAAGCTTACTGCGCTGCAGTGACTCTGCAGCCGGGGCTGTGCTCTGCCAGTCTCGGACTCTGACTGCAGCACAGTAATCGTGCACCTATTAGTTTTTCAAACACTTCATCTCATTATTTACACTTTTTTAAATATACAGTGTCATTTGTGCAGCGATCAGGTTGGTGCGATTAGTGTAAATGCCTTTGTTCGGCAGCTGTTATACATCGGATCTCTGTTGGGTACAAGCTTTGGTAGAAAAAAATTTCCCCTTCAGCCAGCTTAAAAGCAAAAAAACCAAAGCAGAATAATTTTATTTTGCAAATTTGCATCGTGTGAGGCAGCGGGATTCGCGGGGGGGGGGCTAGGGCTAGCTAGGGCTAGTCAGTGGTCACCTTATGGAGAGAGCATGTCATGGCACAAGTTACCAAAAGAAAATCTCCTTTGAGTGCGAGACTTGCAATTTATAATTTTGTTTTCATTCAGTTGGACTATAGCATTACTATTTCAGGTCTTGACTTGTACAGTATGGCCCAGATATTCAAAGGGTTGCGCCATGCGCAACAGGGTTGCGCCATGCGCAAGTCCAAAATGCGCCATTCTGCGATATTCAGCAGGAGGCAGTTACGCCACTGGCAACAGGTTGCGCAAGAGAGCAATGCAAATGAATGCATGCTCAACAGGAGGGGAAGGATCCATGCATAACCTCCGCAACCCGATATTCAGTCGGGTTGCGCAGAGTGTGCATGCGCAACCCCCAACCTGCGCCTGCACAAGCTTGAGCCAAAAAAAAAAGGCTTAAGTTGAGGGCCACCCACAGGTGAGCTGCTGCATTGCAGGGTGCAACACAGCAGCTGCCACCCCTAGCTGGCCCCCAACTCAGTCCCTGTATTCCCCGCCAGCCCGATCGCGGGCAGTACAGAGTACATTCACCCCACACACACATCTTCCACAGCCCGATCGCAGGCCAGAGCAAATACATATCGCCCCCATCACCCCACAGCCCGATCGTGGGCAGAACCTATAACCCCCAGTGCCCGATCGCGGGCAGAATGTAACCTCCCCCAACCGAATAACTCCCGTGGTCCAGTGGATCGTAAAGCCCGATCGCAGGCAGAATGTCACAGCACAACCCCCCAAACATGTCCCTGTGAAACAGTGTCCCCCACTTACCCACGGCTTTCCACTCCCACTCCCCTCGCAGCCGCGGGCGGCTACATTATCTCACCCGCCTGCCGCTTGCTGCCTGTCGATTGATTGTTCGTAGCAGCACGTTGTGTTGCGTGTGGTTATTCACTGGCGTAGTATATGTCAGACATGACAGTCCAGATTTGTGGAATTAAATCTGGATCAATATAGACGGTATAGCTGCACGCCCATTGGCTGTAGCTCTGCACCAATGGGCATGCAGCCCTACCGGACAGTCAGTCGGGGGCGGCAGGTGGTGGGATGCTGTCGTCTACCGCTGCAGGGGGGAGCGCGGTGGAGGCTTCGTGGTGGGTGGGGGGCCACTGGACACCAGGGAGATGTTTGGGGGTTGTGTTGACATTCTGCCTGCGGATCGGCTTTACGTCCACTGGACCACCAGGGAGTTATTCGTTGGGGAGGGTTACATTCTGCCCAGGATCGGGCACTGGGGGTTCATACAGGTTCCCGTCACGGATCGGGCTGTGGGTGATGTGGGGGCGCATGTCGTGTTCTGCCCGCAATCGGCTGTGGGTGGTGTGGGGGCGATCATGTATCGTGTTCTGCCCGCGATCGGGCTGTGGGTGATGTGGGGGCAACATGTACGCGTGTTCTGCCCGCGATCTGGCTGGGAGATGTGTGGGGTGTTCGTAACTGTGATGTCCTGGGATCGGAGTTGTATTAGGTGCCGGTCTCGACGGCTGCTGCCTGGCAGGGTGGCCAGGAGCAAGTCCTCGATCGGCGACCTATTATGTATCGTGGCAGCAAATGGGGCTATAACAGATGCAAATGGCCCCTGCGCTTGCATAAATTAAGCGGCCCCATTTGGCGTCACCTTTGAATATCGGAAATTGCGTGATGGCGCAATGGTACTTGGCGCCACCGCAAGTTTAATGCTTAACTCTGGCAACTTTGCGGTACAAGAAGTTCCACTGCGCCGCGCTAGTGTTGTAGTTGGGTGATATTCAAAGGAGTTGCTCAACAGCTAACCCTTTGAATACTCTACCTCACACCCCTGCACAACTATTTTGAGCAGCGAGGGGTTGCGCTTCAGACTGCTTAGTTTGAATATCTGGGCCTATATCTAATCTGGAAATTTTCTCACTGAATGGGTCAATCTGGCAGTCATGATGTGGGACTGGGACACATCATCAGACATGCATGGAGATACAAGTACATTGTGAACACCACCAGTCCTGAGTTAGAATTTCTATTGAAAGTCTGAGTTTACGCAACACCTGCTCCATATGGGTGGGACATTTTCTAGTGTGGGATGAATGTGAGACAGAACAATGTTATGGGGAAAAGTGAGGACTTAGTGAAACCACACCTTCAGACTGGTAAACCTGGACTGGCTGGACCAGGTGCAAGTTGTGCAAATATTGCTGGTCCAGACACTCTGGATGGACAGACGGTGGTCTGGCATACTTATCTGGGTCAGTCTGGTTTTCGACTAGTCTGGCCAAGGTTGAAAACCAGAGGGCCAGAAGCAGACCTGACCTAGGTAAAAGCTGGACTAGTCCATCCAGCCAGCCCAGAAATAGTCATGCAACTTATGCCTGGTTCTGTCAGACCAGCAAGTGTGGATTTTACCAGTCTGAGTCTGGAGGTCTGGTATTCACCCATACCAGGAAAATGAGGAACGCCCTCCATAATGAGGGGCAGTTGAGAGGCATATTTTTATATAAAACTAGTTAACTCTCTGAGTTGGGTACTCAGCTTAGCGATGAGTGTATATAGAAATAACGGGTGTACACTGTAACTCTTGTTTGTTGTCTCAGATTTGTTTGTTGCCCTCAGTTGCACCCTGTTTGTTGTTCTACAGCTGTATACCCAAACCAAAAGCTGTATTGGGTAAGGGAGAAAACTAAAACTAAAACACTACCCATTTTATGCATTTGCATAGTAGCTTTTTACGAGAGAGCAAACAATCATATCTTGCTAGTTTGCATTAATATATACATAGCTGTATGTAACCCCTCACTCTGCCTTTTACCAAAATCCATAGGTGACATACTGTAGGCGCTGGCAGCGATACCTGGTGGGGAACTGTCTGGGAGGATGAGGTTACCTTTGCACAAGGGGACCTAGGTTTGGCTACTCGCACAGGGCAACGGCAATCCGAACACAGGAAGCAATAACTGTAATGTCCAGAACCAGGATTGGATTTTCTTAGTGTGGCTTTTTTCATAAACTAGCTGAACATAATAAAGCATAGATGGACCCCTATGGGCTACGCTTACTGATAATGCAGATTAGAGAGTACAAGGTGGTCCATTAAGACTGATCCCATTTCTACTGTTTTCAGGCTCTGGACCCACCAGGCACACAGCCCGGACTTGCATGCGCTTTGATACACAGCCCGACTGGTCTGCCTCCCTGCCAGCCACTTGACTGACGGTCCATTTAAAGAATGAACCTATTTTACTTGTTGTGGCTTCCTACCACTTAGAGTGAAGGATCTCTAGAGAGATTTTCTTCCTTCTTCTGACTCCCATCTCACAAGAAGAATTTTTTCCCAAGTTGTGTCTCTCACACTACTTTAGAGTCTGCGACTCTAGAGAGATTTTCCTATTTGGTGACCCAGGTCTGGGGAGCAAAATGCCTGCACTTGAATAAGAAATATGTTCAGATATTCTGTGTCACTGCAGAAAATGTATGTAACTCCAGACATAAAAAGTCTAGATGACTAATTGCCTGTCACCTGGTCCTCAGCTGACTTTGTTAGGGACTGTCCTTTTGGTACATAGAGTATTTGAATATATTTCTTCGAGTGGTAGTATTTAACTTATTCTGGTTTATCGTGTTGGTTGCCCTGACCTGAGTGCTCATCCAGGATGCACTGCTATTGGTGTGTGGACTGTCTTATGACAGACACTCTGCTTTCCCTTTCAGGTTCACTGCTTTACTGAAACCAAATAAAACTATCTTATTTTATTATGACCCAGCAGCTACAGAAGTAAAGTTCAGCTTGGGGAGGGCCAGTAGTCTTTCTGATTTGGTAAATTTGTATGTGCACAATTTGGGGACAGCAGTAGAAAAGTGATATTTTATTAAATATATTTGAACCAGTTCCAGTACTGTCATCGATTGAGAGGCCTGGAAGGCAAGGAGATCCCAAAGAGAAGAATAATCATGACTCAGTGTAGTGGGAGTTCTCATCAGAGATGTTTGTTCAGAGCCGGATGGCAGGAGACTTGACATCAGCTGCCTCTTGAGACTTCTGTTTGGGTATCAGTGAGTCACCAGGGGTGTAAGTAAATGCCTATCCATCATTCCGCTCAGTATCTGTCTCACCTCAGGATAGTACTTGATAGACAATGGGAACTATACCAAAAGCAGTAAGACTTTAAAAACTAATGCAGTTGATTTCATGCACTGATGAAGTAAAGGTATTTGGCAGCAGCTGCAATGGAGTTAGGCTATACTACCTTCTGTATAAGAATAATATAGTGTGTAGTGATGCCGTATTACTATTTTAGCAGTAAGAGTTATGACCTTCCACTTTGTTATGTCATTGATATGAGAGCATTCTGTTATACCTTCTTAACTGTGTCATATCAGTGGTATAACAAAGGGAAAGCCTGGCAGTCAATGTTCAGCTTTTACAAAATATTGAAGATGTGCATAAAGTCAATAAATGCTGTTGAGTCTATCTGCCTGCTGAAGGAAAGCTGTCGAAATCAGGTGGGGGTGCCTGCTTTCACCCTCCGGCCCCGGCCTGAAGGCTTACCCCATTTTTAGCAGTTATGTTATCACGTATTTCTGCGGCCAATCTTCCGGTTTTACATTTGAGAAGACTGTGACCCAGAAGTGTTGTGGGGGGGGAGTGGCTGCATTTTCTGTAAATGTGTGATGTCAGCAGCGCCACTGTTCACGCCATTAATTTGTATGAATAATGTGCGGCTGCACCTATACAGTCCAGGATCATTCTCACCCATCCGCCATACTCCGGTCAAGACTGCCTTCCAACTTTAAACAGTGTCGTGGCACGAGAACAATGCCCTTTCATGTGAAAGCAAACCAGGGTAACTTTGTGGGTGGAATCGCAATTTGGTCAGCTTTCCTTTAAGAAGACCATTAACAAACATCCAGATGAATCAATCTTCCGTTTGATGATGGAATGCTAAGAGCAGCAAGTCAATATACATTATTACCGAATCAATCTTCCTTGATTTCAGCCTGCTTGAAGGAAAGGTGTCAAACAGTGGAAGCTTGCTTCACCCTCCGGGCCCTGCCTGGAAGGCTACCCCACTTAACAGTTATATTATCAATAGTAGTGATAGCCAGACAACTTACTGTATTTTACATTTGAGAAGACTGTAACCCAGAAGTGTTGTGGGGAGGAGGAGGGCCGTATTTTCTGTATGTAAAGGTGCTGATGTCAAGAGTAGCCGCGACCGTTCGCCGCTAATTCCAGTAGTTAACAGTGCGTGCTGCACCTACAGTCCAGAAGCACCGATTCTTTCCGCTATACTCCGGTCGCAGACTGCCTTTCCAACTTAAATACAGTAAGCTGCGGTAGCAATGCTGCTTACATGAAAGCTAAACCAGGTAACTTTTGTGGGTGGGAACCGCTATTTGGTCACCTTCCCTTAAGAAGACCAGCTGAATAAACATCCGATGAATCAATCTTCGTTTGATGATGATGCGTGAAGAAGAGCAACAAGTCAATATACATTATTATCGAATTAATCTCCTCTTTGATTTCAGCCTGCTTAAAGGAAAGTGTCAAAATCAGGTGGGGTGCCTGCCTTCACGCCTGGGTGAAGGCTACTGCACTTTAGCAGTTATATTTACAACAGTATTTTTTAAGGCACAACCATTGTATTTTACATTTGAGAAGACTGTGACCCAGAAGTGTTGTGGGAGGAGGAGGGCTGCATTTTGTATGTAAAATGTCAGCTTTCTTTTGTTCACTGCCACATTTGTATGGAAGCGAACAGCGGCTGCACTATAATAGTCCAGGGAGCACCCCACCCTCATCCGCCATACTCGGGTCGCAGACTGCCTTTCCAACTTAAAATACAGTAAGGTCGCACAAGAACAATGCCGCTACTGTGAAAGCTAAACTGGGTAATCCTTAAGTATGAATCTTTCTAGTTGATCCTCTGTTGTACATGAATTGTTGATTTTGATTGTTTTACTGGGTGATTACACAACAGTTGGTGAAGGAAAGAAGATATTATATTATTTTAATGTCATTATGTTAAGGCCATAGTATTAAAGCATTGAAAGAGTAGAGGCCATTACTATCAAGAATGGTTAGCTGGGCAGTTGATGCATATTTCTCTTTAAGTGAGGTATGGTTGCAGTCATAACAGATGAGGCTAATAATATTCTGGTACAATTTTTTCTTCTTTTATTGTGCTTGGGAAAGTGATAATATTTCCTAGAAGTTGCTTCCTTGATAGGTTAGGATGTGACAGAATTTAATTATGTATAGGTGATGTTGTGCAATTACACACTTGTTCTAGTTATGAAATTGGCTGCTGCAGGAATATTGCAAATATATACTATATTTGGCCTTACAAGAATATTTGTATTAGGATGAGGTGATTACCTGAAATGTTGGAGGAAGCAATGAAGGTCACCTTCTGATTGACTGACATAACTGCAAACAAATTTCAAAATGGCACTACCACAGAAATGCTTTAGGATCTTGTTACAAGAAATGAGTATATTTATGCCATGTATACTTTTGTATTTCAGTAACTCTCCAAAGATTGCTTTAATATATTGTAAAACTGTGCTGCAGCATGCTACAGATTGTTTTTTTTTTTGGGGGTAACATAAATAACTTCAACCAAGCAAAATTTATCAATAATTTTTTTTTTTTTAAGTTTACAGATTTATCCCTGTTTTAGCATAAGCTGGGTGGAACACTTCAAACCAGCTCATATTGCAGACTTTGCTTCTATCTGCCCACATGCACTGCCAATTAAAAAAGCTCTGTATGCCTTCTGAATAAAGAGCTCTGTCATATTCATGTGTGTGTGTGTGTGTGTGTGTGCTTTATTTTTTGCCATAATAAGTTATAAACTGACAATCATGTATGTAACCTACTCAGTCCCCCTAGGTTACAAATGTGATTGACAGTGATAAATAAGTGTGCACAATTTGGGGCATTGGACCCCCTGAAATGTAAGAAGATGGTTAATTTGTGCCTGGGGCTGAATATTTATTTATTTAAGCATTTAACCATAAAGGTACACTGAGAAGGACTGCTCATTTCAAATATGTCCTGGGAAGGGAAGTGGAGGTACAAGTAATGCAGTGCAATATACAGTTCTTAGCAAGGTAGTATAACAGGGCAAAATACAACATACATATGGGTTCAATAATGCAGCACAACAAGTTAAGTACAAGGTTAGAGTGCAGATGATCAGAAGAAACATTAGCAGTTACAGTCAAGGCAGTGATAAATGAAATACAATAACATGGTAAAAAAGATTGCTGATTAACAGGGTACAACCTGGATCCTGTGAATACCCGTGTATACATGACAGTTTAGGGAATAGTTATAGTGAGCATTTAGGAGATAACCACAAGTGCTTTGTTGAGCAGAGCCATAACAAGGCAAGAAAGGACTAGAGCAGGACCAAAGGCATTAAGTGGTACTGAGCTTTGGACAGTGTCATAAGGTTTGGTAGGAGCAGGAGTGGGATGTATACACATGCATGAGGAAAGGGAGAGCTTTAGGAGAAGTCACATTGTGGATATTGGAGGGGAGGGCATCTCAAAGTTTAGGACAACAGTAGGAAAAGGCAGATTGGCCAGCAGAAGTTAAATAGTGGGAGATGACAAACAAGCGAGAGTCAGTGTTCTGAAGTGAGTATGACCTCAGTGATGAGGCAGAGATGACAGAGAAAAGATAGGCAGGGAGATTCCCAGTTCAGAATTTGGCCATGAAAGTAGCAGAGTGTTCCAGTCACCTGGACTTCAGTGAAGGGAGAGACGTGGCTATGCAAAGACTACAGTGGTGAGTGTGAGGTGGGGCAGGATTGTATGAAGCAGCAGAAGGAATTAAAAAGGGCATCCAGTCTGGTCAGAGTAGTTTTGGGGATTGCACTGTAGACTATGTCTGCATAGACAAACGTAGAAAGGATCCTTTTCTGCACAATAGTGCGTCGGGCTGTTGGAGGAATGCTGTCCTTGTTTCTATATAATAGAAAGCATAGAAATAGAATACCTATTTAAATCTCTAAAGATGTTTTCTCTACCTGTTTGAAAGGAATCAGGCTGCCTGACTCTGTCCTGTCCCTCTACTTTCATAGCAGAAGCCCTATCATGCCTGGGAGGGTGATTTTGTTTCCTAATATGATTGGCTTATTTCTAGCCAATTGGAATACTGATTTGCAGCTTTTAATCCGGTTTTGCCCACTAATCGGTCCATTCTTTTTGAGCAGACTGAATGTTTAGGCTCTCTTGTCTCCTCAGACCTCCATGTTACAAACCGTATACCATTGCCGCTGCAACTCCCTGATCGCGAAGACCTCCATAGTGACAGAAATCAGGCAAAATATGCCAGTCACTGTGGTGGTCTGTATGGTGATCGGGACTGCCTTGCTGGGTGTTTGCACCCCCCAGTCCAACTCTGACTCAGACTTAGAATCCTAGAGACTGGGGGTGCAATGGATACATGGAGGTATCCCCAACACTGCGACACTGTGATGCCGACAGTCGGTACTGCGGCTGTCGCTGTCGGGGATGTCTCCATGATGTCTGTTGCTGCAGCATGGGTAAACCATTACAAACAAACACTTAGGTTATGAACAGGTGTGCTAAAACTTCATAAAACAAATGTCAGACACCAAAGGGGCCCCCCTTTCCTTAGTAGTAAGCTGCAAAATAGATCTGGTGTGAATATTATTGAATTTTGTTCAGAATTTGGAAACAGAAGTTGGGGTTCACTGAATGGCAGTCTGCAAGGTCTCTGGGACAGAACAAAATTCAATTACATTTGTAACAAGGAGCAGATTTAAAGACTGGTCCCTGTTATAACTGAATTTAGCTACTGGGCATGGTTTATTGTGCCAAATAAAGATGCATTATATTTTTATTGTCACGGGTTCCATGACTGCCATTTAAATAAATATTATAATGCCAGAAAATGGCAAGTTTTTTTAATGTTGGCCATGGTGAACTGTTTTGTTGCTATAATAACTTCCTTCTGTGCTTTAAATTTCAGTTTTGCAATGTGATAATCAGGGGTCTACAGCTGTGTAATACATAATTAATAGCATGGGTATGACTTTTGGAGACTGCCAAAAATCTTTTTTTAGTGGTCTTTTTGTTGTGTCTTGTTTGTAACCGGGACAGAAGAAGCATGTTCATGTTTGTAACAGAGGACCTCCTGAAAACCTCTGTCCCTTTAACACAGGGGTGGACAAACTGTAGCTCGTGAGCCACATGTTGCTCTCAAAGCAGTTTGATGTGGCTCTCGATGGGGTTTGTGAATCATGTGTCAAGTACAGGTTACAGTCTTTTAAATTTGAGAAAAGTCAAAGTACAGGAGCTGAAAAGTGCCCTGAGTGCTCAACAAGTTACTTTTACTAAGCATGCGAGCAGATCTAAAGCTGCAAGCTGCACTGAATAATTATTTTAAAATTACAAGTATTTTTTAAAAAATACTGTAACTTAATAAAATACAATTATTGACTATTTACTATCACTATATTATTATTGTAACTCCTACATATGGCTAAATATGATTAAATATGGTTAGGGTAAGGGTCGCATGTTGGATATGGTATGGGCTACACATTGTTGTGGCTCATATTTCTCAGAAACAGTGAATGTGTCTCATGACCCTGAAAAGGGTAGACACCCCAGTTGTAACAAGAAAGACTTTTGGTGGTACCTTATTTTTGTTGTTAATCTTTTTATTGGCAATAAAAGTAAAATACAACAAACAGCAAACAGAGGCACATACCAAATAGATAAGATACAGAAATGGAAAACTGAAAACATAGTGGATTTACATGCATTACAATCAGAGACACATGCACAATAGCACTCAAGGGAGTTACAGCCCCATCTGCTGGAGTGATGCATCTCCAATGGAAGAAAACAATATAAACAGGGGTAATATGAAGACATGTAAAAAAAAAAAAGATGGGATAAAAAAATAACAAAGCAAGGATCAAGCGATATATCAGTTCTTCAAACTACCTCCATGGATGGTATGAGTTCAACCAATGCACCTATGAGAGGTTAGCGTGAGCCATATAAAACAGGAAAATACAAAACCAGTGAAAACAACACATCAACAATAACAACAGTACTAACTACTGTTTTTGCTAAGGAAGAACTGCTGGGATTACATGAGAGGTACAGATAACCCTTTTAATTAACTGCTGGTGTTATGAGGGGCTATGTGTAACTACAGGGTGGATGGCTGAAATTCAGGATTATGACAAAATCTGGACTGGAGAAATGAGCCCTGGCATTTGATAAAGTGGGACATAGTTTTGGCTGAAAACTGGATAATTTCTCATAAATAGCTAATTGCCCAACTGCCTGGAGTTGTTCTGTGTGGGAGGGAGCTTTGGTGGAATTGCCAGTTGCATACAGTAGCCTCCACTATAACAAATTAACTGGGAGCCATAATGTGAGTTTGTCACAGCTCCTCATTCATTCATTGAGGGATGTTACAAATCTACCAGAGCACTAAATGCGGCTGCAGATAAGCATCCCTCCCGGCCCAACCATTCACTCCTCCAAGCTGCTGCTTAGTTATACACTAAGAATACTGCTTATAAGACATGGTATTTAAGTCAGCTTTGAGTAACAACTCTGCTTACTTCTGCTGCTCACATCTATAACTCTGCTTGCATTTCTTTCAGTCAGTGATGGTCATTCGCCTATCCAACTGCTCATACTCCCTGGCTGCTGGTTTCACTATACAATTAAATATTTAGCCGTCTTAACTCCAGATTTCTAAAAGTTGGACACCAAGGGGTCTGGTACATAAAATCAGTAGTGGTGTAATATAGTTTAGCCATCACTCCCATACACCAGACTGACCAAACCGACAGCACCCAACTGACTGAACTGACAGCATGTAGTTTGTGGACTGGAGGGTTAAACAGGGTGTACTGTACAAGTCACACAGTGTTCTGATTACTGTCAGCATGGTAATCTGACCGGTATGTACAGGTACTTGACAGTGATTGCGGAGGCTGTCTAGGTCCGTATGGAGAAGCATAAAAAAGATCAGCTGTGCTGTTAGTACATAGCTACCACACTGCCTGTTCTCACAAACAAATTAAACACACTTCATCCAAAACTTGAACAGTTTTATCATATTTAGGTATCCAGATTAAGATTACTTACAGCTTGTGAACCAGAGGGACTTGAGGGCTGGTTTACAGGAAGAGGTGAAGTCATGATCAGCAAGAGATTAGGTTGGACTCATCAGACTGCAATACCTTTGGATGCCACAGGGAGTGTTCACTATAGCTGAGTTTTCATTATACTGGAGTTCACTATAGCAAGGGGACACTGTAGTATTTGCCTTTAACTACTACTCATATGCAAAGACCCATTGTGTCAGAGAATGCTTAGGAGTGCTGACCCACCGGCACAGCAGCAAAACATCTGCTTGTGGTGCTGACATCCTGGGTTCAGTGATGGACTCTGGAGTCAGAGGGCCAGCCGGGGAGAGAAGGATCTTCACCAGGGGAAGGGGGAAGAGTGTCCAGTGTTTTATAGACCTCTGGTGGAGGCTGGGAATACCACTGCGGTTGGCAAATGCCATCACCTTGGGGGGGCGGGGTGGATGCTGGATGACATTGCATGTCCCAACCCCCAGGTGTTCAGCATTCAGGAAAAAGCCAGCCTCCAGGCATGATGACCTGCTCTGCCACTGTCTCCACTGCCACCAGTGTCACGCTGGGGGGTCCTGCACCAATGGTCCTGATCCGGGGTAAGCCAGGACTTGCCAGCAGTGTGTCCATTGAGAGGGGCACACACCTGGCGGCCTCACCAGGGAGTAAGCCTGAGCATGGGGGACAGTAGGCAGGGCAGGGCTGAGCTCTGGTAAGGATTAAGGGCTGGCCCAAGATAAAAAAGAATACTTAGGAGTATTACCTAAGCAGCAGCCTAACAAGAGGAGTGGAGCATTAACCTGAATTGTGGAGCTCACAACTTCTTCACAGATATTGATGAGTTCTTGCCAAAACAGATTTAGGAGTGAGAAAGCCCTTATGATATGGAAGAGGTGTGCTGAAGGACACCTGCATCTCCAGCAATGGTCATCGCTCATCAGTCAGAGGTGCTTGAGAACTTGGAGTGTCCTGTACCATAGATAAATGGTTTTGTAAAGGATGCGGCAGCTTCTGCCATCCCTATGTGGTTTATGTCCTCTGAACAATGCCTGGGACCATAGAAACATAGACTTTGACGGCAGATAAGGACTGCTAGACCCATCTAGTCTGCCCATTTCCCTACCTACAGGATGAGCCACAGATTCTAGTTAACCAACAGCCTATTTCTTCCTACCCCCCACAAGAATTGCCTTATGTCTGTCCCATGCATTCTTGAATTCTCCCACAGTTTTAGACCCCACAACCTCCTCAGGAAGGCTGTTCCATGCATCCACTACCCTCTCTGTGAAACAATACTTCCTCACATTGCCCCTGAACTGCCCTCCTTCTATCTTTACATTGTGTCCCCTTGTTCTTGCAAGTCTCTTTTTCTGAAAGATGCTACCCTCTTGGACTTTGTTGATTCCACTGAGGTACTTAAAAGTTTCTATCATGTCCACCTTCCCCCTTCTTTCTTCAAGAGTATACATATTAAGCTCCTTTAGTCTCTCCTCATATGGCTTCTCTTGCAGACCCTGCACCATTTTAGTTGCCCTCCTCTGGACTACCTCTGTCCTGTCTATGTCCTTGCGGAGATGGGGTCTCCAGAACTGGACACAGTACTCCAGATGGGGTCTCACCAACTGTCTGTACAGAGGGATAACAACTTCCTGTTTTCTGCTGCTGATGCCTCTCCCTATATATCCCAGTATGCCCCCAGCCCTCCCTACTGCCTTCTCACATTGCTTGCTAACCTTAAGGTCATCTGATATGATTACCCCCAGGTCCCTTTCCTTTTTTGTTGTTGTTTCTACCTCCCCACCCATTGTGTATTCTTCCCCTGGGTTCTTGTTTCCCAGGTGCATTATTTTGCACTTCTTTGCATTGAATCCAAGCTGCCATGCTTCTGACCATTCCTTCAACCTTGCCAAGTCCCTTCTCATCCTTTCCATGCCTCCTTGTGTATCAACCCTGTTGCAGATCTTTGTGTCATCTGCAAAAGGCATACTTTTCCTTCCAGTCCCTCTGCAATGTCACTGATGAAGACATTAAAAGACTGGACCCAATACTGAACCCTGCAGTACCCCACTAGTAACCCCTCTTTCTTCAGAGTGGACTCCATTTACAATTACCTTCTGTGTCCTGTTGTGCAGCCAATGTTTTACCAGGGCTAGCACCCTGGGACCCACTCCCAGGCTGGTTAATTTGTCTATTAATCTTTGTGTGGGACTGTGTCAAATGCCTTGCTAAAGTCTAGGTAGGCCATGTCACAGCCCTTCCTGGTCTACTACTTTGGTCACCCAGTCAAAGAAATCTATTAGATTCATTTGACATGACCTTCCAGCTATGAACCCACGCTGCCTTGGGTCCTGTGCCCACTGGCCTCTAGGTACTCAACTATTCTTTCCTTCAGCGAGTGACTCATCACCTTCCTATTTTCCCTTTTCCCATTTTGTATTGGTAATAATGATCTCCAATTCATCTTGCTATTGAGCTGTTGCTCTCACTGTACAATTAGCAGTACATCTCTTACCACTTGGTATATGCAGATTGCTCTCCCTTTTGCCTATTCCCCCAATGGATGCAGAATGGGGGTGAGACTTGTCAAGGTACTCCACCTTGGATTTGAACAACTCCCGGATAATGGTTCTGATCTGAAGGTACCTCCAGAAATCAGTTTTGAAAAGCTGAGAACGAGTCACCAGGGAGGCAGGGGAGTCCAGTGTCCTAGCACGTTGGCACATAAAGGTCCTTGATGAAGAAGATACCCTGCAACTCCCACCTTTTCCATCTGTTGGGCATCCTCCCTATCTGCATGAGGAGTTATTCCATAAAGGAGCACAATCCAGTGGGGTGGGATCCTCCGATAAATCCTTATGGACTTTGGCTAGTATTTATCAGAGATTTGCATAGTAGAAAGCGGCAAGGATGTCCTCCTATGTGGAAAGTATAGTGGAACAACTGGCATCTTGTTGCCTAGTAAAGCTAATAGTTTATGACTTTTTGGGTCACAAACCTGTCGGTCCCTTATCTGGAGAAGGACCAGACCCAACCCATGGGAGAGACACAGTTTTACCTGCAGCTATAGTCATGCTGAGCTGCCGTCTGTATGGGCTCTGAATGGAGCTAAAATGTTTTAATTTCTAAGCTCCCTTTAAGTGATTTTTTAGGAGAGCAATTATTTTAATCTTGCTAAACTCAGTGGCTGCTCTCCGCGACTTGAGTTCAAAATTTCAGCTTTATTTAGTTAGTTGGAGGTTAAAGGCATAAAGAGTTAGGTAGGGACTGGACAGTGATTGCAGCCTGAGAAGTCAGCTTTTTTGTTTTCAGGAGGCAAGGAAATAGTAATTCAGATTTGCTGTTACCCATGAAGAAGCATGGAGGAGCAGCGATAGTAAAAATACTACGGTTATTTTTGTCTTTCATACACAAACCATGCTGCTGCTGCTTTTAACAAGGTTCACAGTCCTGCTCTTTAAATTGGAAACTTGCCCCTGGGTTTTATTGCTGGCCTAAGGAGTAGCTTGGAAGCTCTGGTGGTGATAGAGTGGAGTAAAGTCACCATTCTTTGACTGGCTGAGGTGTTCAGTTGAAGATGGACCATCAGAGGTTGAGTGGTGTTGGAAAGCATTGAGGAAAGTGGGTGGAAAGCAATGGAATGAACAGAGACGACTGGTGGAGTCTGTTGGGGTGAAAGGCAGATGGACAGTCCCGGAAAAAGCATCAACCAGGTGCTGTAATCAGACTGGAAAAGTGAGGTGTTGTCTGCTGCCAAGTTGGTGTGCGGTTCTGCATAGAAGTGGAGTTTCTCTTCAAGGGCCAACCCTGAATGATGCGTGTAGCTAGATTAGTTTCATGGAGCCTGTCCAGGAGGATCAGTATTGGGTCTGCTGAAGGGTGGGTTTGTGTGCTGGTTCTCCAAGGAGTGCAGAGACACAACCTGGGGTGGTTCAGTTGCACTGCTGTTGGATTTGGCTTGGGGAATGAGAGAGCAAGAGGGAGGGAGGCTCCTGACAGAGGTGGTGGAAGAGGATCGATTGGGATTCATCTGGACAAGATTTTGGAGGTGTTTGGAATGTTTCTGTACTATCAGGCTGAATTGGTGACGTATACACTCTAAAATGTTTCTTCAACTTTGCATAAAAGCCTAGGTGGTGACTACTGCTGTTACCTGAAAGCAAACTATTTTATTGTGTATAAAGTAATTGACTGATTTTCTGATACTTTCCTAGGTGAGAGCCAAGCCTGTTAAATAAACTTTCTGGACATAAATCACAGAGTTGATTACTAGACTCTCTCCAGGAATAGTGTTGCATAGATTACTACACGGGGGTATTTTAGGGTTTTGGCAGGTTGTGGGGTTTGGTTTTATAGGAGGATTATGGGTCTATTATTTTTTTCTGGCTTTTGCTTAGGGGTATCGATTAGGGTAAATTGTTTGTTAGTGTATGATTGTGATGTGAGTGAAATTAGCTGGGTGTGCTGGGATTTTGTCCAGTGCGATGTGTCAGGGCTGTACAGGGGGGCTGGGGGGGTGTCAGGATAGTGTACGGGGCATCTCAGCTGCATGATCTACTACCTTTTATCTACCTCCCAGTTTCTAACATCATAGCAAGACTCTGTCAGGAGGTGGGGATTTGGAGGGACCATGGTGATTTTGGGCAGTGGGGTGCCCCATGCACAGTGGGGGGTAGCAGGATTGAGATTGTCAGGTGCAGATGGTACCATGGATCACAACGGGCACAAGAGAGAGGCCAGACGTGTTTAGTGCCCATCCCCAGGGAGTCCACTAGACTGAGTGGCCAGGTAACTCGAGGGTCTGCTTTGTCTATCAATCCCTGCAGGCAGTGCTCTGCAATGTCAGTTCGATCAGGAACAAGACTGACATTATTTTGCACTTGATTTCCTTGGTTGATCTGGCTTGCATCATGGAGACCTGGATTGGGGACAATGCTAGCCCAGTTTTTGAGGCTGCTGTCCCTTCCGGTTATACCATGGTGCACTGCCCCATACAGGAATGTAGGAGTGGTGGGGTAGTCATCTGCTTTAGATCTGCCTTGGCGTCACCGTGCACCCAGTGAAAACCCCAAGTTCCTTTGAATGTGTGGCTGGCAAGAGATTTTCTGAAGGAGATTCCTGGATTCCTAATTGATGAAACATTGGAAGCCCCAGATGTATTGTTAAGGGGTATTTCAATGTTTGGGCAGATGATGAATTATCCCAGCTTGGTCATAACCTCCTACAGATCATGTCATCGCTGGCCTGTTGCAAGTAGTTTCCTCTGCGACCAACCAGGGTGGGCACATTTGGACCTAGTGTTCTCAAGGGGTTTGAGATAAATGATCTCAAGATTGATCGGGTGGTATGGTCCGATCACTGTGCAGTGCAGTTCATGTTTGGGGCACCCACTGGATGCCCTCCTCCTACAGAGATGATGAGCTACTGCCCTTTGGGGTTTGACCCCAGAGGGTTTTGGTGGTAGCCAATCTATCTAGTGTGGGAAATGCATGCGTTGGAGGCATTGGTGACATAGTTGGCTCCTATAATTGGGTACTATTCGATGCCATTGCCTCCCTCGCACATGTCCATGTACAACTCAAATCTTCTTACTTGAGATCCCCATGGTTTGATGGGAAGTTCAAGGAGCTGAACAGGAAGGGTCAGAGGTTGAAGTGCTGCTGGAGGAAGACCTGGCTGGTTCTGCATGTACATTATAATGAGTACCAGGGGGCAATCAACGGTAAGAAGGCAGAATTCCTGTCCAGGGAGATTGCTGCCAGGAAAAACTGACCAGCTGCACTTTTTCAGGTTGTGGACAGGCTACTATAGCCAAAGAAGGTTTTTTCTAACACTGAATGTGAAGAGTTTGCTCGGTTCTTCTCAGACAGGCTGTCCAGCATCTGTCTGGGAATTCCCTCAGTCAGCCAGTCCAGAGCTGACAGTGGTCACCCGAAGTGTCCTGAGTGCACTTCATCTGGTGGGGAGAGTTTAGACTGGTGGAGATAAGTGAGGTAATTGAGGTGGCAACCAATTTGAAGCACACTTTTGTGAACTGGATTCGGTGCCAACGCATTTTTGATAAGGAAGCATCAACGTTGTTGGCCTGGCATTTGCCCTGATTATCCAGTGTTCCTTGTCAGAGGGGGTCTTTCCTGATGCCTTGAAGGAGGCATTAGTGAGACCTCTCCATAAGAAACCACCCTTGGACCCGGAGGTCAGGGCAAATATCTTTTTCATCTCCAGCCTTTCATTTTTGGAGAAGATTGCGAATAAGGTAGTGCTGCTTCAGTTGGAGGAGCATCTTGTGACCCATGAGTTATACAAACCCCTCCAGTCGGGGTTTCGGGTGAGGCATAGCACAGAAACTGTGCTTGTTTGGGCACAGAATGGTATCTTCAGGGCTAGAGATTGGGGGAAAGGAAAATTCTTGTTCTCCTCGATCTCTCCTCAACGTTTGACACTGTGGACCATTGTGTGTTGCTTGACTGCCTTAGGGAATTCTGTGGACTCACTGGCACTGTCATCTGCTGGTCTGCATCATTTTTAACCAACAGAAGGCAAAGGGTCATGATGGGGAGTTTCTCCTCCACCCCTAGTCTCCTGTCTTGCGGAGTTCCCCAGGGCTCAGTCTTGGCCCCAATGTTGTTCACAGTGTACATGCTGCCTCAGGGAGGGATCATTAGGAAGTATGGTCTGGTGTTTCATTGCTACACTGATGATACCCAGCTATTCTTGTCCTTTGCCCCAGGAACATCCAATGCAGCAGACATGCTAAACAGCTGCCATGCCGAGATCAATGACTGGATGGCCTCTAGCTGGTTGTGGTTGAACCCCAATAAGATGGAGGTATTGGTGGTGGACTCAAACAGAGTGTGGGATAGAATGGCTTCTGGTGCACAGACCGGACTTGTTCTGGGATCTGTCCCATTGAAGGCCTCCTCCAAAGTGCAGAATCTTGGTGTCATTCTGGACAGGGGTTTGTCGATGGAAGCGTAGGTGTCTTCCACTGTTTGCTCCTGTTTTTTCCGTCTTAGGAATATCGCCAGGATAAAGCCTCTTGTGTCACCTCTGGACCTCCCCAATTTGATACATGCCTTGGTGACATCAAGGCTTGACTACTGTAATGCTGTCTACCTCAGGGTCATGAGATGGTCTCTCCGCCAGACTGCAGCTGGTGCAGAACACAGCTGCCAGGTTACTATGGGGCAGCCTAAATATTGTCATATTACACTGGTACTGCATGAACTGCACTGGTTGCAGGTCAGATGGAGATCCTCTTTAAGGTGAGTCTTCTCACCTATAAAGCCTATATGGCAGGGCCCTAGTTATCTGATGGACCTTCTTACAGCAGCTCTCTGTCCGTCCCCTCTGTTCCTCCTGTCGGGGCCTCCTAATGATTTTCAGGAGGAAGCTAAAATAGCCAGTGACAGGGCTTTCAGTGTTGCCAGCCCCATCCTGTGGAATTCCCTACCCCAGGGCTAAGGAGGCCCAATCTTTGGAGATACTCAAGGGCCACCTATAGGTCTTCTTGTTGACCCAGGCTTTCCTGACCTACCTTTTAGTGAGTTCATTCTGCTATGGCCTAGATCTAGTTCCCGGCCTCCCTTTTTAGTTTATTTGAGATAAATGTATCTTATTTTATTACTATTTATGGATTTAGTGTTAAAATTTATACTTATTTTCAGTCTATTTGTATTTATTCATTTGTTTATCTCATTTGTGTGGTGCTTAAAGCCTTCAGGATTGGACATCTTTTTAAATAAAATTGCCTTGCCTTGCCTAAAGCTTATTCAATATAAAACCACAAGGGGTTGAGAAAGCAGGGAGGAGAACCTCTTGGATGTCTGGGCTGTGATGAAAGCCGTGTAGCAATTCTGAAGGCTTGGAAGGTTCCACCCACCTCTTCTCTGTTGACTGTGGCATTCAGCCCTGCTGAATCATGGGGCTTCCTTTCCCAGAAACTGACTGATCATATTATCGATTTTGTGGAACCACTTGCATGGGACAAGTAGGGCAAATGGTTTAAAATTTGGAGGACTCGGTGGAGGTGGATATAATGAGATTGATGTTGTCAATCTTTCCTGCTAAGGAGAGCTGGAGGGCTTTCCAACACTCACATTCCTTCCTTGAGGAGGAGATCACAGGGTCCATACTCCCCTTGTTAAACCTTTATTCCCTGAAGGTCAGGATTACTGTGAATGGTTATGGTCAGGGGTTCTACAGCTCTTAAAAAAAGTAGAAGGGTTAATGGTTACCCACACCTGGTGCCTTTTTGCAGGGGGAAGGGAGAATTGGTAACATCTGTCAGCATCGAAGACATAGATGATTAGTACAGTATAACAGCGAGACCTAGCCCCTAAACATGGGGCCTATCCCCATCTACAACAAAGTTTTGAGAAGATAGCTCCATTCCATAGATTCAAAGGTTTTTTTTGAAGTCCATTGCAAGTGCAGTGGTCATGGACAGGGACAACTGAGAGTGATGTATGAGTAATAATAAGGGCCACAGGTGATCCAAGCTGAGACAACCTTTTTTGAACCCCACATGAGAAGGGTTTATCAAGCCAGGCAAAACAGTTACCAGCCTGCATGCAAAGATTTTTGCCAAGATTTATGCATTGGTGTTAATAAGAGAAATAGGGCAGTAGCTGCCAAGTAGAGAAGGGTCAGGAAGTACCATTATGACAGCTTCCCTCATGGATCGAGGCAAGATACCATTCTTAAAAGCAGCTTGTAAGACCCACTGTAAGCAAGGCATGATGTCCTTGTGAAAGGCTTAATAAAAATCAACAGGAAAGCCATTATTCCCGTGGTCATTGTGGGGTTCATGGCCCTAATCACACTTAAAATGTCTCCTGTGTAATCAGAAAATCAATCAAGAGGGATTGTTGAGGACTGATTGTGAGATAGCTGACGTGCCCAGAATGGATCTGATGTCTCTTCCCCCTTTGGAGAGTAAGGAGAGGTGTATAAGGACTAATAAAATTGTTGCCTTAAATTATTTATTCCACTCAGGGTGTTGTCAAGATGTGCCCTGGATCCAGAAGGCCCCAAATTGTTCTGGCCACTTGCCTATATTTAAACCTGTGAGTGAACACAATGGCACATACTCAATAATACCAAAACATCATGGGAAACATGTGCAAATCCCCATGAGAGAATTTAGGCTGGCTCAGCTTTAAGCAGAATTGCCTGGTGCCGGAAGGCCTCACAGTGCAATTAGCAAAGGCTAAGAACAGCAGATACATACATGTGTAGGTGAGCAGTTTGCCAGATTTCTCCCCACCTTCTCAAAAGGAATGTCAAAGCCACCTATGGGCAAGTTTGACTTTTCTGTTAAGGAGGTCATCCATCTGGTGAGTTTGGCTTTCCTGTTAAGGAGGTCAATCATCTGGATATGTGTACTAATGATTTGAGCCACTGTAGGGATTGGGGAAGGGGTTGGGGAGGCCTCCTTAAATTTCTTCTCCAACTTTTTAACCTCTGATTCAAGCTGGCACTGTTTTGCTTCTCTGGTTTGCTGCCTCTGGGCAACAAACACAGAAACATAGAATTTGATGGCAGATAAGGACCACTTGGCCCACCTAGTCTGCCCATTTCCCTACCTAACGGATGAGCTTTAGATCCAAGTTAACCAACAGCCTACTTCCTCCTACCCCCCACTAGAATTGCCTTATGTCTGTCCCATGAATTCTTAAATTCCCCCACTGTTTTTGATTCTATGACCTCCTCAGGAAGGCTGTTCCATGTATCTACAACCCTCTATGTGAAGAAATGTTTCCTCACATTACCTCTGAGCCATCCCCCCTCTATCTTCAAATTGTGCCTCCTTGTTTTTGCACATCTCTTCTTCTGAAAGATGCTACCCTCTTGGACTTTGTTGAGTCCCTTGAGGTATTTGAACATTTCTGTCATGTCCCACTCTCCTCCTTTCCTCAAGGCTATACATCTTTAGTTCCTTTAGTCTTTCTTCATATGTCTTCTGATGCGGACCCTGCATCATTTTGGTTGCCTTCCTCTGGACAGCCTCCCCCCTGTCTATGTCTTAACGGAGATGGGGTCTCCAGAACTGTACACAGTACTCCAGATGTGGTCTTGCCAACTGTCTGTACAGAGGGCTAACAATGTCCTGTTTTCTACTGGTGATGCCATGTAATGTCAAGATGCAGACCCTCATGGAAGTCATAAAGGCTTCCCATAATGTATGATCCACCATGTCATCCATATCATTAACAGCCCAATAATGTTGGACTTCTTTAAGCTAAGGTATGAAGGCAGAGTCCTCTAACAGGAGGGATCTAGCCTCTAATACCTATACCTTTCTATTGGTGGGCTCCAGATCAGTCCAATTTCTAGAGGAGCATGGTCTGATATTGTAATCAGGTGAATGGAGGCTTCAACAACCTGAGAGTTAAGAGAGTGCAATAACAGCCAAAGATCTATCCTGCTTGCTGTACCATGGGTTGCTGAAAAGCAGGCGTGAGGCTGAGACAGTTGGTTAAACAACATTAGGTCTTCTAATGCTTTTAGGGCTGTGGTGTGGGGAAGCAGCATTAGGCATTAAGTTAAAATCTCCCCAAACAATATAGGCATATGTAAGGTATTGAGGTCCGAAATTTTCTGACATAACAGTTGAAAAAAGGCCAGGTCATCCCAGTTTGGGCCATTAATATTAAGTAATAGTAATGGACTGTGGGAGTATTACTATCTCAGAAACCCATCTACATCTGTATCCCTCTTAACATGCATAATACATCAGCCTAAAGATTTATGTGTCATATAGACACCCCATTCCTATTTTCTTGATTGGGTCTACACTGTGCACTTTCATTCCCATCAAATCATGACTAAGTTTGGCAGCCTCCAGCTCATTTCATTTTGTCTCCTGTAAAAAAGCAATAGGAGGCTTGAGTTTTTTGAGATGAGACGAGGCCTTTTTTTCATGATTTGCAAGTTTAACCCCCAACATTCCAACTAATACAGCATAGGTCCTTAAGTCAAAAACCTTGAAGCAGTATAGAATAAAATACACCAGCACTTTGAATGCACCCCACCCACCCATCAGTGATATGAGAAATGGGAGACAGAAACACAGAGGTGCATTTAAACAAAGCAATAGCAGTATATCCAAAAATAGAGCCAACCCAGAACAATATAAATACCCTTCCTTCTGCCATTTCTCTGAATGACGATATGGTTGTTGCAAAATGCCAGAATATATAATTCCAAGGTGTTCACAAGCCATGATAGGTATGGCCTCTACATCTAATTATTAAGTATAACCACCCCGATACTGGTAAGTATCAACTGTCAATCACAGTGACAGAGAACTGGTTACCCAGACATAGTAGTGAGGAAATGCTTGTCCAACAGATCCCTTTGCTGTGCCATTCAGACACTCTGTGGGAACCCAATAAGAGAGAGAACCATGTGACAGAGCCCCTGTCCATATACTGTACATCACCAGGAGCATCTGAGAAGTTGTCAGGCAATCACAAGGGATATTGCAGCATTAATACTCCCGGATCGTGCTCACAACCTAAAGGTCTCCAGTGCCTGTATTAAATAAATCAGGCAAGCACCAGAAAGGGTAAGCTGGGGAGACCTGCAGCCTGAAAACAGTGAACAGCAGAAAAGGGGAACCTTGTAGCTGACACAGGCCCTGAAACCCTCTTCACATGCCATGTGAGTCATTGTGCAAGGACAGAACATGCAAAGGGGAAGGGGCTAAGCATACAAATTGCGCAGTGCAAGGACATATCAAATCATAGATCCTTCTTTCCCCCCACTCACATATAAGCACTCACCCTCACCGTTGTGTCCTAGTAAAATCACTCTGCATATTAGATTTATAGCAGAGATGAAACTCCAGCGGAGGTGAAAAACATGACCCACCAACAATCCAGCAATAGGCGTTGCCATTACGTCGACCCTGCATATTGATTGAAGCAAAGAGATTAACAGCCATATATGGTTGCAATTCAGGGTCAAAGCATATAAAGAGTGTCTGATGCTAGTTCCAGGGTAAAAGGCACAGTAAAAGCCAAGACCACAGGTCTGATAAATGAGCACACAGACACTTCACTGATGAGCTTAAAGAGAAATTACCTCTTTATCCCTAACTGCACCCTTTGTCTCCTTCCCTAGTGATGCCACTTAATTAGAGAGGACTTAATTGGTGTGGAGTCTGGATTGGTCTAACTCATCTCCTTTCAACTGGCATATTCCCAGAACATGAGGGGAAGGCTGTGGGACTAGAAAAACAGCACAGAGGGGCAGAGGATAGTTACATGTGCATCATGGGAGAACAAACCAGCTTAACAACTGGCCAGAAGATCCAGTGTATAGCAGCCCAGTCTATGACAAGCAATGTCTGACCCAGTCCTTGCAGTAAATCCCTGATTTCTCTTCCATGATGGTTGTACTACTGCAAGCACTAATGCATCTGCACTCCCAGTACATAAGGCAAAAACTCAAGCGGTATGTTGCTGCTGGAGTGTTTATTTCTCCTTTTGTTCCCTTAGTGCCTCCACCACACACTTGGGCCTTCTACTGAGGGAAGATTTATTTATTTTTTTATTTAGTTTTTGTTTACCGGGTGAGTACACTAGACAAATTTTATGCCTATTTTCAGGAACGACCCGGGAGAGTACAAAAGGGTACAACAGGTACATCGATACAGCAATTGGTTCAGACGAATACATTTAGATACAGAAACAGGAGAAAAGACAATTTTTACAGTTATTACATTTACGTGGAAAGTACACCCAGATACAATGCTGGGGCAAGGTATAGATTGGAGATAAATACAATGACCAACAGGGCTAGTGAGGATTTATGAGCATAGGAACATCATAGAGTCGGTCAAACAAGGAAGGGGGGATTTGGACGAGGTCATAGCGCAAGAGTGGTGACGCCAGAGCAGGAGAGAAGAAGCCGGCACCAGTGGGCACCGGGTGACTAAGGAGGCTTAGGACATTCACAGCGAGAGGCCAACTTAAGATGATCCCACAGGAAGGTCCGGAAAAGCTTGTGAGAGGGGGCAGTACGGACTCTTTCAGGAAAGGAGTTCCAGAGCCTGGGACCATGGACAGCAAAACTCCGGTCCCCCATGATGGTGCGGGTGGTAGGTACATTTAGTAGGCCGGGGCCTTGGGATCTCAGCAGGTAGGGGGAGAGGTCAGCAGGGGCAAGAAACCGGGCCAGTTCTGGAGGGGTGCCGGAGCTAAGTACTTTACTCATGAGGCACCCAGTGCTAAAGTTAAGGTGATTGAGCGGGGATAGCCAGCCAAGCTTCTCGTAGAGCTCACAGTGATGGGTGAGGCGGGGGGCAGCCAGGGCAAACCGACAGATGTTGTTGTACATTGTGCTCCACTTGCTTAGGAGGGTCTTAGAAGTATGAGCAAATATGAGGGAGCCATAGTTGAGGGAGGGAAGTAGTACTCCCCTGGCAAGAGCTATACGAGCCGCTGGAGTGAGGTTGTACCGAGCCCTGTAGGCCATCCCCAGCTTACGGTTTACCCCACTGCAGGCATTATGGATATGACTACCAAGGTCCAGTTGGGGATCAAGCGTCACTCCAAGATATTTGAGGGAGGTCACAGTAGCCATCTTCATAGTTGATATGTAGGGGAGTTGAAGAGGCCCGGAGTTTGGCAGTAGAACTGAATAGCATAGCCTGGGTTTTGTTTTGATTGAGGACCAATTTATGGTTGGAGAGCCATGCCTGGATGTTCCAGAGGTCTTCAGATAAGTGACGGTTTAGTGTGGCTGTATCACAGGAGTGGGCCAGGAGAACCAGGTCATCCGCATACATGATGACACGGCAGCTGGAGACCACATCAGGGAGATTGTTGATGAACAGGGAAAAGAGTAGGGGACCCAGCACAGAGCCCTGAGGGACACCAGAGGTAACAGGCCGGGGGGCAGAGAGGACTTTATTGAATTTAGTTAGTTGTTTTCTGCCATATAGGTAGTCAGAGACCCAGTTTAGGGCAGAGGGGGACAAACCAAGGGACCTCATCTGCAAGGCAAGCAGGTCGTGGTCAATGAGGTCGAACACCTTGGATAAGTCAATAGATACCACACCTGAGAGTTTTCCCTGATCCATAGCAGCTCTGATGCTGGAAGAGACAGAGATAAGAGCCGTGGTAGTGCTGTGCCCTCTGCGAAAGCCGTGTTGGGCCGGGGTCAGCAGACCATGGATATACTCCGAGATTTGTTTGGCGACCACCTTTTGATCTGATTAGACAGGCAACTGCTACCTTTTATACAGCCATAATAAGGGAAACACACATGATGTTGTACTACTGGAAGGCAGCTTGGTATGTGAAGCAACGTCAGCCCATGATTTGAGGTGGTGTTCCTGCAACTGCTGATCTGCTTTTGTCACCATGGGCTGGTTGGTAGGGATAGCCGATTATCCAGCAGGGAGTGTACCAATGGTGCAAATTGTTTCCCTCAAGTTTCACTCAGGGCCAGCTCTGATGAAGAGCAGGAGTCTTTGCTGTAGCTCTGACTACAGGAGGAAAACCATGAAGACTGGTCCTTTCGTCTCCCTCCCCTGATTTTCTTTGCTTGTTCCTTCTGTGTTGCTTGAGGGTAGGAGCCCTGGATTATCTTCAGTTGGGGGTGGTGGTAGTGCAGAGCCCAGAAGCCCAGCCAGAGGAGGTGGGCCACTACAGGACAATGAGGTGTCCATGCCTAGAGAGGCTGTTTGTGCCCGGTCTTTATTAGAGAGGTCGGTCAGTACTTCCCTCTGTTGAGCTGTGGAGCTTGTTTGGCCAGGAAGGATTCAGCATCTTCAGGAGAGTCAAAGGAGTAGAAGGCCCTGTTGTAATCGATCCTCATGATAATAACATACTAACTGCCAGCAGATTAGGCCTTACTGTCCATCGAGTCTGCTCGACCTCAGATCCCTAGTTGGGTACTGTGCCCCCCTTGTGTCCAGAAACCTCTATCATCCATCCCACCCCCTGGGCCAGGCCATCATCTGATACATCCGCGTTCTGTTTCTGTCCCACCCTCTCTTGAAGCCCTCCATTGTGGATCTCTGAACCAGCTCACCAGGCAGCACATTCCAAGGATCTACCACCCTCTCAGTGAAAAACCTCCTCCTCTTCCCCCTCACCCTTCCACCTTCCAGCTTCAAATCATGCCCATTGGTGATACTTCCCTGCTTTAGTCTAAAGATCCCCTCCATGTTTACCCTATTTATTCCCTTGAGGTACTTGAAGACCTCAATCATGTCCCCTTGTCTCTCCTCTCCTCCAATGAAACAGGCAGGATGATGGCAGGATAATGCAGGAAAATGTGCATGCCTAGGTCAGTACAGACTCTGCAGGCTGTGCTGAAAGCCCATCCCCTCTGAGAAAGCCTAAGAGAAGTCAGCAAAATCTGGACTCTGTGGCATGCCAAAGGAGTTCTTTCTTCTCGGGTCACCTGCATGATCTCCTCCCTCACCCTTATAACACAGGAAGCAGGCAAGGATTAGGCGGGATGACCCCAAGCTGGTGGTTTTGGTGTTAGGAGGAATGGTCCTGGTCTATTCTTGAGGGGCTGGGCCACCATCAGCCAAGCAGGTTGGGCAGTGTAACTTGAAGGAATCTAATGGCATTCTTGCCCTCACAGCCTTCCAGTATGCCAACAAATCCAAGGTTGTTCTGTCGACTCCAATTTTCCAAGTCCTCAACTCTGTTCCATAATAATCTTACTGTTCTATTCTGCTCACTGATGTAGGCCATGAGATGGTCCATCTAATCCTCAATGTTGGTGACTCTCAGCTCCAATATGTTCAAGTGCTGTGAAAGGTCTGTGATATCTGTTGTAGTTCATTGTGAAGTCACATCTAGTATGTCCATTTGAGTTAAGAGTGCCTCAAACATTGCTCAGATTTCTTGCAGGGTTATGTCCGTCTGAGGAGAGTTGGAGGACACCACACTGAGGGAGAGTTTCTTGCATCCCAGGAGGCAGACAACACCCAGACCTTTTGGTATAGTGATGCTGCCAAAAACTGAAGCGATCTGGACCAGTAATCAAATTGCCAGATCTGAAGGTAAGTGCTGAGAAGAAGCATGACAGAATAACAATCGGTCCAACCAGTACTGCTACAGATGCTGATCGATTACTAAAGGGGTGATACAGAGCTAGGGAATTAGGCTGCCATCTTGCTAGTTGTCAAGCCATGCCCCCAGTACCTCATGTTTGAATTGTGATTATTAAGAGATTGTTTTTTGACTTGAGCGAGCATTTGTTTGGGTGGTGTAACAAATTGTATGAAAATGGCTGTCCGCATGTTTTGGGGGAGGAGGCTGCCAGCTCAACCAAAAATAAATTTGAAATGGGTTGTTTGTCAAAAAGTATAAAATTAAAAGTTGTAACCCCCCTACAAATGGGGGTTCCTGAAAGTCTTCCTTGGGTGTGCCTAAATGCTCACTGCCAGGCTGGTGTCCTGTGTCTTAACCGTTTAAAAACTATTGCATGTGAATGCCTTTATAGCCTTTGTGTCCTGTCTGTTTAAGAGCTGCCTATGCTAACATACTAAAATGCCAGCAGAACAGGCCTAACGGTCTTTCATGTCTGCTCATTTGGTCAGACCTCACACTGGGAGCTGACCTTGCTGCCCTCTTGCCTTCTCTGGCTTCTCCCTTCCCAGTTCCGGATATTCTTGCTGCTGGATTTTGCTTCCAGAACTCTTCCTGTACCTGTCCCACCCCTATTGAACCCTCCACCATCTCTGCCTCCACCACCCCCTAGGCAGCACATTCCATGGCTCCACCACCCTCTCAGTGAAGTAGCACCTCCTCTTTTCTCCCTGAATCTTCCTCCTCCAGCTTCCACCCATGCCCTCTAGTGACCCCCTCCTCCTTCCTTCGAAGCACCCTGACTGTTCCTCCCCTATTTACCCCCTTCATGTACCTGAAGACCTCTATCATATCTCCCCGGTTCCTTGTCTCTTCTAATGTGTACATATTTAGCTCTTTGAGCCTCTCCTCATAGGTCCTGTCCCCCAAGCCCCAAATCATTTTGGCTGCCCTCTTCTGGACCCTCTCCAGTAGTTTAATGTCCCTCTTTAAGTGTGGCCTCCAAAACTGCATGCAGTACTCGAGAGGTGATCCCCCTAGTGATGCATCCCAGCATCCTGTTGGACTTGGCTGCTGCCCTCTAACAAGTCTCTGAGTTGTTCATCTTGACATCCACCACCACCCCCAGGTCCCTCTCAGCCATCGAGACTTGTAGCATCCCCCCCCAGTGATATATATCACAGTGTATAATTAATCTAGGTGGGGGCTGAGAGTTTCTAAGCTTGAGCCACACCTGGGCGGCCACATAATCACTCCGTTCTGCTATCGCTAGTTGCACAAAGGGAGATTTGTTAGAAGCTGTACTTATTTGCTGGTTATCTATTATAATAGTAATGATATTGTAGTTTGTCTAACCTGCCTTCTTTGCAGCATGGACAGTTCTGTTTATCACCACCATCTTGGTCCTGGACTGCTTACTTGGACTAATCAGTACCTTTGGGGGCTCTAAAATGGAGTAGCCCCCAGGAGTCTTCTGGGAGTGAATTTCTGTAGGAATTGTATTTTTGAGACTTTGGCACCTAAATGCACCTGGAAGTGGAGCTCTTGCTTTGACAGACAGATGAATCAATGAATCAAACCTTTGGACTTAAGGAAATTCCAAGCTGCCTACTGCAGTGAGTCAGTCTGCGTGAAGAGCTGAAAGAGTAAACAGCTAGAGAGATTTGAGCACTCTGCTACTGCGTGGTTGTGCAGGAGATTGATGGTAAGGCTGAATTTGCCTTGTCTGCCTGCTGTCTCTGAAGAGGGAATCTGTAAATAATCTGGACTGTAACCGAATCGAGTTGGAGAAAAGCCACTGAAGTGTGACCAGACTTAAACCTGAAGAAGACTGAAGACACTGATATTGCTGCGGACTGCTATCCACTTTGTGGTATGGTGATTGCTTTACTATAAATGTGCTGTGTGCTGTTAGTGGGTTGCAATTTGGTTCCCACTGTTTAATTGTGCTTAACTTTGCTGGAAGCTGCATCCAGCCTTCCCGGACTGATTTACAAACTGTTTTACCCAGCCTGGCCTGCCACACTGGCCCAGCCAGCTACTTCAGGCAAGAGAACACCATCAATGAGAGACTCACCTGGAGATCAGCCCCTGCTCAACATCTCAAACAGGGACAACACCTGGGTGATTGTGTGGGCCCTGCTTCTCCTAGCATACCAGTTGTGTGCCTGCAGTCTCCATTTCATCCCTCCTGTGTCTTGCATTGGGTAACATGAATAACAATCAGGGTAGCTCCTGCACCAAGTTAAAATCACAAGTGCTGTCATCTGATTGCATTGTTGTCTTCCTTTCATGAACTGAGTCTCCTGGCTCTGGATTATAAATTGTATGTGGTTGTGCATGCCTTTTCTTTTCATCACAGGCCCAACCAGCTGCAATGCCGGCCACCCTGGGCAACATTCCAGGCTAGCCCACTTTACTTCCAACTGGGTATCCAGAGCATGTGACTGTGCAGGGACTAAAAGTGCATGCATAATTGCCTAACTAGATCCATTTTAGAATCAGTCAACCTGATTGCTCCCTACCTTGTTCAATTCCTTGAATAAATCAGATTTAACTCATTTTGCATTTAATCTGACTGTGGTTCCACTTTGTACCAAAAGCACTGCACTGTTGTTATTTGCTATGTCTAACCTTGTTTTACAGGGGGTCCCCAGGGTCAAACTAGTGGAAACAGCCCTGGTGGCAAGTGCAAACAGTGTGGGTATTTGTATACTGAATAGGGACTACTGTGATAGTGTTTGTTGTATATTGTCTAGGCCACTAGAGGGGAAAGAGGGGGGTTGCAGTGTCCAAGAGGGCTGTACCCAGGTTATTTTTATTTTATTATTTAGTTTTTGCTTACCAGGTGGGTGCACTAGCCAGTAGAGTGGCTATTTTCAAACACGACCCGGGAGCGTACAAAACATCATTAAATAGGTACAGAACATATCAAGCAATGAGAAACAAATATTACATATCGGGGAAGACAAGTCCTTATGTATGGCATGTATGGAGATTTGAGCTCAAAACACAGGGGCAGTAGCATAATTAACAGGTACTGAGTTGGAGTAACACCCTTTGAAGGAAGAAAACAACATAGAAGTTTAATAAGCACTGATAACGAATAGGTTACAGGAAAAGTATAAACATAGAATAGAGTAGTAAACAGGAAATCAAGGTGGTAATTAGACAGTAGATGTTAGAATATAAGTGAGGGTAGAGGGAGTAGCTGAGGCAAGGTGACATGCAGTCTGCCTGACCCCAAAGATTAGTGGGGTTGTAGATAAGTGCTTGGGGTACTGACAGGAACAGTAGATAGGGGGCCTGACAGGAAGGAATTAGAGATGATCAAAACAGATGCAATGGTCAGCCTGCATAAGACAGTGACAGAGCATGGTTTTGAAGTGAAGGTGGGTCCTGACTGTCTGACTTCTTGGGGAGAGTGTTCCAGAACTTAGGAGCCACGTGTCCAAAGGCACCTGTACCTTTGTGGTAAGACATCTGGGGACTTTGGTAGGTATTTTCAACTGATATCAGTTCATGAGGGAGGTGAAGGAAGGAACATCTCCACCAGTGTAGTTGGCATTTTTAGCCTGATGACAGAGTCAACAGAGAGCTCAGGTAATAATGCCTGGAAGCCATGGAGGAGAGCCAGCCTAAGTCACCATAAAATAGGCAATGGTGCCTAAGTCAAGGGAAGAGGAGGCATAGTGGCATACATTATTGTAAGTGACATCCCACTTCAGTAGGGAGGTTTATGGGCAGAACCAAGGAGGGGCGACAGGAGTTGAGGTCGGCAACAGAATTCCCTTGCAATGGGCAGTTTAGCAGATGGTGTTAACATGTAGCTAATCTTGTACGCAGCACCACTTAGTTATTTACTGCCTTGCAGGTAGTTTGAATATGCAGGCTGAGATCCAGGAATTGATCTAGTAGAACCCCTAGATAGTTGAAAGATGAGACAGACTGTAATTAAGATCCGCCCATGTGAAGACTAGCAGTGACGAGGGACCAGTCCTGAGTTTAGGGACAGAGCCAAACAGCATAGACACTGTCTTCTTTGCGTTTAGGACCAGTTTATGATCATTGAGCCAGTTTTGGATGTTCTTGAAATCGTGGGAGAGGGCGGTGTTAAGGTCATCCAATTTGTTTGTACTAGTATAGATAACCAGGTCATCAGCATACAGGACAGATGAGCAGTTTCTAAGGGCACTAGGGATACTATTAATAAAGAGCGAGAATAGGAGTGGTCCCAGGATGGATCCTTGTAGTACACCAACACTTATAGCTGCAGGGTCTGATATAGCCGAGTCAAATTTCACCATATGATACCTGTTGTATAGGCAGCTATTAAACCATGTTACAACTGCAGTAGAGAAACCCAGGCTTGTGAGGCCCAATAGAAGTAAAGGATAGTCTACCAGGTCAAAGGCCTTAGTTAGATCAATAAAAACAGCTCCTGTAAGGTGCCCTGTATCCATATTTGAGAGAATGTCAGAGGTAAGTTTCAGCAAGGCCATAGACATGCTATGGTTCTTCCTAAACCCATGTTGAGCATCGGAGAGTAGTTTAAACTTAGAGAGATAGTCAAGAGTTTGTGTGGCAACAACCTTTTCAAGAAGTTTAGACAAGGCCGAGAGAATGGCAATAGGTCTGTAGTTGTTTAAGTCCTTTTTCTCACCCTTTTTAAAAAACGGGGTTATCTGAGCTATTTTCCATATGTCAGGGACAGTGCTGCCAGAGAGGGACAGGGTGACTATTTTAGCCAGAGGTGAGGCAATATAATAGGCCACAAGCTTAAGGAGGTGAGGCTCAAGGTGGTCCGACCCAACACATGTACTGTCAGACATCGAGTGAAGTAGTTTGAGGACCTCTGGGGCTGTTATAGCTTTGAAATAGAATGGCAGATTTTGTCCAGATTTCGGGGCAAGGGTGACGTCATCTGACACTTTGACTAAGCTTCCAGGGTGGAGTTGATTTGCCAGAGGTTTGAAGGAGGAGGTATATGGAGATAGGTCAGAGAACAGCCTGTTGAAAGCATTGGCAATTGTATTACAGTCATTACAGTTTGCCCCATTTAATAACATGTCAGTTGGTGCGCTGTGCTCAGAGGTTCAAGGAAGGATTTGATATGTGCCCAGAATTTCTTGGGGTCACTATCAGAGCTGATAAGCAGACCTTACAGTACTTACTTTTAGCTATTCTTATTTTCTCCTGCAGATATTTCTGTGGGCTCTATAGGTGTGGAAATCAGAAATATGCCCAGATTGTTTAAACTTCTCCCAGAGTTTGTTTCTTAAGCGTAGCTCAACTAGTAGGTCCTTATGAAGCCACCTAGTTTGCTTTCCTCTGACTCTTCTGGTGACCTTAGGAGCATGCCTGGTCTGTACTTCATTGAAACTGGGAAGGAAGATGTTTAGTGCATGTTCAACGCAGTTAGATTGACATATTTCTGACCAGTCGATGGTGGAAATGTCATGAAGGAAGGCACTTACGTTCAAATTAGCAAGATTCATGAATGTGATGTAGCATGGAGGGTGAGACGGGGGAGCACCAGAGGCCCATATGCCGAAGATTGGAGCATGGTCAGTAATGGCATTGGAGAGAATTCCAAATGTGGGTAGGTGTTCCAGTCAGTTTGTAAGTAGCCAGTCTATCAGGGTACCCATTTTCTCGTGACTTGGAGTCCTTGTAGGTTCCTTTATTACCTGGTGCAGGTTGTAGCTGCTGGCTATTGATATTAGTGAACTATGGGTTGGTCCCAGCCAGATTAGGTTTATGTCACCAAGGATTAAGGTCTCGTTGTGGGTAGCATTAGACAGGGTTATGTCAAGCAGTTCCTGTAAACCAAGCGACACCCCCGGAAATTTGTATCACAGATGAGATGAAGTTTCTTAGACCCAAGTGAGACAGTAACATGTAAGGGTTCACATAATAAAAGCGAGATCTGGTCATGTATGACAGTGATGTTGAGGTGGTCTTTGCAATAGAGCGCAACACCACCACCCCACTTGGCAGTAGGCCTATTCCTGTGGATGATGGAGTAGTTTTCAATGGAGCATGTGAAGTCAGGTATCTAGGATTTCAGCCACGTCTCAGTGATGCAGAGAATGTCATGGTCGTAATCCTTCATCCAAGCCTCGAGCTCATCCTTGTGGCATATGAGGCTACAGATGTTTATGTGCACAATGAGAAGGCCTTTACTGGCTAACCTAGTTACCTCACAGCTGAGAAGTGGGCAGGTGGCTCAGGATTAGTTTCAATGTCACCTGACCACAGGATTTTTAGCGAGGCTAAAAAACAAAGCCTAATACCATAATAAGCTGGAATTTTTACAGCCCGCCTCCTCCATCTTTCAATGGCAAGTAGTTCATAACAGTAATAGCCCTTTGGGAGGGGAGGAAATGGCTCTTAGGACATAGGCCACTGGCTAAGAACAAGCTGATTTGAGAAGCAGAAATTCTGGAGGTCAACTATCCCACTCTGTTGGTCACAGGGGATTGAAAGAGAAAGAATGTTGATGCAGAGGAGCACTAGCAGAATAAGGACCCCCCCCCCCAACATGGTAGCTAACCATAGCTTAAGGTTGCAGATAGGCTGCTTGAGGTAGAAGACAAAATGAGGCCTCCAGAAGCAGCCAGGCATACCTCTAATAAGGCAACCGGGCAGTCACAGTATCAGACAGGCATCTCAAACTAAGAAAGGGTCAAAAGAGTGTTTCCAGGCTAGTGGAGCAGAAGCAGGAGAGGATTTACTCTGACTCCTATGGGTAGGCAAATTATATGGTCAGGAAAACAGCATAGAGATTAGGGAACTAAGGGTCTTGTGAGAAATAGCAAGAAGCGTTACAGCTAGTGGAACTAAGGGATGAGATTAGGAAGACAGTACTAGAGGATCAATTCAAATGGGAGCATGGCACATTGCCCCTCTGGTGGCAGAATAATATAATGAGCCAATGGAAATTTAGACACTCAGTCACATGACACAGAGAACAGAATATAACTGACAGCCCTACTAACAACCCTGTCCTCTGGGTGGGGTCACCCATTTCAGTACGCAGTCCCTTTACCTGCAACTAGTCAAGCAGGCAGGGGTAGTAGCCCTTGGGATAGCGCCACCTAGGGTTTACATCTTGGAGGCACAAATGCTGGGATTTGTGCCTTCAAGTGGTCAGAAGTGGGTACTACAACACCACGCTTAAAAATTTTAATAAAATGGAGGCACTTGCTAAGCCTATGTTTAAGATTGCCCCCATAAGCTGTTGGTGCACCATATAGTGGGGTGGAGCGAGCACAGGGTGTAGACCCTCATCAAATGAACATCCCATTAGGGACCACTAATGCAACTATTATAGAGACTGTTGAACAAGTTAAGTGTTTGGGGAAGGTTGAGGTGAAAGGAAGGGATTCCAACCTGTTTAATCAAACTATGGTGGCCCTATTCTGCTGCAGCCTGCCTATTGAACCAGAGAAGGTACCCCCTGTCATTTTGCCTGAAGGGTCCCAAAAGGAGTGGAGGATCATTTACTTACATAGTGACCTGGCTGCTCCTGGACCCCCCCCCCGCATAGAGGGGTTTAAAGACAAGCTGCTTAAACTGTTAGCCTCTGAGGGGTACTCTGCTACAGATCTAGTGAAAATGTTAGAGCTTCCTGAGGATGTCACTCCCGTGCAGTCCCCCATAGCCCTCCCACCACCCCTACAGTTGCTTCCCCCATAGTGATACCCACTGTGCATTTGGACTCATATCGCAGACTTGGGCTCTTCTGGAGCATAGTCCCAGTGCCCGTGGGGGAGGACGATCTGGAAACGTGGATGGACTATGCCACCCCATTGGTCCAGGAGTAGCAGTGTGCTGAGGGGGAAAAGAGGAAGGGCTCATGGAAAGCTTGAGGGGCCCTGCACTGCAGGCCATTTGCTTCCTGCGATCCAACTGCCCAGAGGCCACGGCCACTGAATACCTCTGTGCCTTGGAGGGAGTATTTGGTAGCACCGAGTCAGGGGATGACCTGATGTGGAAGTTTAAATCTGCAAAACAGTGGAAAAATGAAAAGTTGTGAATGTTTGTCACCCTAATTGAGTGAGCTTTGCAGTGGGCTCACAGGAAAGGAAGGATGCCCACCAGTGAATTGAACAGGGTCAGGCTAGATCACATCATAGTAATAATAATAATAATTCTTTATTTATAGTGTGCCTTTCAAAATCAAGGTGCATAACAATCAGAGCAATTAAAACATATAAAAACATAATCACATTCAATGAATACAAACATGTCAGCCAACATCGTCACTGTATGCCTTATTCCACAGGGATGTTTTTAAGGCCTGTTTGAATCACCCCCCCCCCCACTGTCATGCCCTCCTTAATCCGATGGGGTAGAGAATTCCAGAGGGTCAGGGCCACGAACATAAATGCCTGGGCTCCCACAGATTTTAAAGTCACCCTCGGAATCTCTAGCAACCCCTCATTGGCCAAGTGAAGTGGTCGCTCAAGGTGATGAGGAATCAGGAGCTCTTTCAGGTAGTCAGCAAGTTACTCTAGCATGATGTTGTTAAAACTTAAACTTCAGAATAGAAGGGGCACCCCCCCCCAGAATATTGCTATCTAATAAAAAAGATCCACGAGGCTGAGAATGATGATTGGGGTGAGTGCCCTATGCTGGGGTAGTCCACACCTGCCAGGCCACTGAGAGAGGTGAGGAAGCTGAACTGCAACAGATGAGAGAACTGATCAAGGAGTTAACTAAGTTGAGAGTCAGTCAGCAAGCTGCTGAGGCAGCCAAAGAGGCTAATTCCTGTCCAGCCACCCCTGAGACAAAGAGGGAAGTCCTGCCATGTGGGGTGGGGGCACACGTCATTTACTCTGAAACCCAGCCTGAAGACAACCTGTGGGAAGAGGTTCGAGAACTGAGAGTTTTGGTGGGAGACCTGCTCTGAGCTACCCAAAACACTGACCCTTGGGGGAGCTCAGAAAGCCAAGATAGAAAACCCCCGACCAGATAGAGACCCTGAGACTCCCCCACTATGTTCAAGCAGGGGAACAGCTTCTCTTCCCCTAGAGACTCTAAAGAACCTGTTTTCTGTTACCACTGAGATAAGGATGGGCACAACCAGTTCACCTGCCATTCGCCTGATAATCTAAGAAAAGTTACTACTAGGCTGCTGGCATTGATTTGACAGAGCAACATATGGCCACAAGGTGGGGCTGCCTGAAAAAGATGTTTACTAAGGCAGCTGTAAAGTTAACACCTAAGTCCATGTCACCTGAGTGGTCAGAGGTGGTGAGTTCTTCAATGGAAACTACAGTGATGGTGAACGGTCTGTCTGCCCAGGCCATGCTTGACAGTGGATCTCAAGTAACCATAGTATCTCAAGATTGGTGCCAGAAGCATCTGCCTGACATGTCCCTAAAACCCTTGGAAAGTTTGCACTTGTGGGGGTTAAGTGAGAAGTCCTATCCATACTCGGGGTATATCCTGATCTGGCTGTCATTCCCTACTACCATGGCTGGAGTAGATGAACAAGTTGAGACACTTGCCCTAGTATGTCCCCCCACTGGACTGTATGATGGGGTTCCCCTGTTAATGGGAACAAATTGCCACATGTTTGGGAGACTAGCACAGCTCTGCCATGAGAAACAAGGGCAACAGACTGGACGGGCCTTAAGAATTCCAGCATTAATCAAAAGGGATTATGACTTGCAACAGAAACCCAGTGAAGTGGACCAAGATGAGCCAGCGGGGATAGTGTAGAAAAAGGATCCTGACTCTTTGGTGTTGGCTCCCAATGCCCAGCGTATGATCCATGGAGAAGTCCACCTAAGGAGAGATGTAAAGAACAAAATATTGATGATAGATGCCCCAGGTGAAGGGAAGCTGCCAGAGGGGTTGATGGTTAAGCCCAGTATACTACCTGCACGTGCCCATGCCTATGCACACTGAGTGATGATGCAAGTGAGAAAAATGTCAGACAGGGACATTTGTGTGAACCGGGGATGGATGCTAGCTACACTACACTGCGCAGACGCTGCAGTATTACCCAGTAACAAGTACTCTGGCAAAAGGGAGAACGTGACCCTAGACTTATTTGACTTTGGTGAGTACCCCTTGCTAGCCAAATGGAAGACCCGAATTAGCAGGAAATTTGCTCAGAAAGACCAAGCGTTCTCACTAAAAGAGTGGGACATGGGGTGTGTCCATGGTGCTGAGCATAACATATGCCTGCATGATGACTGACCATTTCAAGAGAGGTCCCGACGCCTTACCCCAGCTGACATAGACAATGTTACGAAGCACCTACAGGAAATGCTTGCTGCTGGCATTATTCAAGAATCAAGATGCCCATTGTAGTGGTGCATAAAAAGAATGGATCCGTGAGGATGTGTGTGGACTATCGGACACTCACCCGATGGACTATCCCAGATCAATACACCATGCCACACACACAGGATGCTCTGGATTGCCTGAATGAGGGCCAGTGGTTCTCAGTACTGGATCTCTGCAGCGGATATTATCAGATCCCGATGGCCCCAGAGGACCATGAGAAAACAGCCTTCATTTGTCCTTTGGGGTTCTACGAATTCTTAAGGAGGCCACAGGGGATTTTGGGTGCCCCTGCCACCTTCCAGAGATTGATGAAATGTGCAGTGGGAGACATGAACTTGCTAGAATGTTTAGTGTACTTGAATGATATCATTATTTTCGGACGCATGCTAGAGGAACATGACACCAGACTGTTCAAAGTCCTCGATCGTTTGGAGGAATTTGACCTCAAGTTATCCGTAGACAAGTGCCAGTTTTTTCAAATATCTGTGAAATATGTGGGACACATAATGTCTGTGGAAGGGATATAGACAAATCCCAGTAAAGTTGAAACTTTGACCACTTGGCTCCAGCCCAATAACCTAAAAGAGCTACAGCATTTCCTGGCATTCTGTGGCTGCTACTGCAGGTTCATCAAAGACTATTCAAAGGTGATTTGACCACTCCTTAACCTTACCCAAATCTACCCCCCTACCAACCACAAATACAAAAAGGGGGCTATCAAAGAACAAGAGAAAGTGTATTTTCAAATAGATGAGCCTTTTGGGACTTGGTGGATACCCAAAAGTGAAGCAGCATTCTTTGAAGTCATATACCAGGTCACCCATGCCCCAGTTCTTCCCTACACTGATCCTACCAAGCTCTATGTTCTGCATATGGATACTAGTTTGCAGGGCCTTGGGGCTGTGCTATATCAAGACTAAGAAGATGGTGGGAGTCACGTGATGCAGGCCACTGATTAGCACTCTCCTGTGTTAGCTCCTGCCCCTTGTCAGTTTATACTTTGTTTTGCCAAGGTTTGAGAACTTGTTTTCTCGTTTTCTACCTGCTGGAATTTTTCTGAGAAATCAGTGCCTACCTGACGCTGACTGGATGGAAAGTGAGATGAAGAAGAACTCTTCTAAACATACCCCTCCAACAACGCCTGAGAAGGCCCCAAAAAGGCCTAAAGCCTCTACAGCTCTCCAGACATCATCTACAGGCACTGGAAGTATGGACATGGAGCCTCTTACACTCGCTAAATTCCTAGAAGAATTTCAACCTTTTAAAACTGAAATACTGAATATCGCCGGAGAAATCAAATCTATTTCCAACGCCTTAGAATCCCTTTCCCAAAGAACCTCAGATAACGAAGCACGAATCTGCTCTCTGGAACACAAGCAAGAACAACTTAATTCTGACCTAGTTGCCCTGAGACAGTGACTAAACAGAATGGAAAACAAAATAGAAGACCTTGAGGGCCGAAGTCGTCACAATAACGTGGTAATAATAGGGTTACCTGAGCGAGAGGAAGGTGCTGACCCTATTAAATTTACAATGCATTTCATTAAAAAATTTGCTGGCCCTTCCCCTTTTGGCTCTGATTATTCTATCAAAAGAGCCCATAGAGCCTTATGACCAACCCACCCTCAAGGTGCTGCCCCTAGGTCATTTCTTTTCCGTTTTCTTAATTTCCAAGAAAAGCAACACTTTATGGCCAAAGTTCGTGAAACCAAGGAGCTTACCTAGGAAGGTGCTAAGCTGAGGATAGTACAGTATCTACCTGTTTCAGTTCGTCAGAAACGAGCCACTTATCACCCTCTAGCTTCTAAATTAATTGCGGCTGGTATTAAATTAAAAATGGGCTCCCCGGCCAGGTTTCAAGTTCTCATTTCCGACTCCTGGCTCACCTACGAGAATGGGGATTCTGCCACTGCAGGACTCAAAACAGCTTTTCCTGACCTATTTCGTACCACCTGAATCTAAGAAGCCTTCACCTCAGTCGTGAACCCTAATCCTACTGAGAAGCATATGACCTCGGATATCTAAAGATGCTCCCGAAAGAAGGAAGTTTATTCTGCCCCACCTGCCTCTCATAATTGTTCCTTTCTCTCAGTCCTTTTTCATCTTCTTGTATCTTATGCATTGCGACTTACTTTGCAAGTTTCCTCCTGGATCGCATGACTGTGTCTGCTTCTGTACCTGTGGGTTTCTCGATGTCTTTTTAAGCTAAGGATCTGATTTCTTACACCACGGTACACATTTACAGCTCCCAATTAAATTCCCAGTGTCTCCTTCTAGATCATGGACTTGCTGGCTCTTTCTTTCTTCAGTACTTAAGTTTCATGCTCATACCTGAGTTCATGATGGTATTTAAAAGACACTTTGTATTCCTGATTTTTCCACAGTTCTAACAACTTTCTATATCCAGCTGGTAAATGTGTTTTGGCCACAATGTCGCTAGATGGCACCAGAGACTGCTATTTCTCTTACAGTATTTTCATTCTCCCTTATTATCTTTTCCATGGGAGCAACATTTATACTGCTGTAAATTTTGATAGCTCTGGTTCTTCACAATTGGATCTACTACTAGAACCTTTTTTTTTGTGCAGTTCTAAGTATCCACATGGTCACCATAATAAACTTCCCATGTCTTAACCTTCTACAATTGCAATTTTCTTAGAGTGGAAATGACTACAGTGTACCTTTTCTCAGGATTTTTTCTTTATTTTACATGAGCCTGGTTAACGAAGATGTGGCATATTGCATTTTAGTATTTGTGCACTTACGTTTACTCTGCACGTCTGACTTTAACTAATCTATACCTATTGTTCGGTAGGCTGGTGTGTATATTACCAAACTAGTTGCTGTTACATAGTTACTTATTTGATGTTACTTGACGGGGCCGAGGGTAATGCGGAGATGACCAAGTGAGCTGTGTATCATGTACTGTGAGATTATGGGGTGGAGTGCGGGAGGGGGTGGGGTTTCAAAGTGGGTTTGGAGGTGTTTTTTGGGTATTGGGCATTATTTCTTGTTGTTTTATGGGGTAAGGGGTGGGCTCCCTCAGCAGAATCTTTACCATGGGCATTAAGGATAAATATCTATTTACATGGATTGGACCTCAAGCAGATATTTAGGGTTTTAAAGAGGAATGATTAATAATATTTTGTTTAGTTCATGGAATGTTAAAGGAGTCAGGCACAAAACCAAGCAATATAAGGTGCTAAAATACCTTAGTCACTTCAAAGCCCATATCATATTTTTACAAGAAACACATCTACTAAATCATGAAGCCAATAAACAGAGAAGGAATCAAATGAGACAGGTTTTTGCTGCTCAGGGCAACACTCAAAGCAGAGGTGTCATGGTACTTTTGCATAGATCAATTCCCTTCAGTTCTACCCAGATCATAGCAGATCCCTCTGGAAGATTTCTTTTTGTGAAGGGTAGGCTGCACACCTTGGAAATTGTGCTGGGCTGTGTCTATGGGCCTAACGTAGACACTCCAGGCTTTTTCATGAAAATTCTGGAAGTCCTCAATCCCTTTCTGGGCATTCCTATGATTATAGGGGACGATTTTAATCTTGTATTTGACCCTTTGCTAGACAGGTCCAGTTGAATTTCTCATGGCCTTTCTCCAACCCAGAGAGCACTTAGGGACCTTCTCAACTCCACAGGGCTTTGTGATGCATGGCGTATCCTTCACCCTAATGGCAGGGAGTACACATACATCTCCCCAGTACACGGTATGTCCTCACGGATTGATTATATTCTCATTTCTCAAATATTGCTTTCTGGAGTTATTGATGCCAAAATTGTATCAGGCCCGCTCTAGGACCATTCCTCAGTAGCATGCACGATATCCCTGTTCTCATCTCAGGAAAAAGGGGGAAGATGGAAACTGAATAATCAAATCCTTAAAGATTCTGTCAAGACTGATTATATAGCATCCCAAATCCAACAGTTTATGATCCTAAATGCTAATACCACACAATGACCAGACATGGAATGGGGCACCTTGAAAGCATTCTTTAGAGGCATTCTAATAGGACTAACCTCAAAGAGGAAAAAGGAATGGGAAAACAAGATTTCTACCCTCCTATTCCAAATTAGAGATATGGAACATAGCCTTTTCCCTGATGCTTCCGAACCCTTTATGCAAGAACTAATTAAATTAAAAGATGCTTACCTCGATCTGTTAAGAGAGCAAGCTGAATTTGCCATCCAAAAAACTAGTGCTGTTTACACAGATCAGGGGGAAAAAGCTACATGGCTCCTAGCAATGCACGTTAAGCAACTCGAATCAGCTCAATTTATTCCAGCTATTTGACTTTCTGAAGGGGGCATCCCTTAAAACCTCACTCCCCAAGATAGTAGATGTATTTACCGCTCATTTCCGGGACCTTTATGGTCCCATGATTAACCCTCCTTCGAAGATGATGTACAAAGATACTGACTGACTCATATCTGCCTTCCCTCTCTGAGTCCCAACAAAACGCGTTCATATCTCTTATTACTGAGGAGGAAATAATTGCAGTAATAAATTCCCTCCTGGCTGATAAAACTCCCGGTCCAGACGGTTTCTCTTTTAATTTTTATAAAGCATTTTCTAGGCAATTATCTCCCATCTTGTTGTCCCTTTTTCAATTCCTTCTCTCTGGTCAGGGGACTGAGTCTTCCCTTTTTGAGGCCCTCATTGTTTTACTGCCAAAACCAGATAAACCGCAGGACCTAGTCTCAAGTTACAGACCCATATCTTTAATTAACCATGATACTAAAATTTTAGCCAAAATACTGGTGGATCGCATGAACATGGTTCTCCCCTTAATAATTGGAGAGGAACAGGTGGGTTTCATGAGGGGAAGATCTTCCATTGACCATTTACGTACTCTTGCCCATGTCTTCTCAGCCTCTAAGGATGCCAATATTCCAATGGTTCTGGTCTCATTAGATACCGAGAAGGCCTTCGATAGGGTCTATTGGAATTACTTGTTTGTGACAATGTAGACATTTGGTTTTCCCAACGAATTCCTGAGGTGGGTGCGCTCACTCTATATATCCCCCTTCCACCAGAATTGCCTGTAATGGAATGATTCCAAGTCCGATAAAACTCCATGTGGGAACAAGGTAGGGGTGTCCACTGTCCCTGCTCCTTTTCAATTTACATTTGAAGCCTCTTATCCGGAGATTAATAAGGCTCAAGATGTCCCAGGTATCCTTTAGATGGACATGTAGTCAAAGGTTGCAGCATATGCAGATGATTTACTATTGCATATAGCCAACCCTGCCACATCTATCCTGCTATTCTTAATATAATTAAGAAATTTAGCAGGGTCTCAAATTATAAGCTTAATATTGGGAAAACCCTAGTTTATCCTTTAAATCATAAGGTATATAAACAAGAAATTATCAATACTGGGCTCGCTTGGCAGCCCAAGTCCATTAAATACTTGGGAATTATCTTAACCTTAAGTAACACCCGCACTAAACAACTGAATCTGGATTCATTGGTTCAGAAAACAGATCAAGACCTACATAGATGGACACTTCTCCCTCTTTCCTTATGGGGTAGAATCAATTTGATTAAAATGAATGTTTTTTCCCATCTTTTCTACCTCCTTAACATGCTAAACATCAATATCCCAATATCTTGGTTTAAAAAAAATCCATAGTATGTTCTCCTCCTTTGTATGGGGGTACAGAAAATCAAGAATGGCATTTCGTAAGCTGGCTGCCCCCAAAAATAAAGGAGGGTTAAAGCTTCCACATATGGGGTTGTACTATTGGGCCAGTCAGGCCAACAAATATTTACAATGGTTGTCTGCAGAGCAGCGATCAGCAAGCTTCCTCTATTTCCCGATCTGGCTTAGAGTAGGGCTGGATAGTATTAAAATGCATGGTTTTCTTCCAGCTGCATTATTATACACCAAATTAGGACTCCTCCCATTGTCCCTGCGTAATTCTCCTATTGCAGTTTCAATAATGTCTCATTCTCAGCTCTGCGTGTTTTTAAAATATGATAACACCAAGGATCTACATCAGCCAGTAGTTGGCAATCCCAATATAAAGATGGATAATAAGCCTATATACCCAATTTGGCTTCCTCCTATAAACTGTACCTTGTTAAAAGATTTCGTACACCTGATAGACAGTGGGCCCCCTCTCTGAAATTCTACATAGTTTATGATTCTCTTATGAGTATTTTCAAGATATATCAGTTACGGCACTGTATGCTAAAAAGGTATTCGGGCATCCTTCCTTCTCTAGCTCAGCCTAATTTACAGGCCTCTTTCTCGAATTCCCTGGCAAACCCCATGCTGTTTCAAAAATATATAGTACTTTGTTTGCCTGGGTATATCCCGATAATTTTGCTCCTGTTTCGTATTGGTCTTCCCTTTTTCCAGACAAGGAGTTTGACTGGTCACTTATCTGGAACACCTGCCACAAATTCTTATCCCAAGACAGACTCAGATTAATGCAATTTAAAATTTTGCGTAATATATATTATACCCCATTAAAACTGGCCAAGATAGGAGCAGTAAGTACTCCACTTTGTACCAGATGCGGGCTGTTGCCTGGGGATTCTCTCCATATCTTTTGGGACTGGCCCAAGGTTGCTCACCTCTGGGCTGCCATTAAACAAAAATCTGACCCATTTTAAGGGCTCTCAGAATTATTCACACCTGAAATATGTCTCTTGGGAGACTTTTCTACTATTACAGTCAGGAGTAGGAAATTTTACATTGCATTAATCTCCATGTCTGTCAAAAAGCTGGTCCTTAGGCATTGGAAAGACTCTGACAACTTGTCTTATCTTGAATGGCTTCAAGAGCTTCTCGCAAATCTCAGAACTGAGAGAACCATTGCAAAGCCTTTCCAATAAACAACAAATTTAACACAACTTGGGATTCATTACAAGCCCTATACTCAATACAAGTATTTGGGAGAGGGTTGGGGGGGTGGGCCAGGAGAGGTGCATCAGCTCAATGTGCTTGGTATTCATGTTTTATTGTATCACTTGTTCCTGGTGATTCACTCTCTGTATTGTAAAACTCACTAAAAAATTTGAATAGCAAAAAAAAAAAGACTAAGAAGATGGCTTGAGACCTGTAGCTTTCTCCAATAGGAGCTTGACCCCATCAGAGCAGAACTATCCATCCCACAAGTTGGAATTTATCACCCTAAAATCGGCCATAGTTGACCAGTTTTTATGAGTACCTCTATGGGTCAAAGATATTAGTGAGGACTGACAATAACCCACTGACCTATGTGCAGACTTCAGCTAAATTGGACACCACTGGTCACAGTTGGCTTTCTGCCTTATCGACTTATGATTATGCTGTTGAATACAGACGGGGACTGAACCACATTGATGCTGATGAAGGCCAGCTTCTAAGAACAATTGGGTCAGATTGTCTGAACCTGACACCAAAGCATTATGCCAAAAGTTTGATAAAGATGAACAAATGTCTGCGGACACAGTGGACTACCTAGTAGATTGCTTGGGCCCTCCTGATACCTGCATACCAGCTGCCTGTTGCCATTTCTCTGCATTAGATATTAGTGCACTACCTCAGTTCAATAATGACAGTATTCAGTGGGCTCAATTCCAAGATCCTATGATTAAACCAGCATTTGATGCCCTGCATGCAGGGAAAGATGTGTCCAAGTTGCATTCCCCTGACTTACAGACTGCTCTATTGTTCAAGAATGGTCCCAGGCTAAAGTTGCATGATCAATTGTTATATAGACAGACAGTGGATTGTCATGGTCAAGTAGTCAAGCAACAGCTGGTCCTACCCACAGCCTTTAAACAGCTGGTACTGAGGTCCCTCCACAACCACATGGTGTACCTCGGTATTGATAGAACTCTCAATTTGGTAAGATCCCAATTCAACTGGCCAAAGATGGGGTCAGATGTTGAACACCATGTAAATACCCACAGTCATTGCCCCCAAAGAAAAGCCCTGCCTCAGAAGGATGCCCCCCTTGTCAATATCACTACCAGCGCCCCTCTAGAATTTGTCTGCATAGACTTCTTGTGTTTAGAACCCGGCCAAAAGAACACTGGCAATGTGTTGGTAGTTACTGATCATTTTACACAGTACGCACAAGCCTTCCCAACTAAAGATCAAAAGGCCTGTACCATGGCCAAGGTGCTAGTGGAAAAATTCTTTGTCCACTATGGTGACCTCCAGAGGATCCATTCTGACCAAGGCAGAGACTTTGAAAGTAGGCTAATCGAAGAAATGCTCTTTCTCTTTGTGTGTGGGGGGGTGGAAGTCAAGAACCAGCCCTATCACCCGCAGGGGGACCCTCAACCAGAACACTTTAACCGCACCCTTCTGGACATGCTGGGCACCCTGCATCCAAAAGATAAGCATAAGTGGAGCCAGCAGATTAACACCTTGGTACTTGCATACAATTGCACCAAAAGTGATGCTACTGAGTTCTCCCCCTACTGTCTCATGTTCAGGAGGGAGGCCCAACTGCAAGTTAATGTCTGCTTTGGGGTCTCTCCAGATGGGGTCCAAGCCAAAAACTATGCGCAGTACGTACAGAATTTGAAAGATCAGTTGAATCATGCCAATCAACTAGCTCAAACTATGGCTGCTAAGTGAAATATTGCCAACAAAGAAAGACATAATCAACGAGTAAAATCCCAGGTGTTGTTGCCCGGAGATTTGGTTCTACTACTCATTTTGGGACTGCATGGAAAACACGACATTGCTGATAGATTGCACCATCTTCCTCACATAGTAGTTGGCATAATCTGTCAGTGTACAAGGTGCACCCAGAAAATAATTTCAAAGTTGTTAAGACCATGCACAGCAATCACTTACTGCCCATTGGCCATGTTGTTATCGATGCTGAACCAACACCTGACACTTCTCCTAGGTCAGTGACTCATGCTGCTTCAAAGAGGAAACAGAGCCAAACTGTCCATGTTGTTCCAGAACCAAGGCATTCCCCTCAGCAGGCCCAGAGTGATAATGATGACTGCTCATCTGTCTCTGATGAGAGTGACTGTGATAATGCTTATTATCCCTCATATGAACTGAGTCAGTTGTTTCAAGGAAATCCTCTGCAGAATCATGGGGATGAAGCTGGGCCTTCAGAACTGCCTAACCCCCCAGCTTCTTCCCTGGACCCAATGCCCCCTGAAAGTGAGGTGCAAAGTATCACATCTGAGGTTGCAAACTCTCTGTGTCTTGTAGAACTGTTTGACTTGCCTGAAGAAGAGGCTGATGTTCTGAGTCTTTCTGGTGACATACCAGAACTAACAGAGCCATGAGAAAGTGAGTCCAGTGCCCTTTCCATGCCACAAAGCTCCAGTGTGTCCAGGTGTCCTGAGGATGACCAGTCAGGGCATTCTGCAGCAAATGTTAATGACCAAAGTACTTTGGAAACAGAAGCTACTGAGCCCGGAGCTGCCAGTGCTCCCAACCTGAACTTCTCATTCAGTGCAGAGGTGGCCCTCCTGAAAGAAGAAAAGGAAGTGTCCAATACCTATGATGACAAGCCAGAGCCAGTGTCTGTACCCCTCAGAATGTCTGGGTGACCTGTTAAGCCAGTGCTATGTAACCCCCCTGCAAATGGGGGTTCATAAAAGACTTCCAGGAGCTTGCTTGAATGCTCCAAGCCTGAATGGTGTTTGGCATTTAAGCCATTTATCAGTGAGTGTTTTTAGAACCTCTGGTACTGTCTCTTTAAGAGCTGTCTGCTTGCAGACATAATTAGTTTATATGGGGGACTGTGTGGTTCTCTGAGTACCACTCGAGCTGCTGCCAATTCACTTAATTTTTGCAGTCACTAGGAGTGCAAATGGAACCCATCTGAAAGATGTAACTGTTTACCAGAAATTATTTAGAGTAATAATGAAATTACAGTTTGTCTAACCTGCTTTCTTTGCAGTCAGAACTGTGTCTAGTTCCCCATTCTAGTTTTGAACTGCTGAACTGGACCAATCAGTGTGGAGTAAGCTAGCTCAAATGGTGCCTTGGACTGAATCAGAACTTGACTCATAATCTGAGCCAGCCACAAGAGGATTGTATGGGCAGTGACTCTGGGAGATGTAGTTCAGACTTCAGTGCCTTTTTGGACCAACAGCAGCAGTCTATTGTGAGTGACAGCCAATCCAGTCAAGAACTGGGAGGAACTCAAAGGAAGAGCCCGGTTTTGTCGGTTGGAGTTTCAGTTGAGCTTTGGCAGTGAAGAAGGAAGGAGCCCTGTGCTTTTTCAGTGTGCAGTTTTAGTCAAAAAGCGTGTAAGGCCCAGGTTCCAGTCTGCAGCTTGTTAGGACTGAATCCGTCCTGTGAAAAGAATCAAAGGATCTCTGAAGGTAGAAACCAGGCTCACCCTGTAGAAGACTGGAGGAATTGCTGAAAATTGCATTCGGTCTGTCAGAACTGAATCTGCTGTGTGTTCTCCGGTATTGTGCAGTAATTGCGATCGGGATACAGATGCAGCCTGCCTGGTATAGTGCTTTTATATGGATGTGTGAAGAGGTTTGTGTACCTCAAGTGAGCCCTGCTGACATTGAAGGACCCTATCTTATTTGGAGGTCGGGAGTACTAATTCAGGGTCGCTCCTGTTGAATTGCCACATTAAATCCAAATGGAATTACTGTACTGCTGACTGTTTAATTCTCCTTTCTCTGTGTGAAAGGGGCCCTACCAGCTGCCACGGTTTGGACTAGCACTAGGGCTTGGGTACCCAGGGACAGTAACTGATAAGGATAGGCCTGTCACAGAGCCATAGATGAATTATTAGAGTGATAAGCTAATTAACCTGATTCCCCTGTCCTTGTTATATCTCCCTAAATAAATCAGAACTGCTTGTTTCAGCAAGTTATACTACCTGAGGTATTTGTCTATGTTAAAGTACTGTACTGTGATTGTTGCACTGTATCTCATTTCACAGGAGGTCCCAGTGCCGGAACCAGACCTGGGGTAAGTGTATACTGTGAAGGTAATTCTGATATTGTGTGGGCCACTAGTGGAAGAAAGGGGTTGCAGTGTCCCAGAGGGCTGTGACCAAGTTAGTTTAACTATTACAACCCTGACCTCTGGGTGGAGGCACCCGCCATTGGATCCAGGCCCTCAACCTGTTAGTGGCAAATCAGGCAGGGTAGTAGCCCTGGGATAGTGCCATCTGGGGTTACATCTTGGAGGCACCGCTGGGATTGTGTGTCCTCTAGTGGCCATATTCACGAACCACTGTTAAGAAAAAATGGGTACCCCGACAGAAGTGGCTGTGCACGGCTGGTGGAGTGGTGTACTGGGAGGAGATCGACCCCAAAATGCTATGCTTATCCTGGACATCCCCCTAGGTATCAATACGGGACACTGTGCAGGAGTACTTTCCAAGGTGGAAGGTTTACAAAACCCTGTGGTGGTGGGTCGGCATGCTAATCTGCTCACCCACACTTTCCTGGCTCCTAGTAGAGTTTAAGGATCCCATAGATAGCTCCAAGTGCCACAGACCATTACCCCAGAGGAGCCCTCACTGCTTGGAGAGTGATAACTAAGGACAGTAAAGACCCGGGGAATCAGCCCCACCAATTATCTGAAACTTTTTGAGGAAAAATTTGCTGAATGGTTGCTGGGAGAGGGAAAACTGTGGAGGACTTGAAGAAACTATTCTACCACCTGGGGTGTTCCTCCCCAACACCCTCTCCTGCTCCAGTGCCCGTAATGGTGGCTGAACCAATGCAGACTCCTATTTCTGCACCTGCCATTAGTCACGACTCTTACCGAAGGTTGAGGATCTTCTCTGGCACCCTCCCCACCCCCAAGGGAGGATGACTGGGAGACCTGGATAGACTATGTTGCCCCAAGTGCTAGAATGGCAATGCTCGGAAGGCAGCTCAAAGAGAGGGTTAGTGAGAGCCTCCGAGGTCCTGCCCTGGCTACCATCCGTGCTAAGCGGGCCAGTAACCTGAAGCGACTGCACAGGCCTATCTTGAGGCCTTGGAGAATGTGTATGGGAGCCCAGATTCTGATGAGGACCTATGGTGGAGGTAGAGATGCACAACAGTACCAGGGGAGTTGTTGTCTGTGTATGTATCTCGGCTGGAAAAATTGTTGCAAGAATGCCTCAGAAAGGTAGTTTGCTAGCGATTGAACTGGACCAACCAGGCTGGACAGGATCCTCAAGTCTGCCCCTCTCAGAACTGCTGTTGCTTCAGTTACGCCTGGCAGATCGACTGAATCCCCACCCTCCTATGATGAGTTATTGAGAGAAATTCGAGGAGTTGAGAAAAGGCGACCTCGGGAGGGACCTGCACCAATAGCTGCAGCTCGACCCGAGTGACTGAGGGTGACCCATCAAGTGAAGTTCAGGGCAGAGGTTGGCAGTCAATGAGTGCTCTGACAAGGAAAAGATATGTCACAATGGGGCAACTGTTGAGAGATCCGAATTCAAAAAAGTCCCTTTAAGAAGGCCACGCCTGCAAGTACAGGCCCTGACCTATATCCGACTGCATCTGCTATGGGGGTGGGGTACCCACCCATGTATCTCCTGCTGATAACAGCTCGAACTCGATTCCTTGACCATGGAAGTGGAGAAACTGACGATGTCTCCAAATGCTTATCACGCCGCAGACAGAGATGGCACCAGGTTCCAGTTAGTAATACCCCGCCTGGCTCCCAGTGTGGCGCCTCGGCCAGCTCAAACTCCAGAAAATGTTTTGCTATAATGTGGGAAAGATGGGCACATGAAAAGGGAATGCCAGTCCCCAAAAGACACTGACAAAGTTGCATATAGGCTACAAGGAGAGCTTGGAGAAGAAATCAGTGGTTAAAGGTGCGACGACTTGATCCCAGTGAGGGCACCAAAAATGCTAATTCACGTCCTTTTGTGGCAAGGTCAGTTGCCCAGGCCCCCACTACCGCCTCCAGACTGGTCCAGAATAGTGGGTCCCTCCATGGAGACCACTGTAAAGGTGAATGGAGTGTCTACAAGAGCTGTATTAGACAGTGGCTCCCAAGTGACAATTATGTTCCAGGATTGGTATCAGAAGCATTTGTCAGACGTACCTTACAACCATTAGAAGGACTGCATGTATGGGGTTAAGTGAGAAGCCTACCCCTATTCCGGTATATCCAATTTGGCTGTCTTTCCCCACCTCCGTGGCTGGAGTGGCCGAACAAGTAGAGACCCTAGCCTTAGTGTGTCCCCACTGGACTGTATGATGGTGTCCTTTGTTGATTGGAAAAATGCTCATATGTTGGAAGGCTGGCACAGTTGTGTTATGAAAACAGGGGTCAAAGAGTAGTAGAGCTTAAGAGTTCCGGCTTTAATTAAGAAGGCCTATGAGGCACAGAGAGATGCTGAAAAACAGAACCAGAGGAACCGGTCGGAATTGTATGGAAGAAGGATCCTGAGTCTCTGATCCGGCGCCAAATGCCCAGTGTACCTTACAGGGAGAGGTCCGTATCAGAAAGGATGTTAAGAATAAAATATTAATGTTGGATGCACCAAGCGATGGAAAATTGCCAGAGGGACTGCTGGTCAAGCCTAGTATTTTGCCCGCTAGAGCCCATGCTTATGCCAGAAGGGTAATGGTCCAAGTTCATAATGTGTCTGAAAGAGACATTCGAGTAAACAGAGGTTGCATCCTGGCTAATGTGCATTGTGCAGACACTGCAGTGCTACCCAGCAGCAAGTTCAAGGAAGAATGACAGAGTAACGCCTGACTTGTTTGATTTCGGCGACTCGCTGCCAGCTGAATGGAAAGTGAGGATCAGTGAGAAGCTTGCCCAGAGAGACCAGGTGTTTTCTTTAAAGGAATGGGATGTAGGATGCGTGCAAGGAGCTGAGCACAATATCCGCTGCATGACGAAAGACCATTTCGTGAGAGTCTCGACGCCTGGCACCTGCTGACATAGATGATGTGAGACGGCATCTGCAAGAGATGTTAGCTGCTGGTGTAATACAAGAATCCAGAAGCTCCTTATGCTTCCCCCATTGTGGTAGTGAGGAAAAGAATGGAACAGTAGGATGTGTGGATTATCGCACCTTAAACCGCGGCGGACTATCCCTGATCAGTACACAATGCCCGCATTCAGGATGCTTTGGACTGCCTAAACGGGGAGCAAGTGGTTCTCTGTGCTGGATCTCACAGTGGGTACTACCAGATCCCGATGGCCCCAGAGGACCGTGAGAAGACGGCCTTTATCTGTCCGCTTGGCTTCTATGAATTCATGAGGGATGCCTCAAGGGATTTCAGGTGCCCCAGCCACTTTTCAACGATTGATGGAGCGTGCAGTGGGGGACATGAACTTACTAGAGTGCCTGGTATACCTAGATGATGTCATTGTGTTTGGCAGCTCACTGGAGGAACATGAGAGCAGATTATTTAAGGTATTGGACCGACTGGAGGACTTTGGCCTTAAACTGTCCATTGATAAGTGTCAATTCTTTCAAACATCAGTAAAGTATGTGGGACACATAGTATCCACCGAGGGAATAGAGACCGACCAGAAGTAAAGTTGAGGCCTTGACCACCTGGCCACAGCCAAAAATCTAAAAGAACTGCAAAGATTCCTGGGATTCTGTGGTTATTATCGGCGCTTCATCAAGGACTATTCAAGAGTGATCCGCCTCTTTACTTAACCTACTCAAGGGTATCCCCCAACCCACAAAAATACCAAGTCACGTCCCTCAAGACTGAAAGAGTGTATCATCCCGAGTGAAGTATTAAAGGCCCGTTGGACCCTGATTGTAGAGACTGCTTTTCATGAGATCATATATCAACTTACCCATGCTCCAGTGCTGGCCTATGCCGATCCAAGAAAACCTTACGCCCTGCACACTGATGCTAGCTTGCAAGGGTTGGGGCTGTGTTGTACCAAGAGCACGAGAATGGCCTGAGACCAGTGGCCTTTGCCAGTAGAAGCCTGACCCCATCCGAAAAGAACTATCCTGTACATAAGTTAGAGTTCCTAGCTTTGAAGTGGGCTATTGTTGACCAATTCCATGAGTACTTGTATGGGGCTAAAATACTAGTAAAACTGACAATAATCCTTTGACCTATGTGCAGACCTCAGCTAAGTTGGATGCCACTGGCCATAGGTGGCTTTCTGCATTATCTACATATGACTATGCTCTCGAATACCGAGCAGGTCTGAACCACATAGATGCTGATGCTCTCTCCCGGGCCTGTTCCCCAGAATGATTGGGTCCGATTGGCAGAACCTGACATTCGGGCACTCTGCTGGAAGTTTGACAGGGAGGAACAAATGTCCACGGACGCAGTGGACTGCATGGTGGATTGCTTGGGAGCCTCTGGAGAATTGCATACCTGCTGCTTATTGCCACTTTTCTGCAATAGACATTGGTGCACTGCCTCAGCTGGACAATGACAGTATTCAAGGGATCAATCCCACGATCCCATGATCAAAGCAGCTTTAGAAGCCCTCTATGCAGGAAAAGATGTGTCCAAATTACGCTCCACTGATTTGAGAACTGCACTGTTATACAAAGAAGGTCCTAAGTTGAAACTGATCAATAAACTGTTATACAGAAAACAGTAGACAGAGGGGACAAGTAGACAAACAACAACTAGTGCTGCCCACTGCCTTCGAGACTCAGTACTGAGGTCCTTGCACAACCACATGGGGCACCTTGGTATAGACAGAACACTTGACTTGGTGAGATCCAGATTCTATTGGCCTAAGATGGGGGCTGATGTGGAGCAACACATTCGAACTTGTGATAGCTGCTTACAGAGGAAAGCTTTGCTCCAGAGGGCTGCCCCTTGTTAACATCACCACCAGTGCACCCATGGAGTTGGTCTGTATTGATTTTCTAAGTTTGGAGTCAGATCAAAGAAATATCAGTAATGTGCTGGTGGTCACTGACCATTTCACGAGATATGCCCAAGCTTTCCCACCAAAGACCAGAAAGCATCCACTGTGGCCAAAGTACTTGTAGAAAACTTTTGTTCACTATGGGGCTCCACAAAGAATCCATTCTGATCAAGGGAGAGACTTTGAGAGTCGTCTGATCAAAGAGATGCTTTCTCTGTGGGAGTGCAAAGTCCAGAACCACTCCTTACCACCCCCAGGGGACCCACAGCCTGAACGCTTCAACCGCACTTTGCTAGATATGCTAGGCACCCTGCACCCAAAGGACAAGCCTAGATGGAGCCAACAAATTAGCACCCTGGTACATGCTTATAACTGCACCAAAAGTGATGCCACTGGATTCTCCCCTACCGCCTGATGTTTGGAAGAGAAGCTCGACTACCAGTAGATGTGTGTTTTGGGGTCTCTCTGATGGGTTCAAGCTGACAACTATTTACAGTATGTGCAAAAGTTAAAGGCCCAGCTAACTCATGCGCACCAACTGGCTCAAACCATGGCTGCCAAAAGAAATCTGGCCCAACAAAGAAAGGTATGATAAAAGGGTGAAAGCACAGGAACTCCAGGAGGAGATCGGTATTGCTAAGAAATCTGGGACTGCATGGCAAGCACAAGATTGCTGACAGATGGCACCATCTCCTCACATTGTAGTGGCAAACTAGATGATCTGCCAGTGTACAAAGTAAGGCCTGAGAATAATTCAAAAGATGTAAAACAATGCATAGAAATCATTTACTGCCCATTGGACAAATCTTAATTGAGTCTGAGCCCCTAGAAGATGCCCCTCTGGACCAGTGACTAGAGCTGCTGCTAAGAAAAGATCAAGAAAGTCTGCACCTACAGAAGCAAAGTTAAAGTGTTCCCTCCACAAGTCCCAGTTGAGCATGACTGTCAGTCCATATCGGAAGAAAGTGAGAGTGACTTTGAATACTATCCTTCTTACGAACTGAGTCAATTGTTTCGGGCAATCTCCTAGTCAATACTGGAGACAAAGCTGGGCCTTCTGGACTGTCTAAGCCCCAGCTTCATCCCTGGAGCCAATGCTCCCAGAAAGTGAAGTGCAAAGCATCAGATCAGATGAAATGGAATCATTGTGCATGGTTGAACTGTTTGAGCTTTCAGGGAGGAAAATGATAGATTGGGGCAGACTGGTGATACACCCGAACAAGAAGAGTATTTTGAGTGCCCTGACAGTCCACTGCCAGTGTCCAAAACTCTCCATGCGAGCCAAATGTTGTGGACTCAGAAACTGTAACTCCTGGAGCTGAAAGTGCCCCAAGTTCTAGCCTCTCTACCCCCATGGAGACTCCCTGACAAGTGAGGACAATGCTGAAAATGAGGCTCAGAGTGCAGAGACTATAACAGTTCCCCTAGAAAGACTGGTCGAGCTGTAAAGCCTGTGGTGCACCTCAGTTATGATTCCCTTGGGAGGCCTGTGGATTTGCTCTCAATGTTGTCCATAAAGGAGTGTATGTGTCCCGAGCTCATTGCCCAAACTGAGCGTCAGTGCTAACTCCAAGTTACTTGTGTTGCCCTCAAGTATGGTGTCCTTGCCCCGTCCAGCCCCAAGGTAACTGATAGGAAGGCCCCTCTCTTCAGGTTTCATGTACAAGAGGTAATAACTTGAGTTATGGTACAATGTGTGTGTAATACTGTGTAAAGAGTGACGTACTGCAATGTTTCAGAAATGTGTTCTTGGTAAAATGATATATTGACTGATGATTACATGTGCGAGCCTAATGCAAATGTATATGGTTGCAGTTAAAACTTATGGGGGTACTTGCTTGACGCGGACGTCAAGCTTTCCCAGGCCAGGAAGGGTGTAACCCCCCTGCAAATGGGGGTTCATAAAAGACTTCCAGGAGCTTGCTTGAATGCTCCAAGCCTGAATGGTGTTTGGCATTTAAGCCATTTATCAGTGAGTGTTTTTAGAACCTCTGGTACTGTCTCTTTAAGAGCTGTCTGCTTGCAGACATAATTAGTTTATATGGGGGGACTGTGTGCTTCTCTGAGTACCACTCGAGCTGCTGCCAATTCACTTAATTTTTGCAGTCACTAGGAGTGCAAATGGAACCTATCTGAAAGATGTAACTGTTTACCAGAAATTATTTAGAGTAATAATGAAATTACAGTTTGTCTAACCTGCTTTCTTTGCAGTCAGAACTGTGTCTGCTAGTTCCCATTCTAGTTTTGAACTGCTGAACTGGACCAATCAGTGTGGGGTAAGCTAGCTCTAAAATGGTGCCTTGGACGAATCAGAACTTGGACTCATAATCTGAGCCAGCCACAAGAGGATTGTATGGGCAGTGACTCTGGGAGATGTAGTTCAGACTTCAGTGCCTTTTGGACCAACAGCAGCAGTCTATTGTGAGTGACAGCCAATCCAGTCAAGAACTGGGAGGAACTCAAAGGAAGAGCCCGTTTTGTCGGTTGGAGTTTCAGTTGAGCTTTGGCAGTGAAGAAGGAAGGAGCCCTGTGCTTTTCAGTGTGCAGTTTTAGTCAAAAACGTGTGTAAGGCCCAGAGTTCCAGTCTGCAGCTTGTTAGGACTGAATCCGTCCTGTGAAAAGAATCAAAGGATCTCTGAAGAGTAGAAACCAGGCTCACCCTGTAGAAGACTGGAGGAATTGCTGAAAATTGCATTCGGTCTGTCAGGAACTGAATCTGCTGTGTGTTCTCCGGTATTGTGCACAATTGCGATCGGGATACAGATGCAGCCTGCCTGGTATAGTGCTTTCTTTTATGGATGTGTGAAGAGGTTTGTGTACCTCAAGTGAGCCCTGCTGACATTGAAGGACCCTATCTTATTTGGAGGTCGTTGAGTACTAATTCAGGGTCGCTCCCTGTTGAATTGCCACATTAAATCCAAATGGAATTACTGTACTGCTGACTGTTTAATTCTCCTTTTCTCTGTGTGAAAGGGCCTACCAGCTGCCACGGTTTGGACTAGCCACTAGGGCTTGGGTACCCAGGGACAGTAACTGATAGGGATAGGCCTGTGCACAGAGCCATAGGTAGATTATTAGAGTGATAAGCTAATTAACCTGATTTCCCCCTGTCCTTGTTATATCTCCCTAAATAAATCAGAACTGCTTGTTTCAGCAAAGTTATACTGCCTGAGGTATTTGTCTATGTTAAAGTACTGTACTGTGATTGTTGCACTGTATCTCATTTCACAGGAGGTCCCAGTGCGGAACCAGACCTGGGGGTAAGTGTATACTGTGAAGGTAATTCTGATATATTGTGTGGGCCACTAGTGGGAAGAAAGGGGGTTGCAGTGTCCCAGAGGGCTGTGACCAAGTTAGTTTAACTATTACAAACCCTGACCTCTGGGTGGAGGCACCCGCCATTGGATCCAGGCCCCTCAACCTGTTAGTGGCAAATCAGGCAGGGGTAGTAGCCCCTGGGATAGTGCCATCTAGGGGTTACAGCTACATTTTAGTTATGATTCCCCTGGGAGGCCTGAGGACTTGCCTATTAATGTGGTCCATAAAGGTGTTTACGTTTCCAAGAGCTCGCTACCCAAACTAAGCTTGACTGCCACCTCCCTATTAATTGTTCTTCCCTCAGAACAAGGTGTCCCTGTTCCATCTAGCCCCAAGTTAGCTGATAGGGAAGGGGCCCCATCTACATTATTTACTGTACAAGAAGTTATAACGTGAAGTCTTAGGTAACAGTTCATAGTATGTTAATCATAATAGAATCAATACAGAATGTATGAAACATGCATAAATATTGTCAATGAGGATATGGTATAGTGAAATATAGTGAAATGTATAGTAATGTGATAAGTTTACTTTAGCTGATACATCAGATATTATTTCCATAGTATGCTAATGTCACATATATCTCGTATAGTAAATTGTGTTTCCAATATTGTAGTGATATAGACTTGAAGTGGATGCCCAGTTTTTCCAGGCAGAGAAGGGTGTAACCCCCCCACAAATGGGGGTTCCTGAAAGTCTTCCTTGGGTGTGCTTAAATGCCCACTGCCAGGCTGGTGTCCTGTGTCTTAACTGTTTAAAAGCTATTGCATGTGAGTGCCTTTATAGCATCTGTGTCCTGCTTCTTTAAGAATTGCCTATATTGCAGTGTGTGGCCTGAGTGTTTCTAAGCTCGAGTCCCACCTGGGCTGCTAGATAATCACTCTGTTCTGCCATCACTAGTTGCACAGAGGGAGCTCTGTTAGAAGCTGTACTTATCTGCTGATTACCTATTATAATAGTAATGATATTGTACTGTAGTTTGTCTAAGCTGCCTTTTTTACAGCATGGACAGTTCTGTTTATCATCACCCTCTTGGTCCTGGACTGCTTATTTGGACCAATCAGTACCCTTGGGGGCCCTAAAATGGAGTCTGCCCCACGGGTCTTGTGGGAGTGAATTTCTGTAGGAATTGTAGTTTTGAGACTTTGGCACCTAAATGCACCTGAAGGGGGAGCCCTTGCTTTGACAGACAGTTGAATCAATGAATCAAACCTTTTGGACCGAAGGGAAATTCCCAAGCTGCTTGCTGTAGTGAGTCAGTCTGTGTGAGGAGTTGAAAGAGTAAACAGCTCGAGAGATTCGAGCACTCTGCTACTGCGTAGTTCATGTGGGGGATTGGTGGAAAGGCTGAATTTGGCCTGTATGCTTGCTGTCCCTGGAGAGGGAATCTGTAAATAATCCAGACTGTATCCAAATTTAGTGGGAGAAAAGCCACTGAAGTGTGACCAGACTTAAACCTGAAGAAGCCGACGACTTGCTGTATTCGATCGGTCTGGCAGGACATCCATTCACCACAGAACTCCTGGTTTTGTTCAGAGATACTGATATTGCTGCCGGACTGATATCCAGTTTGTGGTATGGTGATTGCTTTACTATAAATCTGCTGTGTGCTGATAGTGGGTTGCAATTTGGTTCCCCACTGTTTAATTGTGCCATGCTTGCTGGAAGCTTCATCCGGCTTCTCAAACTGATTTCCAAACTGTTTTACCTGGCCTGGGTACTGCCACACAGTCCCAGCCAGCTACTTCAGGCACAGAGAACACAATCGATGAGAGAGTCACCAGGGGATCAGCCCCCTGTTCGACATCTCGAACAGGGACAACACCTCGGTGATTTGTGTGGGCCCCGCTTCTCCTGGCATACCAGTTGTCAAATTGCAGTCTCCATTTCATCCCTCCTGTGTCTTGCATTGGGTAGCGTGAGTAACAATCAGGGTAGCTCCCTACAATAACAGCTAAAATCACAAATGTTGTCATCTGATTGCATTGTTGTCTTCCTTTCACGAACTGAGCCTCCTGGCTCTGGATTACAAATTGTGTGTGGTTGTGCATGTCTTTTCTTTTCATCACAGGGCCCCGACCAGCAGCAATGCCAGCCTACCCTGGGCAATGCTCCAGGCTAGCCCCTCTTACTTCCAACTGGGTACCCAGAGTGTGTGACTGTGCAGGAGCTAAAAGTGCATGCATAATTGCCTGACTAGATCAGTTTTAGAATCAGTCAACCTGATTGCGACCCTCCCTTGTTCAATTCCCCTGAATAAATCCAATCTAACTCTTTTTGCTTTTAATCTGACTGTGGTTCCAGTTTGTACCAAAAGCACAGCACTGTTGTTATTTGCTGTGTCTAACCTGAATTTAAAGGGGGGTCTCCAGGGTCGAGCTGGTGGAACCAGCCCTGGTGGTAAGTGCAAATTGTGTGGGGATTTGTATGCTGAATAGGAGCTACTGTGAAAGTGTTTGTTGCATATTGTCTAGGCCACTAGATGGGAAAGAGGGGGGTTACAGTATCCTGGAGGGCTGTACCCAGGTTAGCCTTGTTACTAACAACCCTGTCCTCCAGGTGGAGGCACCCGTTTCAGTACCCAGACCCCTTAACCTGCAACTAGCCAAGCAGGCAGAGGTAGTAGCCCTTGGGATAGCGTCACCTAGGGGTTACAAAATAATATCTATAGGGTGTCTCACTAATTTGCTAATACATTTAAAGTGAAAAAAGCCTTGAATCTATTTTTAGCATTTTCAAAAGTTGTTCTAAAAGACCCCTTTCAAGTTCAGTCTTGTTTGTAACAGTTACCTCCAGAAAACAGCTGTCCCTGTTACAAATGAAGCTGTTTTGGTTTTCTTGGTTTTAATACTTTTTTAAGTGTAAAATGGTTATTTTAAGTCACTGCTCCAAATGGAGAGCTGAAGCAAAGGCATTACATTTACAAACGGCTGTCAGTTCGCTTGGGGGGTAGGGGTTGCTAGCACTTGATAAAATGGTATGTTTGTACTTGAATATATGGACTTCAAAAAAAAAAAAAGATGCTCCATAAATGTCCTACTAAAATGTATAGTGGACAAAGCTAAAAATCCATATTTACATTTTAAACAGTTGTCCTAAAAGCCCCCTTGCAAATTGGCTCTCATTTGTAACAGGGACAAGTGGATAACATTCATGTTTGTAATGGGTACCTCCAGAAAATGTCTGTCCTCACTACAAACAAGACTTTCATTGGAAAAATGTATTTTTTATATTTTTGTAAGTACTGTGGCAGCAAGGTGTAATTGAAGGTAAACTTCCAAAACACTAATGCTTACTAAAAAGGGTACCTTTCTGCTAAGGCTACCAACTTTCTAAGCCTAAAACTGGGACATGCCATTTGGAAGTAAATAAATAAATAAATGTTTGCGTGTATGTGTGTATATAAACGTTTAAACACAGACAGTGGCTTACCATAAACATGAAGATTTATTTTGTTTTCTATCCAGCGCCAACAGGTTCACTTCTTTTGGTGTAACGTGTAAGTAACTATGCTATCCAATACCAACAGGAAAAAGTCCACTGGTAAATGCAGAACACAATTATTTAAATTATTTTCTAACTGTGCCAGAACACCAACAGGAAAAAGTTTGCTGGTAAACGTGAAGGTTTCAGTTCTTTTGTAACTGCGCTCCAACACCAACAAGAAAAATCCATCCAAAACGAAGGAATAGGTAAAATGATAAACACATGGATTGTCCTGTCCAGTCATGACAGACTGAGCAAAATGCAAACATATTTACAGATTGAAACAGGGCAATAAACATGTCACTGAGTCTGAGATATAGATAGTGTGGGTTTCTTGCTTTCAGTTGTACTAGCTGAAGAAGTTTCTTTGAAAGGATATTTTTCAAAGGCATGTATTTTATGTAGGATAGTTTTGTTGTGAAGTAGTTTGTCACAGAATTCAGAACAGGGGTCTTTGAAATTCACTTTAAGCATCCACATTGCTTTAAGTGTCGACACTTTGAGATTTTTCTTGTCCTCTGTCCACAACTTGTTGGCAAGAGAGAACACCCTTTCTACCCGAGCGTCGGTTCCTGGCGCTAGTCTGGAGTGTGCTTCAAGAGGACCCGAGAGAAAATTCCGTACTGCTTCAGTGAGTCCCATTTCTCCAAATACCTCACACAGGTGTCATAAAAAACATCCACATTATTGAAGAATTCTGTGGTGTTCTCAACGCCTTTTCGTCAGATAACTTCCTCAACATTCCCTTCGCCTTTAGCCCAGTGAAGTGCTCTTGTCTTCCTTCTTGCAGTTTCTTTTTCAGAGTTAGCAGTTCTTCAGCTGCCTTGATGGCTGTGTAGTTTTGTTGTTCCAATCTCTTGGTAACTGAATTGAACAATGTCAGCTGACCATGCAGAAACCACAGCCAAAGTTCAGAAACTGGCTCCTCGAAGAAGTTCTGCAAGGTTGTTGGGCACTTTTCTTGTGATACTTTTCTTGTGACATGAAGTAGGAATTCAACCCTTGTAAATTTGCAGGATGCGTTCAACAGCCAGAAGCAATGATAACCAACAGGTGTTGCTATGTCCCAGGACATCCTTATAGCAAACTTCTACGAAGTTACAAAACTCCTTTAATTCTTGCACTCAGACAGATTATATGTAAAAATACTTGTAAATTTTCACCGCGATGCATTCCACATCAATGGGCAACATGTCAGCAGCAGTTTGCATGGCATTGTGCACTATATGAGCAGTACAATCAACGCCATGAATCTCTTGTCCTGTGATCCCTTTTATCTTGTACCAAACATTGCCTTTTCCACCTTGAGTGGCCCCTCCAAAGTTTGTGTTGGTGTTATCCGCACAGAAGGCTATGCACTTTGTCTCACTATTTTCCTTTCTTAGTGCTGTGATGAGGAAATCCACCAGTGTTTCTGCTGTTTCCTCTGGTAGATCTTTGAACTCCAGTAATTTAGCTTGAATGCCACTGACAGGACTGAAGTATCACACCACAACTGGAACCATCTTGATGTGTTTGTGGTTAGATGTGTCCATGGCAGCACTCAGGAATGTTGCCTCCGCCAACTCAGCTCTGGTTTCTTCCTCAGAAAAGGAGCCAGTACACCAGTCACAATTGTTTCGGTTTTAGTACGGGTGGAACCAAACTTAGGTTCAAACATCCTCTTCACCAGCTTTGTGGTGCAATCCATCGACTTGAAGCTTTGTGAATGCACAACACAATGGAAGGCCCAAGTGCCCTCCTTTGCTGCTAGGACAAGGTCACTGTCACTGGCAAGTTCGGTTTTAAAAAAACTGATAAATGAAAAGCTGGAACTGTGTGCTACCACAGCCTTTTGATGCTTAGATGTTTTAAGGTGACAGGTTATATCCATTTTCTCCCCATGACTGATGGAGAACTGTGCATTGCACTGTTTGCAGAATACATCTGTCTTTCACATTTTCTGAAGAAATGGATAGTCTTTTTGCAAGTCTTCATTGAAAGTAGTCTTCCTTTTCCCCATTTTATCTTTCTTTCTCTTTCTTTCTTGTTTCTAGTCAGATCTGACTTGCACTCTCTCTTAACAATGGTCTCTTCTTCCTTCTACCTTCTTTGTTCTCTCTAGATCCTCTCTGTCTTCTTACACCTCGGGCTGCAGAGGCTGGTGGTGTCCCACCTTTCTACTTTCTCTCTAGTCAGATTGGAAGAATCTTTCTAGCCAGTGCCTTCCTCCCCTTAGTCTCTCTGAAATTCTTTTCCATACAGCAATTGACAGAGCAAGTCTTCCAGTTCTGACCTCTCTCCTCCTCTCCAGAGTCCAGACTACTCTGATCTAGGGCTGCAGAACCTAGTGTCTCTCTCTCTCTCTCTTCCTTCCCTATTTGTCCTGTACACTGTACACAACTGTGAACCTTGCTTTCTACTGCACTTGACTTCTAAACAGGCCCCAAGTAAGTTACCTCAGTACAATCACACTGTCACTGACACTGACTGACTTGACCTTTCACCTTGCCAGCAGCAAGCCAAGCCCAGGCAAGCTAAGCAAGCAAGCAGCAGGCCAGAGAAGACTGCTTCACCATCCACCATGTGAGCTACTAAGAATGAGGGAGAACAGCTGCAGCAGGCAGCAGGAAGTTGCTGAGCTCAGTCAGCAGTGGTCAGGACATCAGGTCAAGAGTGGGAGGGAGGGGAGAAAGCAGTCAGTGCCACAGAAAATAAATTACAGTTCCACAGTTCCGTCTGTCCCAGCCAGGCTCCCACAGACTTCAAAGATTTTTCCTGGACCTTCCAGCCCAGCAACCTACCAACCAGTCCAAACCCCAACACAAACAAAAAAAAAAAACAAGCACAGCATCGCGACGACTGACGATTGTATTGTTGGATGGTCGGATCACGGATGGGATGCCGGATGAATCGAGTGACCCCCCCAGCCCTTCTAAGTTGCACAAGTGCAAGAACTGTGATAAAATAAATTACAGAGTCTGCATCAGAAACAAGTAACAACAATCGGTCAGACTTTTGTGAATGAAAAATGAACTAAATCTTCTTAGTCACTCACCTCGAGAAGATGGTAGACCACGAGTCTGACTCCGATCTCCACATGACTCGACTTGCACTCAGATGCAGCTGCTGTGAGATCTGTGATGTTCCATGCCATCTCCAGTCTGTCTCTGGCCTCCTCCATCCTCTACTCTTCTCCAGGGTACAGCTTTTCTCACTTAGTGTTCCCATCCCGGCACCCCCGACCCACCTGGACCCTCCCTTGACTGAAGACCCGACCCGGCCTGTGACCTGCGTGGTGATCCAAACTGCCTGTGGCAGCAGCACAGTATAGCTGCAGATGCAGCTGATTGATTTGCTGATGTCCCCCCGCATCTGAGATCTCCAGTCTGGTGGCGGCCTTCTCCTCCTCCTCCTCTCTCTCGGTGATCGTTGTCGAAGAGAAGATGAAAGTTTGGCAGGTGAGTGCACTGTCTGTGAGTCGAGAGAGCAGCATTAGCATGGCAAACACAGGCTGCAGGTTACAGGAGGACAGGTCGGAGGTCAGAGGAAGGGCCGGTAGGGGGTGAACTTTGATTAGAACCCGCCTGTGCTCAAGCAGTCCATTCAGTGACTGCCGCAGTGTCTCTGCTCCACCCACTATTGCCTTCCCTGCTGCTGACTGGCTGGCAGTCACACACTCTGTGTTTCCGTTCATCCCCTAGTCAGATTGACCTACCAGACAGACACAAGGAAGGAGTCTAGACAGTGCTAGCCTAGAGGAGATGACTTGCACAGGCATTTCATTGGGCATTTTTTTCAGCATTTAATGGTCCAGGTTGTTCCGACTGTCAGCAGCACACAGATAGCAGCGCGAGGCGAGCAGCATACATGTCGGCAGTGGCAGCACAACAACATGGCTAAGTAAGTTGTCTGACCCCGGACAAAGCCGGACAAATTTAAAAAATGGGACATTTCTGTATTTTTAACTAAACTGTGGGACACCGGACATGCAGCCTAAAACGGACTGTCCGGAAAACTGGGATGGTTGATAGCTTTACTTTCTGCAAATGGCTACATCATGGTGTGTGGCAACAATTCAAATGGTTCAAGCATTTTATTTTAGAACATGTGAGAACAAAAATGTTTTGATACTAAAGACCTTTACTATGTGATAAAAATAAAGATTGTGGTGGTGGTGGTGGTGATTTTAGAACTTGATCATTGGGAGCACAGTGGCTCTAATTGGATTAAAAAAATCATCCTGGACCAAGTTTGGCTGATAGGGCAGTAGAGAGTGAGACTGTTGCCACCAGGTTCCCCAGGACTGCTGATGGAGAGGAGGATGGGACCGACCTTGGGTCCTAGGGGACTGCTGACAGGGCTAGAAGGTTGTAGGAGGGTACCACCAGGTCCCAGAGACTGCTGACAGGGATGGGAGGGGAGATGAGACCAACTGCAGGTTCCATAAGACTGATGACAGGTCTGGAGAGTTGTTGAACATTGCCACCAGGCCCCAGAGACTGCTGATGGGGATGGAGAAGGGAATAGGGCTTTCCTTGGTTCCCATGGAACTGCTGACAGGGCTAGAGAGTTGTAGGAGCATGACAACAGGTACTAGGAACTACTTACTGGGATGGGGAGAGGTGATTGGACTGACATTGCATCCCATGGGATTGCTGACAGAGCTGAAGAGTTGTAGGAGGCTGCCACCAGGCCCCAGGGACTAATGATAAGGATAGGGAGGGGAATAGGACTGATCTCACACCCCTTAGGACTGCTGACAGGGCTGAAAAGTTGTAAGGGGGGTGCCACAGGGCACCAAGGACTGATGATGGGGATGGGGACTGGCATAGAACTGACTTCACATCCCATGGGACTGCTGACTGGGCTGGAGAGTTGTATAAGGGTTCCACCAAGCCCCAGGGACTGATGATAGGGATGGGGAAGGGACTGACTTTAGATCCCATGGAATGTCTGACATGGCTGGAGAGTTGTAAGAGGGTGCAACCAGGCCCCAGGGACTACTGACAGAGATGGGTAGGGGAATAAGATGGACCTCCAGTTCCACTGGACTACTGAGAGGCCTGGAGAGTTGTAGGAGGGTGCCTCTAGGCCCCAGAGACTGCTGATGGGGATGGTGAGGAGGATGGGATGGACCTTGGGTCCCATGGGACTGCTGAGAGGACTGGAGAGTTGTAGAAGGCTGCCACTAGACCCCAGGGACTGTGTATGGAGATGGGAAGGGGGTTGGGACCCGACATCCCATTGGACTGCTGACATGGCTGAAGAGTTGTAGGAGGATGCCAGCAGGCTCCAGAACTGCTGATAGGGATGTGGAGGGGAATGAGACTGACCTCATTTCCCATGAGAATCCTCACAGTGTTGGAGAGTTGTAGAATGGTACCACTAGGCCCCATGGATGGCTGACAGAGATGTGGAAGGGGGACTTATGACAGGGCTGGAAAGTTGTAGGAGGCTGCTACCAGGTCCCAGGGCCTGCTAACCCAGATTGGAAGGGAAATGGGACTGACCTCCATTCCCATGGGACTATTGACAGGGCTGGAGAGTTGTAGGAGGGTGGCTCCAGGCCCAAGTGATGGAGAGGGAAATGGGACTGACCTCACATCCCATGGGACTGTTGACTGGGCTGGAGAGTTGCAGGAGGGTGCCATCAGGCCTCAGGGACTGCTGATGGAGATGGAGGGGATGGAACTGACCTTAGGTCTCATGAGACTGCTCATCGGGCTGGAGAGTTGTAAGAGGGTACCCCAGGCCCCAGGACTTCTGATAGGAATGGGGAGGGGAATGGTACTGACCTTACATCTCATGGGACTGCTGACAGGGCTGGAGAGTTGTAGGAGGGTGCCACCAGGACCCAATAACTGCTGATGGAGATGAGGGGCTGGGACCAACCTCTGGTCCTATGGGAGTGCTGACAGTGCTGGAGGGTTCTAGGAGGGTGCCATCAGGCTCCAAGGACTGCTGATAGGGATGGGGATGGGAATAGGACTGACCTCACATCCCATGGGACTGCTGATAGGGCAGGAAAGTTGTAGAAGGGTGCCACCAGGCCCCAGGGACTGCTTTTTTTAATATTAAATGTTTTATTGAAATTTTCATTACCATACGATGATCAACAAACACATCAAAACAACAGTAAGCAACAATCCTCATACCCCCACACAAAATGAAAAACTATAAGTTACAAAGACATGAACACATTAAAAACCACCCATACCCACCCACAACAAAAGCCCCTCCACCCACCCCAAGTACTCCAGAGACAAGCTAATATAGTACACAGTTTACATCTACAGAAAAGGGCTTCTCAATAAACTGATACATTAAGTATAAGGAAGAACTTAATACCAAAGATATATAGAGACATAGGCAGGTGCTCCGAGGGGATCACACCCGAACAGAAAAAAATGCAGCCGCCCCCTCCTGGGACATCGTAAAGAGACTCATGTCTCTTGAAAATGGAAAGTAAATCATACAAGCATTCCCATATTTTCCTATAAGTCACAAGGCAATTAGAGATGCTGGCAATCATTGTTTTCTGCCAGTGTAGCAAACAGAATTTCTTGATACCATTCTAAATATGAAGGAATGGTTTGGTCACACCAGTGCTTCAAGATAATTTTTTTTAAGACATGCTGAGATCAAGACCATATGGTAACACTGGATACCTATAAGGGTGTCTTGAAATAAAAGCCCCAGGGACTGCTGATGGGGATAGGGATGGGACTGACCCCTCATCCCATGGGACTGCTGACAGGGCTGATGATCTGAAGGAGGGTGCCACCAGGACCCAGGGACTGCAGGACGGGGATGGGATGGGACTGACCCCTAATCTCATGGGACTGCTAACAGAGCTGGTGACTTATTGAAAGGTGTCACTAGGCCCCAGAGACTGCTGATGTGATTGGTGGGGATAGGAATGATTTCTCCATTTTGTTTTCAGTCCAGTGGGTCTGCATCCATCCTCCATTTTGTTTGCAATCCAGTGGGTGTGGTGCATGCCTCCATTTTGTTTCAATACAGTGGATGTACATCCTTGCTTCTGTTTAGATTTGCGATCCAGTGGGTGTGCGTATCTGCCTCCATTTGGTTTGCAATCCACTGTGTATATGCGTCCATTTTGTTTGCAATCCTGTGGTTGTGTGTGCATGCATGCATGCATGCTTTAAAGTTTTTGCAATAGTGTGGGAATGCACCTTGATTTTGTTTGTAAGTGAGTCACTCACCTGCATTCTCATCTGGTGGATTCAGCTATTCCATAATATGTTTCTGCCACGTCCCTGGTCAATCTTCTACGGGGCCCTGGTGAGTCCACAAGAGCAGTGTTATGAACACCTGCTCGAGTGAGTTAATGTAGGCCTACGGCCATGTTCTCATCTGGTGGATTCAGTTATGCCATCACCTGTGGTCTGCCAGATCCCTGGTCAATCTTCTATGGGCCCCTGGTGGGTCTGCAGTTGGTGTACTGTGCACAGCTGCTCGAGTGAGTCACTGTAGGCCAGCATCTGCATTGCCATCTTGTAGCTTCAGCTACACCCTCACTTGTGGTCTCCCATTTTTTTTTTGACAGAATCCATACACCAACAAAATGAGTAACATCACTGTTCAAACTAAGCACACCATTGCAATGCACAACCACAGGAGAAGCATTAAAGCCAACCTAGATGCCTATTGCGAATACAAAGCATTAAAGCTGAAAAAACTAGGAGAATTCCATAAAAACATGGATAAGGAAAAAAGGAAAAAGTACAAAGAGTCTAGCAAGCAAAGAATTCATGAGTACCACATGCAAAAGAAGTTACAGGCCTCAGCAGGCAAGGAAAATGATGAAACAAAACAGTGTACCAGAGCAGATGAAGAAAAGAAGAAATAGCAATGTGAGACTTGGTGTCTTAAGAAACAAAAGCAACTGAGAGAGATGTCAGCACAGATGAAAAGATGAATTAGTGAGAAGGATGCTGAATGGAAATGAAATAATTAGCAAGAAAAGAAAATAAATATCAAAGAAAAGAATGGTCTGTGAGATAAGTGACATTGAGGTGCCATCAACCTACAAGGGTTCGGTGAGAAAAGCAGTGTGCCGGGCAAAAAACCTACCTGAATCGGCAGAAGGACTTGCAGCTCTGATTGCTGGCTTAATTAAAATGCTACCAGTAAACAAAAAGAATTGATAAAAAAATTGACATAGGCTATGATGGGCAGTCACAAAAATCAGTTTTAAAGTGCGCAGAGGAACTGTGTTAAACATTTACAAGGTAAAGAAAGAGAGTTTTTGTTAGCCACTTAGCTGCACAACTAGATCACAAGCATGGATTAAAGAAGAAAGTCTGCAGTGAACTGGGCATCAGCCATAAATATCTAAGTAAGTATTGTGCTTTAAGAAGATCTAGTGTCAATGTGCAATTGCCAGCGAGAAGAGCTGACACATTAAGCACTGAGATGCAGCAAGCAATTGTGGAGCATTACCACCACCCTGACGAGAACACTGTTATGGTCAATAAAAAGGGAGTTGCTGATGTAATGCACAAATGTGTTCTGTAGCAGTCCATAACTGAGACATATTTATCCTTCATGAAAGAAGGATGCAGGGTCCGTTTGCAAGTCAAAATTCACACAGTTAACCAGGCATGTTCTGGTACAAAGTAAGGCTAAGGCATATCAGTGCCTATTGTGAGTACTGCAATCTTAGATCTAAAATTACAAATTAGTTAGCAAGATCAAAAAATCAAAGTGCTTCATCACAGATACCATGTGTCTGCATTGACACTTTGTCCTCATGAAGTAAGATATGCCAGATTAAAATGTATCAACTGACAGTGCCCCACATGTAGAGTGCATCAAATGAAGACATTCGAGGAACCATTAATCCATGTAGCTGGAAATGAGCAGGTATGGAGAAAATGGAAACAGACAGTGTACAAAGAACAGGACAAAAAAAGCACCTTTAACGAGCAACAGAAATATAAGCAATTTAATCAATTAACTATTGGAGGAATTGGGGTCCTTTCTGTCCATTTATTTGAGGCCAGATGGTAGCAGACATAGGTGGCAAGTATAATCAAAAGTCCTCCAATCACATATGAAGTGATCATTATGGATTTTGCAGAAATGTATAACTGCTTAATGCAAAATGAAATGCAGAGTGCATATTAGTCCAAAATCCAGATAATGTTACACCCCATCGTGGTGTTTAACAAATGTAATACATGAGGCAGACCAGATCCAGTAAGGGACGCAATACATGTTATTTTAGATGTCAATCTATATGATGCACATGCAGTGAGGCACTATGTTCAGATTGCAGTGCAGTACCTCAAAGAAGTAAGACTTCTTGCCCAAAATAGACTGATTCAGTTCAGTGATGGATGTAGTGTACAGCATAAATCTGAAACACCATTGGTTGATTTAATTTGTGGCACAGAGGACTTGGGCATCAGAACAGTCGAGTGACATTACTTTGGTTCCTGTCATCGGTAAAATCCCTGTGATCGAGGGAGTGTAGTCATAAAAAATGCTACCACAAGAGCGGTAAAATCAGAACCAGACCTTGTAATTGATGGGGAACTCAGTCTTTACATTTTCTGCACCAAGAGACTGACAAAAGACACTGTGAATTCAGCCAGAGAGTGCAATCACACTCGGCAAGCCTTTTGTATTGTCATTCAAGGCAAGGTTGACTGAGATCACCCAGAAAGAACTGAAGTTGGCAGTCGACCAGGAACTAGATAAATACATGCTGCCCATTCGATTAAACTCTCACAGTTCAGTGCTTGACATGCTTTTGTGCCTCATGTGTACCTAATGAAGTAACTTGTGATAATTCTGACTTTACCAGTGGCTGGAAAGAAAAGCACTTAAAAGTAGAACAATGAGAAATGCAACAGGAACACATTGCATTGAATCTTATTGCACTAGAATCTACCACAGTAGATGATAATGCATATCTTAACAGCCATGATGGTGAGTATGAGATATTTGGGTCATTTTATCTAAAGTGTGAAAATATACAACACTAAGCAATGTCAATTATATCCATCTTAGAGTGCAACCTATCAAGCATCCATGGTGCGGATGACTGGGGCATGATGACTAGTGCTATGCAGAATTTTCAAATTCTGGAGGAACAAAATTTTGTGGAATTGTTTTAAATTCCATCAAATGTTTCTTGAAATGGAATGGTGGAAGTCCATGGCAGAACATGGTTGCAGAATAATTTTCCACAGAAAAAATGCTGTTCATGGAATATTATTTGGTAGATCTCAATATTTTCCATGGAAATGGTTGCATATTGATTTTCCATGGAAAATGATGTTCCATGGGATATTATTCCGTGGATCATAGCAGGCAGAATTCCACAGAAGACAGTGGTGAAATTCTTGTGGAAATTCCACTGGCAGAATGGTCATTCCATGCTAATTTCACAGATGGAATTGCTCATTCCGCTTACAGCACTAATGATGACTATTGGATAATTTTCGGATTCAAATGACAGTGAAAACAGTGTCCAACAATAGACTGAATGTAAGGAGGGTTACAGAAAAGGGAACATTTTATGTTGAGACTATTTTGTTGCTAGCTACCCATGTTTGTCAATTAAGGAGGGTAGGATTGAAGTGCAACTTACCTTTGATGCTAATTTTCTCTTAATAGAGTGCAGATGTCATTTTAATGTTTTGTGTTTATTCTTCATCGACCACTTGACACTTCGAGCATTCTTATGAACATACGAACATATGAAATTTGCCAGCAGATAAAGGCCAAGAGGTCTATCAAGTCTGCTCAAACGTGCAGCTAGCACCCCTTATTCTGCAGCTGCCCCTCCTTCTTAACACTAACACCTGCTAGTGCTGCTAATTCTGTGGCATACAGTGAGCACCCTGGGGAAGAAGAACACAATGAACTCCATGGCCCTCCTGCTGGGCCTCACACCTGGATTGACAGGATTGAGCTAGATGGATCCAGGTCACCAGCCTGCCAGAGTGCTCCCCCACTGACTGGCACTACAGAGTTGAATAAATTCTAAAATGTTATAGTAGCAGAGTCAGGCAAGATCTGAGTGCATTTGTTTTACAGCAATAGTGTCCCCATTTGACCCTTCTGTTCTATTGCAGTCTGGCTGCACCTCTAAAACAAAAGAAATTATGAAAATGGCATACCTTTTTTTTGCAGGGTGACCCATCACCTTAGCGGACCCTCAGAGGATACTAGTGATGCACCCCAGAGGAACATCAACCTAGATCTCTAATCTTAATATGCAATGTTCTATGACAGAGAATATTACATTGGAAAGATGATTGCTGTGAAGGACTTTACCTACACTTTTACGTTTATGCACAGACAGCAATCAGCCTCCCAGAATGCAACATTTTATTGGCCATGAAAAGAAGATATTGACACTGTTGATAAAAAATATGTAATACGTGGACCACTGGTCATTGTGGGGGATGGGCCTTATATGATTAAAAGTATAGAAATGGTGAATGAAGGCTTCAAAATAAAATGAAGCAATAAAGTACTTGTGCCTGATATAAGAAGTACATTTGCTGGAGGGATTGGGGGTGTAGTAAGCAATGCATATAGTGTGTACAGTGTAGTGTTTTGGTTATATGTTTTAGTTAATTTTATTGTGTGAGTCTGGTACTTTTAGTTAGTAATGGTGTTGACCTGTTGTATCTTCCTTTGTGGTGGTGGTATGCAATGCTATAACTTTTCCATTAGTTAATTCCTAAATATACATAACACATTAAAAATATAAATTGGAAAATAACGAAGGACTTAAATAGCCTGATTTTCCATTTTCTGCAATGTGTTCAGTGACGGCTTGCATTTGGGGGAGATTTTTTTGCTATTCTGCTACATACATTAATGTAATGCTTTTTAACTGATTTTTTGGGGTTAATTTTTAAATTAATCAAAAAAGTTTTAAATGTTATCTACTCTTATACCCACTTATGTACAAATACATGTTAATTTATGACCACCCAGGAAATATTGGTCAGGAAAAACTTTGAGATTACTTTGCCCTATTGTTTTCTACCATCAGTTAGATTGATAGTTATCACACACAATTACATGCAAATATTTTGGAGTTGTTTAGTGCATTAACTAAATGAGTTAAAATACTGCAAATCTATGTATAGACTAAAAATGCTTATACAGTATGTAACTTTTTATTAAAATATTCTCTGCCCCTGTTACATATGTTAACTGGTTACTGTTTTCATACATTAGGGACTGTACCCTGAAAACCACAAGTGATATTATTTCCTGTTTACAAGCTAAGTTAAGGACTTTATGTGTAAAATATTGATGGTGAAAGAAGAAAGAAATGACATTTATGTTTCCTCAGTCAGGTCCCACTTATGTCCCCTATTACTGTGACTAGGCCCTTTAGAATAGAACTAGTAGTGTGAAGTTTTGAACATCTCACAAACACACAATGGTAATGTCATAAAAGATTGTATAAAGCAATTAAACCACCAATGTTTTGGAAACTGGTAGCACTGGCACTATGAAACATTTCTCAAATGGTGTGAAATTTATTTCAAGAAAAGGTGCTTACAACTCTACAAATTCACTGGAGGGTTTGTGCCTGAAAATTCCGTCAACAAAATTTATTAAAATGACACAGTCATGGGGATCTGAAATATTCATTAGGAATTACTGGCAGCACTGTATTTTACCTCTATCCCCCCTTCCTAATGTCCTTTCCTGTCAGTTCTTGTTCTAGTGATGAGAAAATGGTACCCTGGAGCTGTAAAGTGAGGAAATAAATGTGTTATGTTTCTGGCCCTAAAAGAGTTACAATAGAAGGTCAATAACTTATTTGGAATAGATTTAATTGGCAACAATATTATCACCTTTCTTTGTACATTATTAGTCCCTTGACAACTTGATATTGGAAATGGTGGCCTTTCTCGAAGGTATTGCGTCTAATGAGATATTTATTAATTATGCCAAAATAAGGAACATTTGGAACAGGCTGTGACTGATTCTTGTTTGCAGACTAGGGCAGAAACAGGTCTGGCCTAGTACAATACAACTAGGTTTTTTCTTATTAGAAAAAAGAAATAAAAAAAACTTTCCCAGCAGTTCCCCTGAGAAACATTGGCAATTATCTCACAAAAGCATGAAAAAAAAATTACCTTCTCAGCTTGGGATTTGGAAAAAGAACAAAAACTGTCAGGATCTCTGCTTTTTGTCTAATTTTAACAAATGGATGGAAGTAGATTGCTCTTTCACAGCAGCTCAGATGCTTGTCTGTTCTGCCTGAGTGCTGGGTTGCGTGATCTCCTTCAGAGAACTTTCCAAGTGGCCTTTGACTGAACAGGAAGTCTCAGGAGATCCTGAAGTCTCACACCCTGTTCCAGTAACCAAATAATGAAACATAAACAAGGAATAACTGGGAACCCCCACCCATACAAGTACTCTGCAAATATTTGAAATAAGGTATTTGTGCACCCCTAGTTGCTTTGTAGATTATTCAACCACCCACCGTATATTGTAATACTTTATTTTATTTGTATTTAACTGTCTGCCTTTGACCTGCAGTACAGTATCTGCCCCTAGTTCTCTGACTATCTGCTTTAAAGTTTAATCACAGTAGTTTCATCAGTAGTTCTTCTCTTGTTGCATGATTGTACCATATATCATTAGGAGATCATCCTTCATTCTTCTCTGTTCTAGACTGTGTACTTTGGTTCCAGCTTCTGAAATCTTTCTTGTTACGGAACCTTCTCCAACCCTAGCCCTCACCATTCTCATCATCTTCCTCTGGCTCTTCCCAACCTAGCCATGTCTTGCTGTATAGAGGATGACCAGAATTGCAAACAGTAGTCTTGATGCGGATGCATATAATTACTATATAGTGTCTGTTTGACATTCATTCTTATATCAGCACCAATAAATACAAGATTTGACTTGTGCCAACAAGGCTGATCTTGTTCCTGCAATGTTGTTATATGACAAGAATTTGATTTGTTTCTTGTATCAACCAAAAGCCATATCAAAGTACTACTCTCCATCCAGACCTTATCATGTCCATCAAGTCACCCACTTTAGTAGAAGAAAATGCTTTATATCCACTACAGTGAGAAGATATTTCTCACTCTCATGCCTATATGTTGGTTAAGCAATAAGGCATGACAGGGTAGCTTTGTACTGGGATAATGGCATGCCTTGAGTGGGTTGAAGCACAAGGCCAAATCTGAGTGTTTCACCACCCAAGAAGTGGTGTTATTGTAGCATAAAGCACCCCTGGAGTGCCTTTACTGATATTAGGAAATGGATCGACAATCCAAGAAGTGATGTTATTCCAGCATAAAGCACCCCCTGGAGTGATGTATTGCTATTGTGAAATGGGTCCATTAGGATTATTAAAGAAATGATTAAAAACTATTAATTTGGATGAGGGAAAAAAGAGGAAAAAGATGAAAAAAAGAAGAAAAAGGAAGAAGTGGTACTACTTACATTATAATTTTGCTGTTTGGCCAGTGGATAGCAGATGGTACATTTTTTCTACAAGTAAGTGAATTGATACATATTAATGCAACTGTATCTGCTTAATATAAGCAGGTCAGTTAGGGCACAGCTCATTTTCCAGTTCTCTTGTTCTGGGATATCAGCACTGGGTTCCAGGTTCCTAAGCCAGTCACTTTCCTGGATATGTTATACCCATTTCATAATACTCAGTCATCTATTCCAAGCAGTGCTTTGTGTGAGAATACCAGAACTGGGCTTTGGCATTGAGAGCAATGGTGAAGATATTTGCATTGTACTGCATGTGTGAAATAATTGCTTCAGGTACACTGGGTGACTTGATGGGTATTATAATGGCTGGACAGGATGGTGGTGGGCTGAGATGGGTGGGGTGTGGGTTTAACTGTATTAAAAATGGTTGATAGGTGATGCTGACCAGGTGAAGTGAGGGCTCTGGTGCACTTTCCTATGACGTTTCCTAAGCTAAAGAATTCCAAGAACAGTAAAACCCATTAGGTTCCATAGTACTGTCAATTTAGGTGACTTGCACCCCACCTTACCTCACACAAAGCATACAAAATACCAATAGAACTGTTTTGTTTAACTGGGGAGGTTAATAAGTTGAGATGCTACGACAAGGCCTTTTCCATCCCATTGGTTCAAAATAAAACTAGAAGTCAGATGAACAGACACACAGAAATGTGTCAAAACTCACATGATTTAATATATTCTGTCACACCACAGATGCAAGCACATGAGCATACAAAACATATAAACAGATAGCCCAACAACTATTACTATCTGTTCCATCCTTCCGGGCACCACACCACATTACTGGACTGAGCAGCAGGTTAAGAAAAGCAGAGCTCTCAGATGAAGGCTCTTTCTCATCCCCAGCCAGATGCCCACACCCTGTGAGTGGTCTTTGTGGTACCTCCCAAGGGACTGTCTCTGCAGACCTCCGCACCCCAAGCAATATCAACCTTACCTGCCTACCTGCTGGCAGGTTTGTGGGGGTGGGCAGAAAGAAAGCATTATCTACTTCAATTGCCTGTGCAGACTGCTTATTATTAATGACCCATAATGTGTTAGAGCCATTGTTTCAAGTAAGCTATTATCTAGCTCATGTGTTATTTAAAAAAGTAAGAAGGATGGGAGAACTAAGATGGCTAAGGTAGCAGCAGTGAAATGATCATATTGGCCTCAGGCTTCTTGGAGCTGGTGACGTTCTTCATCCTGGTGGTGGTAGTGGTCCTGGCTGGAGGGTGTCCATTGAAGCACCACCCAAAAGATTTTCTGGACCATCTCTCTTAAATCCCTCTCCAACAATTTATCATCTCCCTTGCTTGCCTTACCTTAGCCCTTAGGCTACCTGACTACCTTGCTTGGAGGGGCTGCTGGGTCTTCAGCAAGCCACTTCCACTTCCTGATTTCAGGTTTTTCATTTGGTGCTAATGCTCTCATCAGGCAACCCTCAACCATGGTCAGCTGTTCTTTTCATATATTGCCCTCAGGTGTACCTCCAGTGCCTTGGCTGCTCCCACCTTGCTGGATGATACTTTTTTTCTGGGATTTGTCACACTGAAATAACTGAAATGAGAAGAAGCTGCTGTGGACAGATAAGAGACTCCTTAGGGTTGTGTGAAAATAGAGGAACATACATTTACCTATGTTGTAATGCAGGCTCTCCAGCAGGAGTGCCTTGCTGTAGCAGCCAACTTTAAAGTAATGTTCCACCCATCCTGGATCTATAAAGTTTTTCTCTTTCTATTATTACCTTCCCCATTATCTATTTATTTGTCTTTTTTTTATTTATTTAAGAAGAAAACAGTGAGTCCCAGGTTCCTTCCAAACTGATGGCTGCCCATTCTGATGGGCTACTGGTGCAGCATGAATGTAGGGCTTCCCATTCCTGAGAACCCTGCAAGGCTTGCCATGAATTGATCTCTAAGTCCACCCTCACTCTCCATACAGTCATAGCTGCAACCACTCTAACAACTTCTGGGCAAGTTGCACCCTAAGTCAACACTAGTGGAGAACACCATTCCAGCCTGGGTCACATTAGTCATCCAAGGCTGGTGGGTCCTTTTCTTCTGTCCATACAGCCACAAGGGCACCCAACCACTACCATGAGCTTTCCTCCTTCCTAGTGTGTTAATATGGTTGCATCTTAAGTATTTGCTCATCATGCAGTTTATGCCCTTGACCCCATTCATGTTCTACAAAAACTATCACAGAAGTATCTCTGAGTGTGTTTGAGTGCATTTCAATGCACTTGAAATGATCTAAACCCTGAAGGGAGCTTCTTAGATGTGTCTCACCAGCAAGGCATAGCCACTCCAGGTAAAGACTCCTCATGCCATCTGTACTACTGAACTGGACTTTAGAACTGCTGAATCAATAGCAAAGTGGAATGTCCATTAGTAAAGATCCTACACTTTATGTGGGAATGTCCCCAATAAACATGTTTTGTGCATAATAAAAATGTTACCACAATAGACTTCTCTTTTCTTTAAATTTATTATGCTGATATTGCCATCCATCCCATTTGACATTTTAACTCATTCAACACCGGGGTGCATTCCAGAATTTTCAGCACTTAATGTCATAAACAGGGATCAGCCAGGAGACTGAGCTTTCTTTGTTAGAGCTATAAATAGCTTTATTTTGCTGGCTGCCAGATTTGACATGCCACCTGAGACAATCCAGCCAATGCAAGTGATATTTAGTCTTATAGCCACATTGGGACTGGTGGTGGGCAAAACAGAGCTATTAATAGCCCCAATAATAATAGCTGATTGTTCAATTTCCCACAGCTGATCCCTGGCTGGGACATAAGCCACAGGAGATTCTGTGATGTGCCCCTGGTGGCATGTGAGTTAAAATGTAAAGCAGGAGGGATGATGAGATCAGTCAGATAAATCTAAACAAGGGGTAACCTAATATGGTAACAGTTTTGTTATGTTCAAATAGTGTTAATTAGGGCACCCCCACTCTAAAGCTGATCTCTATTGATGGACATCCCCTTAAGCTGCAGCAATATGAAAATATGATTCAACTTGCTCCTGGTAGGAGCTGATCCTGTGAGTAACAGAGGATGGTGAGAGAAGCCCGTGCTGGGACTCAAATTCTGAAGGCTGATGTGTGTAGCCTGTGCTGAGATATTAATAAAAGATGGTGAAAAAGTCTCTGCTGAAAGATTGTGTTTCCCCAAATTATCAGGATTGTGTTTGCTAATCTCGTATTAATACTAAATTTCTGCTGCCATTAGCGGTATATGAAAACTGGTGGAGCATACCTCCATCGGCTGTACTTGTGCATATGGTGCTGTGAGAGAGGCTGACAGGGCACATACTTTAAGATCTGTGTTTGCTGCTAACTAATCTTAGTTTTGTCTGCTATCAGACAATGCAGGCAATAATCAGACAGTGGAACTTTATAAATGTTCTGGTTTATAAATTTGGGTATTGATAGGATTAGATGCAGATTACTCTTGAGGATCTACAAAGACTTTTACATTACTTGTTTTATTTTGTGTGAATTGGGTTTGTGTGAGGGAGTGAGTGGTAGGTGTTGTATTTATGGGAAACTAGGTATGTAAGGTAGGTTAGGGTTGTTTTCTATTTTGTTTTTTTTTTTGTTGGGAATTGAGTTATTGGTTATTAGTCAAAACAATGTGTACAGGTCTTTTAGTAAATCTTTTTGATCTGTGGAGCTCAGAAGTCAATGTCCTTTTCAGAAGTAGCTTCTGAGCTCCATGATGATGTTCTTAGGAAGTGTAGATACTTTGAATCTGTCGAAATGGGAGGTAGAGGAAAGGGGAATAGGTGGCATGGCAAGAAGGGGTTTCAGAGACTGGAGATAAAGAAAGAGATTTGGTCCTTGTTCCTGTTCCTTTTAGAGGTTCCCAGGTGCTGGAACTCAATGCAACAATGTTACTTCCAGTGAAGGCATTTTAAGAAATGCTAGGTCAGTTGTTAATGAAATTGCTGTTTGAGGGATATGATTTTTGCCTCAGCTCTGATCTGGTTTGTGTGACTGAAACATGGTTAGGGGTATCTGCTGGTATTTGCTTTTCTGAGCTGGTCCTGCCAGGTTTATTAGTGATACACTGCCCTCATTGGAGTGTAAAGGTGAGGGAATGGCCATAACTTATAGATCTAACCTGAGGGGTATGGCAATCCTGGTGGGGGAGCAGGGTACCTTTGAGTGTGTGGCCATGACATGTGCAGGCGGTCTGATCTATAAAATCCTCCTTGTGTATTATCCCCGAAGTGGAGGGGGATGGAAGTTTTTTGGATGAGTTCATAGATCTGGCATCTGCTCAGCTGTTGGAGTCACCCAGACTATTGGTATTGGGGACTTAAACTGCTGGGTAGATGCTGAGGGTGCTAAAAGTGCTGTGAGCTCCTCCAACTGATGGAATTGTTGGGTTTTGCTCAGCATGTTCAGGCTGCCATGCATGTGTGGGGATCACACACTGTACCTTATTTTCACCACTTGGATAGTTGTCAGCAATCCACAGATTAAACTTGTGGTTTAGACTATTTTGTTATATTTCTTGAGTTGATGGCCCCCTGGAGTTTATCCACCCCTTCAGAGGTGGTCCACAGTAGAGGATGGTGAAGGCTCAATCCTGAAGAGTTCTGGGAAACTGTGGATATCTCTGGTGTTATTGATGCTTCCACTGGTGGCATCACAGAGGCATTGGAGTTTTTTTACCAGAACATCCTGTCCTCTACTGATTTCCTAATGCCAGTCCATTGCTGTCTCTCGCCCATGTTTTCTTAGGGTGAAGGGTTGGAGATTGGAGCACAAGTGGAGGAAGTCTGGCCTGGAGTCCAGTAGTCATGCCCTGATGGCTCATTAGAGAACACAAGGAGGTGATGATGAGCACAAGAAGATCTTTCTCCTCAAGCATCATTTCTACTGAAAGAAACAGACCTGCCACTCTTTTAAAGTGGCTAATGGATTCTCCACACTGTGTCTCTCTCCAAAGATGTAGGAGAGATTTCTCAGGATAGGTGTGATTATTTTTCTTATCCAAGACTGTGGACGCCCAGCCCAAGATTTCATCCACGGAACTCTTCACAATAGTAGTAGCCAAGAGTTGGAGAGGGTGGAAGCCTGGATGTCTGTAAGTTTCATCTGACTGATTTGATGGAGTTTGACTGGATGCTTTTGGATCAGTGACCTAGGTACTTTATGTTGGATCCTGTTCCCTCATCTCAAATGAAGAGCGGAGAAGGGGCAATTAATCCAGCATTTGTTGAAATTGCCACTGCTTCTCTGAGGGTGGATGTGTTTCTTGCTGTCTTGAAAGAGGCAGTGGCATGACCACTCCTAAAGAAGACAACCTTAAATCTTGACAATTTTGCAAGTTTTAGACTTATTTCTAATTACCCATTTTGGGTAAAGGTATTGAGAAGGTGATGGTGGTGTAGCTAAGAGACATCTGGAGGAATTCTTCATCTGTGCACTGTTCCAGTCTGGTTTCTGTTCTCAGCACAGCACTGAGACAGCCCTGGAAAGAGTTTTAAATGATCTCCTTCTAGTGAAGGAATGTGGAGAGTGTGTCTCTTGGTCCTTTTAGATTTGTCATCTGCATTTGACACTGGTTAACATGAGGAGCTGGTGGAACATTTGACAAAGATCACTAGGGAAGTAAGGACCATGCTGGACTGATTTCAACACTTCCTGACTGATTACCATCAGTTGGTGATTTTAGGGAAATTGTGATCTTATTCCTATGTCACTGACTGTGGCATGCCTCAAGGCTCTATTTTGTCTCCTCTTTTGTTCATAGTGTTTATGTTTCCTCTTGGAGATGTGATCCAAAGGTATAGCTTGGAATTTCATTGCTATGCTGATGATACTCGAGTATATTTTTCATTTAAACCTAGACAGAGTTCCTCGGGACTGTGTTTGAAAATGCTCTATCTGAAATTGGTGGGTGGATGGCTCACAGTGGGTTCAGGCTCTGCCCCAGCAAGGCTGAATTGTTACTGGTGGGATCAGATTATCTTAGGTCATCCATTTTGGATAGGCTGAACCTTCCTACTTTTGGTGAAAATAAACTTCAGTCTAGGTAGGTGGTTTGCAATCTAGGGGTCGCGTTTGACCAGGAGCTCTCACTTGTTTATTGGAAAAAGATTATAAAAAATGCCAAACACCAAACACCACAGACAGCACCTGATTCACTGAACATCTACCGGTTTTCGCAACATATGCGTCATCAGGAGGCTAACTTTGCATTCAATAAAAAACCCTTAAATACACAGAACCCACATTAAATTTAAAGTGACAGTATTAACTTAATGTTGGAAACAATAATATGAATCCACCATAAACATAACACCATAAAATCACCTGTCAGATATAACAAACCTAACTATGCAATTTAATATGAAATTATAATTACTATATGAAATTATAATACTTTTAAATATATCATAAAAATCCTTTTATCAGAAGGTCTTTAAGTACACTGATTTCAAACCACTCAATCATGACATAAGGTAACAGAGCAAAAAAGCAGATTGGTAATTAATATAAAAACCTGATAATGATTCATTTATCATCACATAGGCATGGAAAGTGCATCCAAATTCCAAAATGTAAGTATATCCATTACATAGACCAGTAATCCATCAGGTAACATAAAACAACCCTAAAAAGAACAAACAAATGATAAGTTAGAAAAAAACATGAGAACACTTCATTATTTCCCCAAATCAATAGCATTATGTTTCATCTGTTGTTTATGTATACATGGCATGAGTCCTATGTGGTCATTCAGACCTGGTGGCTCCAAAGCTTCCAGAGTAAAAATCCAAAAGATTCCCTCCGTAGCAATTTTCATTCAGATTGCCACCCCTTGGGCCCATTTTAACATTTTCAACTACACAGAATTGAAAATTGCGTGGTCCATTAATATTGCCTTTGGTTTGTAGATGGCTAGCCAAAGAATTTCTCACATCCCTCTTATGCATCTCAGATGTTCACCTATATGTATTTTCATAGGTCTAATAGTTTTCACAACATAAAAGGCCCTACAATCACATGTTGCCAAATACACTATCTGTTCACTACTGCAATTAAAAAGTGACTTCATCTTGAACAATTTGTCATTATTGCATGTAGTGAAAGTATCCGTGCACTTAATATATGGGCAAAATTTGGAATTCCCACATCTGAAATTGCCCATGGGGGGGTAGCCACGTACTGACACCTTCCACATTCTCAGCATTGTACCCCTGGAAGCTGTGGACCAACTTATCTTTTAAGTTTGGGCCCCTGTGATACACCATTCTCAGTTTTGATTGTGTTATTTCAAAAAGGGCAGGTTCACTTTCCAATATATGCCAGTTAGTATTAACTATTTGCTGTATCATACTGGCATGTGTGGTATAATTAGTTACAAAGTTTGCCCTAAGTGGATCATTCACATGTTTTTTTATTAGCAAATAAACTCACCCTGGGAGTCTCCAGGGTTTCCAGGTATGCTTGCTCCACCAATGTGGAATTATAACCATGTGCAATGAATCTTGCACACATATCCATGCCATTAACTACAAAATCAACATCTTCTGAGCAATTTCTACGTGTTCTCATCATCTGGGCCTTGGGTATATTATTGACCATATGATGTGGATATTAAATTTGCATAGTTAGGTTTGTTATATCTGATAGGTGATTTTTATGGAGTATGTTTATGGTGGATTCATATTATTGATTCAATATTAAGTTAATACTGGCATTTTAAATTGAATGTGGGTTCTGTGTATTAAAGGTCTTTCACTGGATGCAAAGTTAGCCTCCTGATGACGCATATGTTGTGAAACTGGTAGAGGTTCAGTGAATCAGGTGCTGTCTGTGGTGTTTGGAGTTTGGCATTTTTATAATCTTATTCCAATAAATGCTGCATATTGGTCCAGTGCTGTGTGGTGCAGATATTTGTTTGCTACATGTTCTTGATATATTCCACACACTGACCCCTTGGAGCAGTTTTGTTTCTCTGCTGATAGCTCACACACCACAAGGGAGTAAGAAGTGTTAGGGCCAAAAAAAAATAATATATATATATATATATATAAATCACACATGCCCCCACAATGCAAAGCATCATGGGCTACATATGCAAATCACCACAGAATGTTATGCTGGTCCAACTTTAAGCAGAATTGCATGGTGCCGAAAGCCTCTCACACAGATTGCAAAGGGTGCTAACAGAAGACATAGACACGTGTTTCGTCCTACCAGGACTCATCAGTATGCCTCATCTGTTTGACACCCCAGTGGAATGGACCAGCTACCCTAGAGGCAGTATGCCTTGGATATATTGTGGTGAACCCATTAAAATAAAAAAACATTTAAAAGACAAAGAACCTCTGTGCGCAAACACTGAGGCAAGGGTTACCCCAAAGGGCATTTGGCTGGGAAGCCACGTTTCAAGAAAATACAAAATCACACATGCCCCCACAATGCAAAGCATCATGGGCTACATATGCAAATCACCACAGAATGTTATGCTGGTCCAACTTTAAGCAGAATTGCATGGTGCTGAAAAGCCTCTCACACAGATTGCAAAGGGTGCTAACAGAAGACATAGACACATGTTCGTCCTACCGAGACTCATCAGTATGCCTCGTCTGTTTGACACCCCAGTGGAATGGACCAGCTACCTAGAGGCAGTATGCCTTGGATATATTGTGTGAACCCATTAAAATAAAAAACATTTAAAAGACAAAAAGAACCTCTGTGTAAACACTGAGGCAAAGGGTTACCAAAGGGCATTTGGCTGGGAAACACGTTTCAAGAAAATACAAAATCACACATACCCCACAATGCAAAGCATCATGGGCTACATATGCAAATCACCACAGAATGTTATGCTGGTCCAACTTTAGCAGAATTGCATGGTGAAAGCCTCTCCACAGATTGCAAAGGTGCTAACAGAAGACATAGACACGTGTTTCATCCTACCAGGACTCATCAGTATGCCTCGTCTGTTTGACACCCCAGTGGAATGGACCAGCTACCCTAGAGGCAGTATGCCTTGGATATATTGTGGTGAACCCATTAAAATAAAAAACATTTAAAGACAAAAAAGAACCTCTGTGCGCAAACACTGAGGCAAGGTTACCCAAAAGGGCATTTGGCTGGGAAATACGTTTCAAGAAAATACAAAATCACACATGCCCCACAATGCAAAGCATTATGGGCTACATATACAAATCACCACAGAATGTTATGCTGGTCCAACTTTAAGCAGAATTGCATGGTGCTGAAAAGCCTCTCACACAGATTGCAAAGGGTGCTAACAGAAGACATAGACACGTGTTTCGTCCTACCAGGACTCATCAGTATGCCTCGTCAGTTTGACACTCCAGTGGAATGGACCAGCTACCCTAGAGGCAGTATGCCTTGGATATATTGTGGTGAACCCATTAAAATAAAAAAACTTCTGCTTAAAGTTGGACCAGCATAACATTCTGTGGTGATTTGCATATGTAGCCCATGATGCTTTGCATTGTGGGGGCATGTGTGATTTTGTATTTTCTTGAAACGTGGCTTCCCAGCCAAATGCCCTTTGGGGTATCCCTTGCCTCAGTGTTTGATCAGAGGTTCTTTTTGTTTTTAAATTTTTATTTTAATGGTACCACATATATCAAGCATACTGCCTCTAGGGAACTAGTCCATTCCACCGGGTGTCAAACAGATTTAGTATACTGATGAGTCCTGTGTAGGATAAACACGTGTCTATGTCTCTGTTAGCACCCTTTGCAATCTGTGTGTGAGAGGTTTTGGCACCATGCAATTTGCTTAAAGTTGGACCAGCATAACATTCTGTGTGATTTGATATGTAGCCCATGATGCTTTGCATTGTGGGGGCATGTGATTTTATTTTCTTGAAACGTGGCTTCCCAGCCAAATGCCCTTTGGGTAACCCTTTGCCTCAGTGTTTAACAGAGGTTCTTTTGTCTTTAAATGTTTTTATTTTAATGGGTTTACCACAATATATCCAAGGCATACTGCCTCTAGGGTAGCTGGTCCATTCCACTGGGGTGTCAAACAGATGAGGCATACTGATGAGTCCTGGTAGGATGAAACACGTGTCTATGTCTTCTGTTAGCACCCTTTGCAATCTGTGTGAGAGGCTTTTTGGCACCATGCAATTCTGCTTAAAGTTGGACCAGCATAACATTCTGTGGTGATTTGCACATGTAGCCCATGATGCTTTGCATTGTGGGGGCATGTGTGATTTTGTATTTTCTTGAAACGTGGCTTCCCAGCCAAATGCCCTTTGGGGTAACCCTTGCCTCAGTGTTTGCGCACAGAGGTTCTTTGTCTTATATATATATATATATATATGTTGGTTAATAGAGATAACATCCTATCTAAGGGAAAGGGTAAAAAATAGATTAACACAAACAAAAAGTGGTAATAGGTGAAACAACACATCTAGGGTAGGGGAAAAAAAGGGGATTATAGTGAATTGAGGGATTGATGAATAGAGGTAACAACCTATCTAAGGAAAAGGGTGAAAGAGGGTTAGCATAAGCAAACAAATGGGAATACTGTAGGTAAAACACCTCATCTAGGGTTGGGGTAAAAAGGGATTAGAGTAGGCAAAACAAAAAACTGGCAAGGTTAAACAATAGCTATTCTGGGAGTGGAGCAGTGCAGTGGCTGTGGGGTGGCAGTCTTCAGGGAGACTTTCTAGAGACTGCAGTGGTGCTCCATCTATGTACACCTCTCTGGGCTGAGGGGGGAGTTCACTTGTCTAAAGGCTGAGTTGGCTAGGATTCGAGATGCCACCTCCTCCACACAGGGACAACCAAGTTTACTATCACTATCTCAAAGGTTGCCAGGGAGGAAGAACAACTGGACAATGGTGGGCTAGGGAAGGGTGATGGTGGCAGATCAGAGGTACATCCCCCAGATGATACCACTACACAACTCATATGCCACACTGGCAAGGAGGGACTATTACATGGAGGCACCCACAGTAGTGGCCACGGAGGATGTGGGGGTCCACATGGGAGGCCCTAAAGTGGATGGCAGAGGACCCCAGAGGAGAAAGAAGAAACTCCTGGTGGGGGTCTCCATTGTTAGGGAGATAGATTTGGGAAGTGGGAGGGAGGGGGAAAGGGAGGTTAAGTGCCTACCCGGCACCACTGCTCAGAGGGATGGGAAGAGGATCCTGGGGATGGCTAGGGCAGTAGGATGGGAGAGAGAGAGCAGGATGTCATTGTCCACCTAAGGACCAATGACCTGGCTAGGGAGGATGTAAGCAGAGTGCAGGAAGAGTTCAGGGAATTGAGGAGGGGTTTTAGGCAGGTAGCATGCTCAGTGACCTTTTCTGAGGTGTTGCCTGTCTACTACGGGGGAGGATAGGGTACTCTGTACCAGGAACTACACCTAATGGTTGAAGGATTGGTGCAGAGAAGAGGGTTTCTGAAACATTGGGGACTGGGGTCCCACCTGGAGGAATAAAGACCTACACAGGGGAGATGACCTGCATCTAATAAGGAGGGGACAACCACAGTCCTCAGTGGATGGTTTAAATGCTAAACTGGCAAGCATTTAAACTAACTGGGGGGGTAGCAAAAGGAAGCAGAGAGACATAAACTGCACACCCCCATAAGCTAAAATAGTCAGTAGGGAAAACCCTAAGGGTGGGAAATCCCACAGGGTTTCTAATAGCAGGGAAAGTAGAGTGGTAGAAATGAGGAGAGATGGGAATGAGGGTAGAGGGATATGGAGATTGGGCAAAAGGGAATAAGGGGGACTGACAAGCAGAGTTATAAAATCCTGGACCTTGAGGCTATTATGCCAGAGGCTGACCTGGGCATTGTCACCATTACCGAGTCATGATGCAATGAGAACCATGACTGAGATATAGCCATACCAGGCTATGCTTTGTTAAGGAAGGACAGGGAGAGTAAGAAAGGGGGAAGAGTCACTCTACTTTAGGGATAACATAAAAGCTACAGAGACACAGGGAGTATAGGGAGGGGTTGGGGCACTGTGGGTCATGCTAGAAACAGGGAAATGGGAACTGCTATTTGCACTGGCATAATCTACAGAACTCCAGCATGGGGAAGGGGAGAGATGGATAAGGTACTGGTGAAAGCCATCCAAAAGATGGTGACTGGGTGGAGATGCTGTTGGTGGGGGACTTCAATCTGCCAGATGTGGATTGGAGCATCCCAGCTGCAGCTTCAGCTAGGAGTAGGGATATCCTGGACTCCCTGTAGGTGGCGTTCCTCAGGCAACTAGCAAGACAGCCCACTCATGAATGAGTAATATTGGACCTTGTACTTTCCAGCATGGACAGTGTTGCAGACATAATGGTGGGTGGCCACCTGGGGACCAGCGATCAATGTACAGTGTGGTTCAATATAAGTACTGGATCAGAATCGAACCACACAAAGGTGAGGGTCCTTGACTTCAGGAGGCTTACTTTACAAAGGAGGGGAAATGCCTCAGGGATGCCCTGGCAAGGGAGCAGGACATGGGTGGAGTGGAGGTACAGTGGGAAAACCAAAAGGGCCATAATGAAGTTAACAAACCTCTGCGTCAGGCAAGGAAGCAAAAGCAAGAGGAAAATGATACCGCAAGGTTCTCAAAATAGGTGGCTGGGAAGGTAAGGACAAAAAAGTTAGCATTCAGGAGGTATAAAGAGACACAGAGAGAGGACTATAGGGAGGTGTGCCATGAAAAGAAGAGGGAGGCAGGCAAAGCAGTCAGGAGCACAAAGGCACAAATGGAGGGGAAAATAGTGCAGGTAGTAAAGAAAGGGGATAAGACATTTATTAGGCCTGAAGAGAAAGGAGAAAAACCAGGGAAGGGACTGTAAGGCTAAGGAGGAAAGGGAAGGAGTGTGTGGAGGGGACCAGGAAAAGGCAGACATCCTGAACAAATATTTTTGTTCAGTGTTCATGGAGGAAGGGGAGGATGAGGGACCACAGTTAAGTGACAGGAGCATTGAAGGGAGGGAGGTGGACACTAGTCCATTTACAGATAACAGAGTCCTGAAGGAACTCACAAATTTGAAAGTAGACAAAGCAATGGGGCCTGATGGGATACATCCAAGGATACTGAAGGAGCTCAGAGAGATGCTAGTTGCACCTTTGGCACTCCTATTCAACCACTCACTGGAGACAGGCTAGGTCCCGGAGGACTGGAGGAGAGCAGATGTAGTCCCACTGTACAAAAGTGGTATCGCTGAGGAACCTGGAAACTACAGGCCAGTCAATTTGACTTTAGTGGTGGGGAAATTAATGGAAGCACTGCTGAAGGAAAGGATTGTGTTATATCTTGAAACCAGCAGCTTACAGATCTGAGGCAACATGGATTCATTTTTCAGAATAGACAGATTTCTTTGAATGGGTGACCAGGGGAATTAGATCAGAGTGGCGTGGTGGATGTGGCATACCTAGATTTCAGTAAGGCCTTCCTCACCTTTCTACATAGGAGACTAGTAAACAAGCTGGGCAGCCTGGGGGTGGGTCCAAAAGTGGTAAACTGGGTAGGAAATTGGTTGGGGAATAAGCATCAGAGGAGGGTGGTAAACAGAGTTCACTCAGTGGAAAAGAGGGTGATGAGTGGTGTGCCACAAGGGTCAGTTCTGAGACCAATCCTCTTAAATGTCTTTATTAGTGACATTGCAGAGCAGCTAGAAGGGAAGATATGCCTTTTTGTGGATGACACTAAAATATACAATTGGGTAGATATGCTGGGGGGGTAGGGTGGAAAAATGAATAGGAATCTAGGCAGGCTTGAGGAGTGGTCAAAAGACTGGCAACTAAGTTTCAATGTGAAGTGCAAAATCATGCACTTAGGGCATAGAAATCCAGGGGTGGAGTACAAAATGGGGGGAGTGGTACTGATGACCATCAAACAGGAAAGAAACCTGGTGGTAATTATATCTGATGACCTAAAGGTGGCCAAACAGTGTGACTAATCTGTGGGAAGAGCCAGTGGGATGCTACAATGTACACGGAGGAGTATCACCAGGGGAGGTGGTGATATCACTGTACAAATTATTGGTGAGACCTCACCTTGAGTACCATGGGCCTGATTCAAAGTCGGGATACGCCGGAATAAGGCAGGATAAGCCACTCTCCATGGCGTATCCCACGACTTACTCCATCCGATATACCCAGTGCCATTCCAAGAGGTGCCATACACCAGTGTGTCTGCAGGCTACGACAATCGCAAGTTCAGACACCACTTATGCCGCAGCCCACAATGCCTGGTACAACTGTGGGTTATGACATGCACATAGCCCAATTCCAGGTGGGTGGCTGTCATAACCTACAGTTGTAATTCCCAAAGCTGCAGTGGCATAGGGAAACTCCAACAGCTCGGAGCTGTCCTAAGTGGCATCCAATGGCTGGAACCATCGGATGCCACCACACAGAGCCCCAGCGATGGCACCATAGGGACCCCCTAGCCCAATGCAGCACACCTCTGCCTTCCAATCCCCTGATCATCAGGCACCCCAAGGGGTCCAATATTGGTGCACCCCCCCAGGATGACTGTGCCATATGTCCAGCCCCCCATGCCCCCTGGTGTCTGCCGAGGTGGTCCAGGGCTGGGGGGCTGCCTGTCACTCACCTCTATTTACGACATGTGGCTGCCATGCGTCATGTGTGGGCTACCACCACACACATAGCATATCCCGCATGTTGCAAGTTCTGGAACCCTGCCACTTCTGGAATGTGGCGTAGGGTCTCTGGCATAGGCGACTGACATAACTCGCAACTACGTGCAGTTACACTGGCCATCTTGAATCAGCCCTCTGTCCAGTTCTGGAGACCAGGGCCGATTCACGTCAGGGTGCCGGGTGTAAGGTGGACACGCTTACCTCCATGGTGTATCCCACAACTTACATCATGCGATACGCCCAGTGCCATCCCAAGAGGTGCAGTATGCCAGTGCATCTGCAGGATATGACATTCACAAGTTCAGACACCACTTATACCGCAGCCCACAATGCTTGGTGCAACTGCGGGTTATGACATACACATAGCCCAATGCCAGGTGGGCAACTGTCATAACCCACAGTTGCAATTCCCAAAGCTGCAGTGGTGTAGGAAAACTCCAATAGCTCAGAGCTGTCCTAAGTGGTATCCGATGGCTGACACTGTCGGATGCCACCAAGCAGAGCCCCAGTGATGGAGCCATAGGGACCCCCTATCCCCCTGCAGCAAACCTCAGCCCTCCAACCCCCTGATCACCAGGAACCCCCAGGGGACTGATATTGTGCACCCCCCAGAATGACCATGCTGTATGTCCAGTCCCCCATGCCACCTGGTGTCTGCTGAGGTGGTCCGGGGCTGGGAGGGCTTTGGGGGCCACCTGTCGCTCCATACAATTTGCGATTTGTCACGGCTGAAATACGCCATGCATGGGCTACTGCCACATGCATGAGCATATCTCGCATGTTGCAAGTATCGGGACCCTGCCACTTCTGGAATGTGGTGTATGGTCCCTGGCATAGAGGCAACCAGCATAACTCGCAACTGCATGCAAGTTACATCGGCTGTCTTGGAATAGGCCCCCATGTCTCTGGAAAGACATAGATAGATTAGAAGCAGTCCAGAGGAGGGCAACTAAAATGGTGCAGGGTCTGCACCAGAAACCCTATGAGGAGAAACTAAAGGACCTCAATATGTACACCCTGGAGGAAAGGAGGGAAAGGGGGAATATGATAAAAACTTTCAAATACATAACAGGTATAAATAAGGTACAAGAAGGAAGCATTTTACAGAAAAAAAAGACACTCAAGAAGAAAGGGGCATGGAATATATCTGGAGGGGGGGTAGACTCAGGGGAAATGTAAAGAAGTACTTCTTCACAGAAAGAGTGGTGGATGCCTGGAACAGCCTTTCAGCAGAGGTAGAGGGGCCAAAACTGTAACAGGAATTAAGAATGGATAGGATAGGCATAAGGGAACCTTAATCATCAGAGAAGGGAGGGCTAAGCCGGAGATCAAGTAGGGTCTATGGTATTTCACTAGGTAGGTAAAATGGGAAAACTGGATGGGCCAAGCAGTCCTTATCTGCCGTCAAATTCTATTTTTCTGCTATGTTTCTATGTTTGTATATTAAAACATACTTGTGGTCTTCCCATCATAACAATACCACCCCCTGCCATATGGACTCAAATAAGGCTAAGCAGCCTAGGTTGTTAATACCTCCTGGGAATCAAGATCCAAAGTTGAAAGTAAATTCATAATGCCTCTACCCTGGAGAAAGTACAGTAGGCTAGGTGACTATTTTATCATTGCCCCATGCACACAACACTATCGCACTATGATTTCAGCCCACACAGAACCTACATGATTCAGTTCAGAAATTTTCAAATGCACTTTACACAGTAATATAGTTCAATGCACAGTATCATTTGGGGAACAGGACTTGAAGGATCTGGGTAGGAAAAGGACTAAATCAGGCAATGCAAATAATAATGACCAGTACTCAAATAATGGGGCCTATGCACTATCATGCATCCGCCAATGTGCAATGTGCAATGGGCGAGCATTGTTGAATATGTCACAGACACCTGCATGGCACAACCATGCAGCATGCATGTAAAGTGTGTAGAGGTGGGTAAAGACATGCCACATATAGCTGCACAGAGGCAGCACCACGCATGGGCCTGGATCCTGGCCACGTAACAATGGGTGCACATGAGGTGCATGAAGATCCTTATGTTTCCCAGGTGTGTGGGACCAAGGGTACAGCACTATGCCAGGTGGATGGCTGCTGTAAACTGCTTGTGTGCAGGTCAGACATGTGTGGCAATACAATGTGCAGGACATACAACAGAGACTGTAATGGGATGGACAGAGTCATAATGGACCTCTGCCACCGAAGTCCGGCAGCACCACCAATGGCCACAGACTAGAGCTGTGTGGAATATAACATTCTGCCTGTGGAATGCCCATGGAATGACCATTATGATTCCGCAGACTTCTGCAGAATTTCCACAAAAATGCTGCAGAATTTTGAAAACTTTTAAATTTCAGTTATTTCACTATAATTTTAACTGTCTATGTCCAAATAACTCCATATTTGTTACATATACAGTACCTAATAGCTTACATGTAAGTACTAAGTTTCAGATTCATAGACTGAAAGGGCATGGAGTTATGGGTGGCCAAACATTTAATCACAATTAAATTGTCAGTTATTTTGAGATAATTTTAAAATTTCTTATCCACATTTCTCGACAATATCAGGATTTAGAGAAATTCCTAGAATGCATAAATGCACCATGCTTTAAGTCTCAAGCTTCAATGGGAGCTGAGTTACAGGTAGCCAAATATTTTGCCAAAATTTAGATTTCTGTAAGTTTAGTATAATTGTGATAGTATTCATTGAAATGTCACAAACCTGAAAGGTAAACAAGTTATCATTACATTTCTATATACACACACAGTAGTTTCCGATTTCCATTTTTAAATAGGACTGAGCTATAGCCTGCCAAACATGTTGCCAAAACTTAAATTTCGGTTAGTTCCCACTAATTTTAAAACTACATATCCAAATTTAACCAGAGTTGAAACATTTAAACTACTATACCACATGGTCATTTCTGAAGAAGTTCATATTTGCAGTTTTAAATGGGACTGAATTAAAAGTAGTCAAACTTTCACAGCATTTAAAAATTAAATTTTGCAAGAATGTAAACTACAAATTTATAAACCCCTGAAACGTTAAAACTAGATCATGCAATGCCATTAAATTTAGCAGATTCATAGACCTTACAAGGAGACTGTGCATGCCAATTTTATTAATTGTTTGCTGTGAGAAATTGCAAAATAACATCTGTACTTAAAGTCAAATACCATGACTCGTTATGAAAATTGTAGAATTTCATGAAAAATTCCATAAAACTGCAATTCGCTAATTTCATTCAGCCTTATCTGGGGGATTCTAATTAAAGAATAGGGGTAAAAGAGGCAGGTAGAGCAGGGGGTTACCATGTTCTGGAGTTAGATATACAGTTTCATCAAGAAAGAGACAGCTGAGCTGGGTAGCACAGCAGTGGAAGACCCCCAAGTTGGAGCAAGAAAGCACAGATTGTCAACAATTCCAACCTGAATGCAGGATATTTAAATATCACATGCAGTAAATTTATAATCCGGGGAGCCTGGTGTACATGCAAATCTAGGACTTAGAGGTACTCAAAAAGATGTAGTGGGGAAAGACAGGGCAGCAGGAAGAAATAATTTTGGCTATTCCTACAGGGTAGTTCTATAGGAAAAGAAGTAGACAACTCACGTTTAAAGGAGTTTGTCACTGTAAAGAACTAAGAGGATATCAGTGGGATCAGTAGCTCTACTGAGTCAATCTGGCTATGCCTAAAGAGACGGGGGGGGGGTAGTCACCCAGAGAGGAACAGAACAGCAGGACTGCAAAAAGCTCAGCCCAGCTTATCAAATGAAGCAGTTATATGTGCATTGTTAATGTTAAATTCCACCAAAAAATTCTGGATGCTTCATCTACAGTATATGTTATCATAAATATGTGAGAAAATGTTACTAATCATTTTTTTCTTCTGAAAAATTAAAACTGCTTAACCAGTTTATCCAGTTGCATTAGGCACTGAGATACACTGACTATGGATATGCATATCAAATGTTAACTCTATGCATGCAAGAGCAGAGAAGTTACAAACATCAACATTTTTTTATAGTTTTCATAATGTTTTGCAAATATTTACATAGTAAAGTTTTGAACCCCTGTAACTTAAAAATCTCTTATCTAATTATCTCCATTATTTAGATGATTCTATAAGCACTACAAAAAGGTTATCCATACTAATTTACACATGTCTAGCTCCAAAGATGCCTGAGTTATATGCAGATTAAATTTGTTCGTGAAATTTCTTGAAAAAAATAAAATAACAGATTTTGAGCACATATGATTTGAGACAGTGCATCATATTGTCATGAAATCTGGTAGATTGCTAGAACATCTATCATCAAGAAATCATGCAAAATATAAGATTCCTTATCCAATAGATGGTTAAAATATATGCGGATAAAAATGCTCATGAAATTTTGCACAAACAATAAAACAATAACAATTGAGCACCTATAAGTTTGAAACTATCCATTCAAGACATTTGATGTGTCAGTGGCTACTGACACAATGAGTATATATTCAAATTTTCAGAGCCCTAACTTGAACAGTGACTGAGTTATAACCAAATTACTAAATTTTAAAAAAATTCTGTGAAATCCCGACAAAATTCCACAAAGTTTTGTGGAATTTTGTGACATTTTGGCAAAATTCCATGGAATCTGAATTTTCCCATTTTGCACAGATCTAACACAAACACTACTGTATAGTCAGACCAGACTGTGCGGACTGCCATGAAAACATTACCCACATACACACCTGTGATCTGGATGGGACATGGGAACTGGCCCCCCTCCCCAGACACAGGTGGACATCCACCCCAGGCACTGTACAGGTACAAATGTGCAAATGACAAACCTCACATTCCCCCCATCTGGCCTCCCAACCTGCTCCATAAGAGTATCTGCCCCACTATCACCCAGACCTAAGGCCACTGCCATGACGGACAATGACATGCAGCAACTGACCAGTACAATGACATGGACATAGTACACATGTCATAAATATATGTTTAATACCATCACAGCCAAGTATGACAAGACACAAACATCCATCACCTGATGGGACACATGTAAGCACTATACATATATAAACATTAGTAGCCACACTGGGAAAATAGGTGGCCACATTGGTTGTCCTGGGGCATAGACAACTAGTCAGTCACTGTCCTCCTCCTGAGAGTCCTCACTTGCCCCCATGAGCATTGTCACTGTGTAGCCTCACTTGACCAGCAACAGGTGGTGCAGTCAACCATGATAACCATGGAAAAGAGGAATGCAGGGGACAGTCATCAGCAGAATTCACATGCACCATGGCTGCTACACGCAGTGGACAAACATGCCTCTACCATCCCCCCTCCGTAAGAACCTTGGATGGCTCAGCAAGAGCCCAGAAGCTCCCAGTGTCATTCTTATAGAAGGTTTCCTGTGTTCCCACCCATGAGGACAGCCAGTAAGGGACATGCATGTCTCACTGTGAATTTAGTGTCACAACATGAACCACCACACCATCAGGGTAGTCCAGGCACTCTGGGACTATGCTTTGCAGCTTACTACAGTAGTCCTGTGGAAACACAACAAATAGAACATGGTCAGTTACACAGTAAACAGCACACATGACATGCACACCCTCATGCCCCTCACCTGTTGCATTCATACATCTCCTGGCTCCTTCACCTCCAGTATTGGCCCACCTTCCAATGACTCCTGGTAGCAGAGCCTTGAAACCCTAGTCTATAGCTTCCATGAGTACACACTCACCCTTCCAACAGAGCCTGCTGTCACCAACATCTCTGCCATGACAATACCCTATGTATGCACTGGCAATGCCTGTGCATGTTGCGTCACCCCACAGGAATGCCAGATACTCACCCTTTGAAATGTTCCCAAGCAAGGGTTGGGGGACAGCACACACTGGTGTGACTAGCTAGATTCTGTGCTTCCAGAAAGGGCCACAACACAGGGGTACAAATAAGTACCAAGCACTATTAATTAATATTCTCCAGCTGGACTGGGAGAGGGAGCATGAGTGGGCACTGAGGTCAGGGCCATGTCCATGTGTATTTCATCCATGGTTGGATGCCAGCACTCTGCAGCTCACAAAATGTGTTGAATGCTTTTGTCTTTAATATTCCATGATTGCAGGAATGTTGGACATGGTCCAGCCCCTTGCGGTCCTAATAACATGATGGTTACAGGCGATGTCGGTGGAAACAAAGGTGCTATGTGCTCTGATGTATTATGCTACTGGCTCATTCCAGAGGATGGAAAAGGACTTCACAGGTGTCTGCCAGTCTTCCATAAACAAGGTATTGCACCAAGTCACCAAAACCCTGGTCTTACATATACAGGACCACATATTATTCCCCACAGCAGCAGAAACAGACATATGGACCACCAAGCAGGCATTCTATACCTTGCATGGCATGCCTAATATACTGGAGACCATAGACTGCATGCATGTGGTGCTCCTGGCCCCAAATGTGGATGAGGAAGCCTACCAGAACTGCAAGAATTACTGCAGTATAAATTGCCTAATAGTTTTCGATACTTTAGGTATCATCACTAATGAGTGTGCCAAATAATCTAGATCCAGTGATGATGCCTACATCTTTGAGAACTCAAGGCTTGGTTCCATATTAGGTCCCCACAGTGCCAGTGATGGATGGCCTTTAAGTAGGTACAAGTACTCCACACAAATGCACTGATGTGTATGCTATGCAGAGACCCTGTGATGCACTAATGCCATTTTTCTTTCATTGCATAGGTGGCAGCGGATATCCACTATGGCCATACCTAATGACACCCGTCTTTGAGGCGCGGAGCAGGAGGCATACAACAAGGCCCATAGGAACACATAGGTGGTGATAGAGCAGACAATAGGGCAGTTGAAGATGAAATTATGGTGCCTGGATCTGACCAGCAGCATGATGATGCTTGTCCCTGGGAAAGCATGCAGAGTGTTCACTGCATATGCCGTGCTGCACAACATGGCTATGTGGCATCAGCTACCTATGTCACAGGATGTACAAGGGTGCATCCCACCAGGTGACAGGGGAGGGGGCACTTCAGGAGATGGGTACCAAGTCCCTGTCTGGCCAAGTGGCTTGCCACAGATTCATGCAGGGGTAATTCAGCTATTAAGGATAAGCATAATGGTGTGGTATGGTGGTGATGACATACCCTGAGAGCCATTCCACCTGATATGAGTGGGGGGTGGGCCATTAGGTACATGCCTGGTGATACATATGGATGTGATTTACTGTACAAGAGAATGAATTCACGGCAACTAAATTTCATGGTTTCATCCTTTCCTACATTTTCATGGCAGTTTGATTTAGTGCAAGCACAAGAGGAAGCTAACTTGTCAGTTGTAATATATATTTTGACTGGCATATAATTTTTACTGGAATTTCAAAATAGTGAATATAGCAAAAATGTTATTCCAGCTAACATAATGTCACATACAGCATATGCTGTGTTAATGGAGAGGTGAGGGCATATTGTGTTGTTTGTGCATATGATTGGGGACTTATGTGTGGTCAATATTAGTAAAGGTGTTTGTGCTCCACTGTGATTCGAGTGCTGTGTGATGAATGCATCACTTTCTCCTTGCCTGCTACTGTCTGAGCTGTGTTGAGGAAAGTGTTCCTAGGTGACATGTCTTGGATATTGCTTTACCACCTCCACTGGGCTGGCTGTCAGACTGTGCATCAGCCTCAGGTTGCAGTTGATTGTTCTCCCTATCTTCAGGGACACAGAGGGTGCCAGGTGTGTGTTGCATTGGGGATACTTGGGCGGACTCGGTGACTGTCATTGTGGTCAAACCAGTAACTGCAAATATATACTCTGTCAGCCTCTCCAGCAGGTTGCCTATCCTATCTATCCTGTCTATCCCTCTGTGCATCCACTTCATCTCTGTTGTCAGCTCCTTTAGTGCCTCCATATTATCCCTCTCTGCCTGGTGGTGATCACGCTCCAGCTACCATACCTGGGGGAAGCATGTATGCAGTATAACCTGGGAGGCTGACCTTCCCATCCTGTGTTGTCTGCTGGCTGATAGACCCTTGTCCCCACTGTGCGGGTGTGGTTGTGTGTCCTCCTTCATACTTCCTCCTCTCCACTGATCACCAACACTGTGTGGGCCACCTATGTCCTGTGTGTGGCTGGCAGTGCTGAGAGGCCATTCAGTGTGCCCCACAACATGTGACTGGTTGACTGTGGCATCTGTGGGATGTGGGACATCCCTGGTGGGCTGCCTGGGGTAGGACTGCATAATGGCATCCACACAGGAGGTGGTTGGGTGTGAACTGTCGGTGGGGGTGTCCCTCCTCTCTTCATCCAGCTGGGTTTCCTTCACTGTGTCCAGGCAAGGTGTGGCCTCCAACAAATGCCCCTACTCTGGTGGGAACACGGGCACCTGCACTGTACCTGGGGGTGAGAGAAAGGAAGGTTATTATGTGCCATGCAACTGCTTAGTACATCTAGAGTTGTACAGTGGGACACCGAGGGTGACACATATCTGCATCATCCTCCTGCCACAGGCTGTTTTTATCCTGTCTCCTGTCACATGGCATCCTCAGCAATGGTTGCATCTTCATCAATGGGGATGTGCCAAGTCTCTGGGGCCCAAATATTCAGATGAGATGCCTGGTGCATCCCTAGATGTGCAGGCCATTGGGGGCATGGCAATATTCAGAAACCCCCATGTGCCCCACAAACCCAACTGTGCCACCGTGTAAAATTTAGTGATACAGGAATGAAAATGAGAGGTCCCTCATGTATAGTCCCACATCACAATATTCATCCCCCAAAGTGTAGCTATGGCTGGCTATGCTAGCACATTGTTATGCTTTCCAGACCCTACTTTAACTATGTGCGGGTCAGGTTGTTCCCCATGCACATTGTAGGGCCACGTACAAGGTCCCCGTCCCAAGCCTCAATCAGTGGGAGCCTACATGTGTACCCAATCCCCCTTACTGTAGTATAGTGACCCCCTACCCAGTCGATCACTGTCTGATTAAAATACATACCTCGATCCCCTATTTCCATAGTGCAGGGTCCCCCTTCCCCGCCCAATTGCTGTCTGATTAAAATACATACCCTGACCCCCTATTTCCATAGTGCAGGGTTCTCCCTTCTTGCCTGATCACCATAAGAAAATTACACAAACCCTATCCCCTGTTTCCATAGTGTAGAGACCCCACTCCCGCTCAATCACCGTAAGAAAAAGACACATAACACCATCCTCTTTTTCCATAGTGTAGGGATTCCCCTGCACCATCTTACTGGGTGCCATGAGTCTACATGGCCGAAATTCATTTTTGGCAATGTAGACTTGCCCAAATGGTGATCTCTATTATGCAATTGCCGTTATCACATGGAACTTAACAGGGGGCTCTTTCCCAAAGATAGAACAATAAATAGCATGGTTCCTCCACTGAGAATAAAATTACAAGTGGGTCTGATGTTTGCATACAACCCCCTGGAATGCTGTACCAACCCACCTTCCAATACAGTCACCCTACACATGGATTACCATAACCCAGAAAACACAATTTCAATACTATAGAATTGTTGACTCATGCTAATAATAGGCTCACATGATGTACAAATAATATGCTCACTAGACAGTTTTGTAAGAACGGTTGACTGACAATTTTTTTAAAAAGGGTGAGGGTTAGGAAAAGGTAGTTGGATGTAGTGTTTAAGCATCAGAATAGATTTGCATTTGGTAATTGTCATCAGAAAACAATCATTCCTATTTTTTAATTCAAACATCTTTTTCCCTTGCATGCCACCCACCAACCTTCTGATGGATCAGGTTAGTATTTCTAACTATCTAGCTGCTTAGGCTTTGGAATTACACAAACCCCAACCGGGACCAGTCCCCAGTCCAGATAAGACCCCGCAATCCTATCCCTGGGTAACCCAGTACTATAACGTTGAAGGCCTGCTACTGGTGCAGCTGGTTGTCTGGCGTTGGCATGCTAAATCAAATTAACATTTTACCCTTTTCTTTGGTTACATTGGCTAATTGGCAGAGTAGTTCCTGCTTTACTCAAGATTTTGTAGTCAGTCTCTTGCCAAGGCAGTAAAAAGATTCTAGACAGGAGCTCTGAGGTAAACACCATTTGTAGGCCTTGACTTAGCTGAGGTTATACAGCAAGGGATTGCAGCTGGTTTCACTTCCTTGCAGTGTGCTCTTGCAGCTAGAGCAAACTGGAACATCTCTCAGCTCACAAGCAGTCAGGCATTTTGTTAAGGTTGAAGTCATATCTGGAAAAGACCAGAACAGGGACCTGGGCCACCATGCCTCAGACCCCCACCCTTGTCTAGGCATGACCCCTCAAGGGGCAGCACAATGGCAGTGCCTAGCTGGTGACACTACCAGGCTGATTCCCAATGCTGACCTTCATGACAGTCTCTTTTCTTTTTAAGTAGTCACGTTCGGCTTTCATGTGCATTTTCACAACATTGTCAGCATAGCAGCCTTGGTTCTTTACAGCAGGACACAATCTCTGAATTTTCACTGTAGAACACAAGTCTATATAATGGACTTCAACAGAAGGCCCTAAATCTTACACTGAAGGCACATCTTTTATTCGAACATTCCCATGGTACTTGATGTCACAAACCGACTCAGCTGGTCAGCCCTCTACTCCCAAAGTGCCAACCTCCGAGCGCAGTCTTGTGAACAGTTTACAGAAAGAGGATAACCCTCCTGTCTGTTTTGTGTGTTCAGATCAACCTTTGGTCTCAAGTCTTGGAGGGATTCAAACTGTGAACCTCTTATTAGCGTACCCAATGTACAGGCTCAGATAATTCTGTCTTCGGGGGGACAGATATCCTTGCCTACAGGCACCTAACCAGGTGTACAGAAATGAACCCTTAAAAACTGTAATGAAAGACCTCAGATTAAAACGCTTATCTTTCCAGTTTGGTATCACCATTCAAGCTTATGCCTAGTGTCAGCTATAACCATATATACTTTTCTTGCTAAAGAAAGAAATTCAAAGACAGACAAAGTAGGCTCTAAAATTAGAATTTTACTAAAATAGATAAAAAAATGTGTAAAACATAAAATGCAGAACTATTATATCACAATACATACACATCTTTTAAAAGAACTAGGTTTAAACAGTGAAATTCCTAATACAGTACTTAGATTTGTCTCTCTCTCTAAATACCTGCTTAAAGTGTTCCAAAGATGTTTCTTTGTCAGAGTCTAGATAGATGTGTCTCTGAAGTAAAACAGAATATTGTCTAAAAGCTGGCTTTGCCAACCTCTTTGCATGAGGTCACCTAGCTCCTCCCTTCCTTTCAAAGTATTACATTCTGTAATCCTCAGCACAACTCATTTCCTTTTTCAAATGACATTTCTTTGATCTCATGAGCATCTTCCCCTTCCCAGGACATCAAGGCATCTTTATGATTTCATACCAGTGTACTAAACCTGGTTTCTCCCTTGAAACATCATAAAAGGGATACTAATTTCCCTCTAAGCAGCTAAAGCTATAATTAACTTAGAAAAACAGGAGATTCCTAATTAAGGCCTTCCAGGTAACACCTTGTATCTAAAACCTGTGTGTGTGTGTGTGTGTGTGTGTGCTCTCACATGCCGTTTCAGCATTTCTCATGGGAGACAGACCATGCTCATTTTTATATTAAAAAAAATGATCATACAGCACTTAGAACTGGCTGTCCAAGTCACACTTGACATCACTTTCTTCACCGTGCAGGTGCTCACTGAAACAAAAGAGGGTCTCTCTTCTCACTTGTAGCATTACCAGTGGGGATTTAGGCAAAGCTCCCAACCATGGACAAGATGATCTTCACATCTTCGCAATTATTCATCACACTTCAGCTTCTCATAAGCAATTACTGGCAAGCTTCTTTCCCCAGCGAGACTCCCGTACCATTTTCCATAAACCAGAATCATCCACACTCATTCCAACAAATGCCCATCCCACTCTATGATGCTGAGTCAATGCAGAGTAACAGACTTAAGCACCTCCTGGTACTACAGGCTACTCAGCCCCCAAGCAGGTCTCCATCTGACTAGAAATTCATAGCATGCTTTCTCACTGAGCAAAATTCTAGGCAGCGCTCTCACTGCTGAGGTGTAGCTTTGTCTCAGCCCTCTAACAGCTGAATATTGCAGGTCTTTGAAGTTCTCTCACAGCTGATGTTGCAGATCTTTACAGCTCTCCCACAGCAGAAATCACAAGTCAGGATTCCTTAGACCAATCTCTCCAAAATGTGGAAAGACAAATGCAGGCCCTGGGGGACAGGTAACTGGCAACCCCAGGCCAGCCACTCTCAATCCTTGCAGCAGCATTTCTTTAGCAAGGGTCCAGAGCTCTCTCCCTGTGGAGGGGCTCCCACTGAACTGTGTTAAGAATCAAAAGTATTTTGGGTTTTGAAGCTTTTGGCAGCTCCTGATTGGCTGAAACTAGTTTCCCTTTGGAAAATTAATATTCATCAGGCTCCTTAGATGCCTGATTGGCTATTTTAAATGGGTGCCAAGAATTGTCCCTGTATTTTCTCTCATAAGTCCTTTACACAGTTCCACAGGTCCATGGTACAAATCTTGGCTTTCCAATTGACTGGCCTGGGGTCAAAGGCTGCAAACATGGTTATTGGCCAAACAGTTCAATATGCAGTCCATACAATGTCCCACTTGTCAGTCCTGGTGCAGTCAGAATATTCATTGTTATTTACTAAATGTCCCACTGTCAGTTAGCAGTCCCTGTGCCCTATCACACAACTACAGAGTTTAAATTTTTTTATTCAGTCCTTTGCCTGTCACTAGTGCAGAAATACAGATCCCCTGGCACTAGGCAGGCTTGCTCTCGAAAATTCTTTCAGCCTCATTAATATTCATGAGGCCACCCTTAGCACTATTGGTGCTCTTTAAATAAAAGATTATAAAGTCTCCTTTATGCCTTCTCCAGGTTTGTGGTCCCTGACTAGCTGAACTTGAGGATCAGGACCACCAGAGAGGCAATTGTTTTATCGCAATTGCGGTAAGAAAATTATTATGTACTACTGCGCATGTGCAGACCACATTTGTGCAGCTGCAGCACAGTAGTTCTGCAGTTTGACTCCTGTGGCCCCATTTCCAACTGAAAGCCATGAAGGGGCCAGACCAAGGCTTCAGGATATATTACAGGACTGTCCAGGCGGTGGGGACATAATAGGGGAAACCGGAGCAAACGGGGACACTGGGGAGCAATGGGTGGCAATTAAGGTGAGCCCCCACAGGGTGGTTACAGTCCCATAAATTTTCTTAAACAAGAATTAATCATGCTTTCTGGCTAGTGCTGGGTGAAATTTCCAGTACTCTTGTGAAATTGTACAAAATCATTGGTTTTGCATTCACATAATTTTAACAAAATTGCATGAAAATCCAGTGTCATTTCACTTCTCTTTTTTTCCAAGATTGCACCCTTTTTCCCAATTTGTGCATTTAAAACAATATATATTAATTATTTATTCCTAAAAATGCACAATTTTAGAAAATAGTACCCTTCCCCCCAAATTGCACATCTTTAAAAATGTGAAATTTCAGCAAACAATGCCACAAGCTGAGCATAAACTTTCAAAAGTGTACATTTTTATAAACCTTAATCTGCAAAATTGTGCAATTTTACTCATTTTGAGCAAAATGTTACATACTGTAGTACTGTATAATGTGATAATTTCACAAAATTGCATATGTTACATGAAAAAAGTAACATTTCATGAAATGTGCGCACGGTGGGTTTTCGCAATTTATCCCAGCAACTATCCTGGCTCCCAATAACTAGAGGAGCTGACAAGGGGAAGGAATAGATGCTCATGTGATTGCTTGCACATAAATGAGCTGACATTTCACTGTGTTGTCATGGTTTTGTCAGAGCTGTTGCATTGTCCCCATTCCCCTTTACTTATACACATGTGGCTTGATTTTCAGAGCCCCAAAATTGATGCAAGGTGCCTTTGCCAAACAAAACTAACCCAAGGGGGACCTTGCTGTAAAACCTGTGACATTCCTGATTTTCAAATGCAGGCTGTATCAAAATTGGATGCCCTTCAAACTGAAGTGGCCCTGCACCATCCCTGCACCTGACTTGGGGGTGCACCATGGTGGAATGGGGTTTGCAGCAGGTGCCGATTGCAACATCCCCTACATTAGGATTTTCAAAGCCCAGCAACAGCTGCATATGGCATCACTGTCTAGACCAGCCAGGAGCTGGTCTAAAGGCGATCATGCCAGCAAATGCTACATTGGAGGAGGTGGAAGGGAGACCTGCTAACTCCATTCCTGGTACTTTGTGGTCTATCCAATATCGAGCCCTAGATCTCTATTTGTTTAGTATGCAAAAGTTACCTTTATTGCAGTCTTTATTTTATAGTGTTCTGATTAGTTAAAAAATTGGGAGAAAAAGCATATCATAATCCAATATCCATGTAAATGGACAACATGCAGAAGCCTTTCAAAACAGACTACACTGCTTTAAAAAGTACATTGGAGCACACATAATGCATATGTTTGGTATTGAAATTAAGGACAGCGCAAGAAGAAATTGTATATAAAACATGCTCTTTAAATCGCAGTTTTTTTGTACAGCATATTGATGATAGCATGGTACCCAGTATAGTTATCCATATTATTGTCTCATCACAGAAAGACTAAAAATTGGGAGGGAGTATTGTAATCACATTGCCCATCTTGGTATCATATATTCATGCAAATAGCATTGACATTACAAGTGCTCAAACCAATTGCAGGTGAACTGCTTTTGTCTGTCAATCCAAGGTGAAAATAAAAGAAAACTTCCTGCTAGGTGAAAAATACATTACCTGTGTTGTTTGAAGAATTAAATATTTCTACATGGTTTACAAAATGCATTTGCACATCATCCTGAGTACTGCACACAGTATAAAAATCCCACTGTAATGTCTCCGTATTGAGACTGAAAACGGAAGTGATTGGGGGATGGCTCGCTCCTTCGTTTTTTTTGTTTGGTTGATGTCAGAAATGAAAGAATGGCAAAGGGATGTGTTTTACAGCATTGATCTACTTTTCTTAAATGTTTTGCTATTCCAGAGTGCAGCAGGTTTAGAGCTGGCACCCTTTGCATGGGGGGTGGGGGTGTTCAGGTTAACATCAGGGGCCAGATTGTCAATGGGTGGGTGATGACAGCAGCATCTGTCATTCCCTTCCAGCGTGCCATCAGATTGGTGCACATCATGGTTTGCGCCAGCTCTAGGGACTTTGGTGCTGGGACCCCAGGCATACTAAGATATTGCATAAGGTCCCTGATGCACTGGAGTTTGCTATGAGTGGGAGTTCAGTGCAACGTGCACCTAAGAGGGTTTTGAAAACTGGACCCATGGAGTTTGCACATAAGCAGGAGAACCTGTCCTCAGAACAGGGTAAAACTGCACATGCAAAACCACATATAGATAACAATTGTTTAGAAACAGAGATGCAAAGGCATGCTAATTCAGAATTATTTTGTTTTATCTGGCATTATCATTCTGGTCCAGTAAAAAAGAATGGTTAAATGCATAATCAAAAGATATGCATCGGAGTTTAGAAATGGCTGGGTTCAAAACCATAGGGTTCAAAAACCGACTGATGCTTTTCAATTTATTAAACAAGCTATCTTTCCATATCAAAAATAATTGCAACCTACACCAAAACTAGAAACAAAGTGTCTTTAAATTGCTGTTTAAATAGTAGAACCACTGCTGAAAACCCAATGTAGCAGGTGTATCTCTTCACTAGGCCAACTGCTGGTAGTGGTAAGGCTGTTAAGTGAAACTCCACCTACTTTATACTGTAGCAGCGAGAATGAACATGCAAACATTAAAACCAATAGACCCATACAGTACAAGAGCTTAACTCAAAACACAAATAAACCACTGAATCCCCACCACCAATATATACACCTAAAAGAAATGACCCAAAGATTCTCAGCAACATCTGACAGTCTCTGAGCATAGTGGCCCACACTCATGCCAAGAGGCAGTGTATATCAAATGTTACAACGCTTACTATAGAACATATAGTACCTGGTGACACCCATCAATCATTTACCTGCTCCTGCAAATGCATAAAAATGTACAAAATCCCCCTGGCAGACATATTGTGGCAGGGACAGGGGTGGTCACAGGACCCATGTCACAGTTTACTGATTTATATTTAGGCCCATATGGAACAGAGTTAAAATCATAGCTCAAAGATACAAGGGGTACTATAAGAATGATGGAACAAACTGAGACCAATATGAATACTAGGTTGACTACTTAAGACATCAAGAGCCTGTGTTCAAATATCCTGCAAAGAGAAGGGAATGAAGCACTGCAATTCTCTTTACATGTATTAATCGATATATATATATATATATATATATATATATATATATATATATATATATATATATATATATATATATATATATATATATATATATATATTTATTTATTTGTAGACTGTGATTATTTTTGATATGAAAAATTACTTGTCTAATAAATGGAAAAGCATTCGCCAATTTCTGGAACCAGAAGTCTTGAAACTTGCCATTTCAAAACTTTTTATTTATTTATTTATTTTTAATTTGATAACCAGGAAAGGCACTCAGAGCCAAGGTTCATTTCCAGGTGAGACCTGGAGGAGAAGGTAGTGGGAGATTACAGTATACAGACATCTTGCAGTACATGGAATACAGAGGTTTGTCATAATAAGTCATATCAAGTGTATATACAGCTACAATAATTAGCATATACTACAAGTATACTGTAAGTGTGATAGGCAGATTTATACAGATAGGCAAAATGCACAACATAAAAACAAGTGGCGTAACAGTATATGATGTTCATGATGCAGTTGACTTAGCTAAAGGTGGGCTTGGTACAGCAATTGTGAGGGATAGAGGAGCAATTTGCTCTGTGCAGCATATTGGGGAGTCGAGGGGAGAAGTAGAGGGGGTTGGATAAGGTGACCAGACTGGACAAAGGAGACATAAGGAGGCAAAGGTAGTAAGGAGGGCAAGGTGGGTTAGGTGTGAGGATGATTTCTGAAAAGTTAGCTGTAGGGGGACAGAGTCAGCATGGGGTGGAAGAAGGGTAGTTGCAGTCAAGGGTACCATTGGTAGGGTAATGTTCTAGTTGAAGTTTGAGCATGGAAAGTGAGGGAGCAAGGTGGATCAAACAGGGGAGATGATTCCACAGGTCAGGGAATCTGAAGGAGAAGGCTATTTTTCCTGATTGTGAGCAAGGTTGGGGGAGAGAGAAAAGAAGTGGGAGTCTCAAGCCCTAAGGTGGTACCCCGAAGTAAAGGAGAGGGATAGAAGGTTTGAGAGGTGGGGGGGACCTTGAACCAGTATTTACCAACAAAGGCAGCACACTGAGTCAGATGACAATTTTCAAGGGATAGAAGGGATAGGATAGAGTAGAGGGAGCAGTGGTGTGTGTGAAATGGGAGGACGGTGGCAAAATGACAGAAGGCATTGTTTAGGGAGTCTAGTTTAGCTAGGGATGACTTGGGGACTGCACTGTAGACCACATCGGCATAGTCAATCGAGGGGAGGATTAACTTGGCAATGAGTTCTGTACAGGTGGGGAGGGAAAGACAGTATTTAATCCTGCTCAATGCTCCCAGTTTTTATAGGAGTTTGGAGTGGATAGAGTTGATGTGGAGCAAGAAGTCAAGCTTTGAGTCCAGCCAAACCCCAAGATATTTGAACGACTGAACAGTTTTTATTTTTGTACCATCTAGGGAAGAGAAGGATGGGGATAATGGGAGTTTAGCTAGTCTTTGGGTGGAGCCGAAGGCCATGGCTACTGTTTGTTTTGAATTACACCTTAGTAGATTTGCCTCGAACCACTTGAGGGCAGTGTTAAAGGAGGATAGCAGGGTTGATTTGGCCTCCATGAGTGAGGGGCCGGAGTCATAGAGGACGGTGTCATTGGTGCACATGTGCAGTTGGGTGGGTGAGTATGTGGCAGGAAGGTCATTTACAAAAATGGAGAATAAGGTGGGGCACAGTATTGAACCTTAGGGGATGCCTGCTTGAATGAGGAGAGGAGAAGAGATGGAGTGGCGTAGCTAAACATACTGGTATCAGTCTGTTAGATATGAGCTGAACCAATTTGTGTTGGAGCAGTTGAGTCCTATGGAGGATAGTTTATGTAGGAGGAGGTGGTGTGAGACCAAGTCAAATGCCTTGGCAAAGCCTATGAAGATTGCAAAGGTGAGGTGACCCTTATCCATGGTGGTATGTATGTGATTAGTGAGGTGAAGTAGAGAGGAGGAGGAGGTGGACTGGATGCACCTGGAACTGACTTGAAAGGGGCTTAGTGTGCTGGAGTGGTTGAGCATTTTGGAGATTAGTGTCTCCTGGAGTTTGGAGAGAGCAAAGAGGAGGGTGATTGGTCTGTAATTGCCTGGTTGTGAGGGTTCTCCTCCCTTGTGCAGATGTATAACCTTGGCTAACTTCTAGGCTTTGAGGACTGCACATTGGGCAATTGATAGATTGAAAAGATAGGTGAGTGGGGGGGTTGATAGCTGGGGCAAATATCATAAGAAGTTTTGGGTCAAGGCCATCGGGACTTTGTTTGGATGGGTTTAAGTTATTTAGTGCCCAAGTACTTCAGTGGTAGTGATGGGAGGGATGGAGAATCCATCTGTGGGGGGGGGGGGTTAGGGGAGAAAGGGGAAAAGGGAATGGGTGGGAGGAGGGTCTGGAGAGAAGGCAGAGGGGGTGAAAAATTGATTTATAGAGGAAGCATCAGTGGAGGCATTTTGGTTGCCAGAGCAGGCAAATGCAGGGGCTGTAGAGGAGAAGGAGCTGAGGAGGGGAATTAGGATCTTCCTAAATTCAGCTGGGGAGGACTTTGTATCATTTAGTTTATTTTTAAAGAAGTTTGCATTCGCAGCGTGCACAGATTTTTTGTAGGTGTTTCTCAGTGTTCTATATTTTTGTAAGTCAGCTAGGCTAGAGGAGGCCTTGGATTTGTGCCAGGTTTGGTCTGTTTGTTTAAAAAGGGTTACCAGGTTGCGGGGGATTCAGGGGAGATGTTTACGTTGCAACTGTAGTCTTTTAGGAGGTGCACGGAGGTCCCAGATTTTGAGCATGGTTTTGGTGAAGGATGCTAGGTCAGAATCTATGTCTGGAGCTGTGTAGACTCCAGACTAGTCAGCCAGGTAGAGGTCTGACAGGATGGTACACACATTTAGTGATATGAGGGGGCGGAGCCACAGATACTTAGGTGGGGTGGTAGGGGGTCTGATATTCCTGATACAATAAGTCATACAATGATCACTGAAAGCATCATGAAGGGTACTTGCAGGTGAGTATTTGAGAGGGTGAGATGCTAATATCCAATCAATTAGTGAATAGTTTGCAAAGTGGAGGTTGAACGTGTTGGTTAGGATAGCAGTTGAGCCAGGTTTAAAGCCTCAGTTTGTTGAGTGACACTTGTGGAGTGGGATGAGAGCCAGTTTATATTGTGATCACTCAGGAGCAGCAGTTCACTGGAATGGGTGAGAGAGGTTAGGGATGCTAAGATGTGAATCATGGCAGAAGGTAGGGCTTTGGGGGAGAAATAACGCACCCAGATGAAGATTGGAGCTGTGGCTGAGTACGACAGCTTAAGGAGCAGTAGTTCATGAGAAGAGAGGGAGGTCTGTTGGAATACGATGGAGGCAGGGAGAAAGTCATGCATATATATAGCAACCCCTCCTCCTCTCTTCCCTCTGTCCTCTCTTAAAAGTGCGTACCCATCTAGATCAATCATACAGCTAGAGATTCTGGAGGATAACCATGTCTCTGAGATGCATATGATGTCTGGGGAGTTTAGTGAGACCCAGACCCTCAGATGGTCCAGTTTGGGCAATAGACTTCTGGCAATTACATGGTAGATGCTGAGGCCACCATGTGAGGATCCAACTGGGGTGGGGGGATGGGGTTGGTTTCCACGTCACCGACCAGGAGGAGGCAGGGAACCAGAAACCTGGGATAACACCTTCTTATGTTGTCGGAGGAGCAAGCTCTAAGTTTAATGGAGAGGACCTGGTGTTGGTTTGCAATGGAGGATATAAGGAAAGATGCGGAAAGGGGGGTGAGTGGCAAGAGTTGGGAGGAGAGAGGAAGTGCAGGAGTAGAGAGGGGGAAGACAGAGGAAAGGAGAGGAGAGGGAGGAAGGAGGAGTTGGTAGGAGGAGATGGCACACGTATTGTGAGGTTGGGACTTGGGGGAGGTATGGAGGAAGAAGGAGTAAGAGGAGGGTAAGAGGGAGCAGTACACTGGGGGGAAAGGGTGACCATACTAGCTAGGGGCCTCTGGGTGGGCAGGAGAATATCGCTCTCTACTGGTGGAGTAGTGGATATTTCTGAACGTTTGTCCTTGCAGGAGCCCTGCCAGAACACTAGGTGGTAGTATGACCTGGAGAGGATGCTGCATGGAGGCTAACAGAAACTTGCTTGCTTGACAAATTGTCGGTAGTACAACCTAATGGATAGGGTGCTGGTCTATGGGCAAACTAGACCTTAGAGGCATGGGTTTGATTCCTGTGGACTCCTAACTGACCAGGGGACTAGGATAAGATCAGTTTACCTGGGGGTGGTGTGACAAACCTTTAGGTACACTAGGTGTCCGAGGGTTGGGAGAGAGACAGGAAAGGTCCAACTGAAAGGTGACAGGACTGTGTTTCTGGGGGAGGGGCATAGGAATGTGGGAAGGTCTAAGGGCTTCAGATGGTGGTGTAGAAGTGGGCTGATTGGTTCTGGCTGATCGAAAATAAAAATAGCACCACCCCTGGATGAGAGGATGGTTGGGTAATAGCTAACAGCACCATGCAAGACTTGGGAATTACTTTGTGCCCTAAGAGACACAGCTGGTGGCTCCAGTGGTTGCTTATTGTGTGTTGGGGGCGGGTAACACTGGGGCTGCCTGTAAGGAGAGAAAACACAAGGCAGATTAGGAGGTCAGGTGCACAAACTTCCACACATATATTAGCAATTCTTTTTTTACAGAAATGATAATGACAGATAAAATATGTTTCTCAACAATCATGCCTTTCCACCATTGTTTTAAAAATGTTTTTTTTTCTATTTTATTCTTTGGTAACCAGGTAATGCCCACTAGGCACAGGTGCCTGTTTTCAGGGTCAACCCAGGAGCACTGGGGAGGCTAAGTGAGTTGCTTAGAGTCACACAGTATGCAAGTTGAGGTTGTGGGAATCAAACCCAAGTCTATCTGTGGGATGTACCAAGCTCATTCACAGCTCATTACTTAAACCTCTAGGCTATACTGCCATCCCCCACATATTTACACATGGCTTTAAGCTTGCACTGTGATCCTGTTCTGAGATGGCCAATTGGGAGCAGTTCAACTGCTTCTATGAAATGTATAATCAAAGGAGGATGGGCAAGATATTGTAGTTATTGAAAGCCAGGAAGCAAAATCAATTCTTGTTTAAAGAGGAATAGTCAGCACAAAATACCCCACACTCAAGTATGGAGCTGGTCTAAATGCAAATTTTGTGGGCAAAAACATTTTGGTTTACGTATTATTTACCGTAGTATTAAAGATTATATCAGACTAATTTTGCTTAGTTGTTACCTGACATCATCTTTTACTACAAATCCCAGAATCCCCTGAAGCTGACATCAACCCAGTTGTTGGCAGTGGGAGATTCAATAACCTGCAATGCATGTTAGAGCTTTTATAATCTTCAATCAGATGTTTTCAGGGACTGTGTTTTTTTTTTCCAGGGGGTAAGTGCAGTCCTCTGCGACTGTGCATAGCCCATGGAGGACCTCGCTGGACCATGCTGGACCAGCAAACAAAAGATCAGCACTTATATAAACTCTAATATGCAATGCAGACTGTTGAATCTTCTCACTGCAGCCTATTGTGCTGTTGACATCTGCAGGGGATTCTGCAGTTTGTAGTAACTGAAGATGTCAGTCTACAAGTAAGCAACATTTTTCTGATACAGTCTACTATACTACAGTAAAGATAAATAAACCAAAACATTTTTGCACACAAAGTGCACAGTGAGACCTGCCCCACACTTGAAAACTTTTGGGAGTATGTGCAATACATCTGCAAATGCATGAAAATTAAGATTGTGCCTGACATAAGCACTTGGGACTTTTTATGTGCCACAATGGCAGTAAGACTTGTGGATAGCAGGTATACCAGGTAAGCAGTTCTGGAGATTTTATGCTGCAGATTTTCCACAGGAAATTAGATCTAGGTGTGCCAATACATTGGTGATTGATTTGAAATGGTTTTGCAAGTTGTATCCCCAGTACTGATCACCCAAGTGGGGGTTCAAGATTTATTTATTTCAAAAGATTCACCAGAAAGACATACTGAGCTGAGTAGCAGCTTGTTTCCTAATGTGTCCTAGGGGAAGGGGCAAGGAAGATTATAATATAACAAAATCATAGCATGAACAATGCAATATTTACAACCTCACATCCTAGCCTTAAATAACAAGAATTTTCAATCTTTCTTTTCTTTACAATAGTATCACCTAGTGTTTCTGGGACCCCCTTCCCCATAGAACCACTTTACCTCTAATCCTTACATAACGAGAACTCTCTATCTTACTTTTCTTTACAACAGTATCACCTAGTGCCCCCTGCTGGTCAACCATCCCACCAGGGTGAATTCCTCTAATGGCTCAAGCACCCTTATCAACCTCCTACTTACCAACTGTCCCAGCAAAATCTCTAATCTTGTGGTCCTTCCGGACACCCTAAGTGATCACTCCCCCATACTATTTTCATGGTCATGCTTTGAACAGAAGCCCAAACCACACAAAATAACTCAGCGTCATCTCCAGCCTGGTGGCCACACCAAACTTAGGAGGTACCTAACCTGCTGGGACTGGTCCCCAATCTCTCGGGCACCCACCATAGATGAAGCCCTTAATTATTTTACCTGCTCTTTTAATAAAGCTTGCGATATCTACACCTCTTACTCTAATATACAGACCAAGAAGCGCAATGCTGCCTGGGTCTCTACTGAACTGCTCCATCAGCTCAAGCACAGAGATTATCTCTGGAGTAAAGCAGTTTCCTCTGGTTCGCAGGCAGACAGACGGTCCTATAAAGCAGCCTGCAGCAAATGCGCTTGGGCAATAAAGCAGGCAAAATCAGAATAGTACAAAGCAACCATATCCTCCTCCTAGGGGAATTCTTGGTTGTTTTGGGACAGCATCAAGAAACTTAACGGCAAATCCCGGCTTCCCCCATTCCCTTCTACCATTAACAATGTCCCTACCACCGGCCCACAGGACATAGCCCACTGTCTTAATGCATCTTTCTCTCACCTCAGTGCAGTACTCCCAATCAACTTTTTGGACCCTACTCCAGTAACCCAGCCCCCTAACTTACAGTATCCCCCCTTCCACTTCAGAGCAGTTACCGTGAATCAGGCCAGGCCATCTCTCACCAATGCCCTCAGTGGCTCCTGCTATGGTAAGGACTCATTTGACATGAGAATTCTTTGGCTAGTACTTGATACTGTTCTCTCCCCATTGACTGACCTCATAAACTGCTCCCTTTATCTGGGGCAGTTCCCATCAAGCTGGAAAACTGCCACAATCAGCCCTATACTAAAGAGTGGTGACAATACACTCCCCAATAATTACTGGCCCATCTCCATCCTCCTCCGACTCTCAAAAGCCCTTGAAAAGATTACAGTCACTCAACTCATTGAATATCTTCTCATTAACAAATCTACTGTGCAGGGAACAACATGGCTTCAGATCTGGGCACAGCATTACTACAGCCCTGACTGAGTTCTCTAATTATATTCATTCTGCCCTGGATAGAAAACACCTTGTGGGAGCTATCTTCATTGACCTGTCAAAGGCCTTTGACACAGTTTCCCACCCCTTACTCCTAAGCACACTCCAACACATAGGCCTATCCAAAGGACCTGTCTCTTGGTTCACCAGCTACCTCACAGGGTGGTCGCAATTCATCAAACTACACACCATCCAGTCCACCACCTTGCCTATCCACTCCAGGGTCCTCCAGGGCTCCATTCTTGGCCCTCTGCTATTCAGTATCTACCTGAATGCCCTGCCCAATCCTGCTCCTGTAATCCGCTGCTGTATGCAGATGATGCCGTTCTCTTTGCCTCGCATCAAGATCCGAGTTCTCTGCAACCCTCCATCCAGCATGCATTTAACCAGATTGAGAACTGGTTCATAGACCAAAGACTCATAGTCAATGTGAAAAAGACAAAGGCCGTGCTCTTAGCCCACCATCAGAATAAGACCAAGCATATGCAGCTATCACTTCTCTCCCACTCTATCTTCTTCCACTAGAGCAGGTACACACTTATAAATACCTGGGCGTAACTTTTTACTACTGCCTTTCTTTCCACCCACACATTAACAACTTGTTCTCAGCCATAAACGCCCGCATAGAGCTATTGTATAGGCACAAAAATTGCTTAACCCCAGAAGCCCTTAACCTGGCCGTCACTGTCTCGGTCCTCTCTCTTGTTGATTACGGGCTTACCGTCTACTCAGCTGCTGATCACACAGTACTTAAAAAAATCCATCTGGCCATAAACAAAGTGTGAAGGCTCCTATCAGGGGCAGATAAGCATACCCATACTTGCACCCTGAATTCCCTGACAAACCTCCTAACCCTGAATGACAGAATACGTTATCAAACATGGTGTTCTAACAACAGAAATACACCTGGGGCTTTCCCCCCTGGAGGTATCTGCCTCACTCCAATCCTCCCACACCTTGGTGAACATCCGCACCAACAGCAAACAGGTGTGGTTGATACCGAGGGTCAGGACCTCGCTAGCCCAAAGGTCCTTCTCCTATAGGGCACCAGCATGGTGTAATGAACTCCCCTCTGATATCTCCTCCATCTCCAACTTAGGTCCCTTCAAAGCAGCACTCAAAGAATATATACTTGCCTCACGGCACTGTCAATGTACCATCTAGTTAGGCTCTATCTTGCTTACTACCTCTACAGCAACCTCCTGACAATGCCTCTGTTGACTGCTCACTCGTGTTACTTGCGCTAGCTCTCCACCTCTCTGTATATTCAAAGTAGTAATCACCCTAGCAAGCCAGTGCTAAATGTATTAAAACAAACCAGTGCTAAATGTATTAAGGTAACTGCTGAATCTTGTTTAGCTGTTCAGTCTGTATATTGCAAAATACCTGTTTATAACTGTAATATTGTATTCCTGATTGAAACTGTAATTTGTGTCTATAACCTTGTATGTCCACTATGCTGTTACTATGTATACTGTATGTCTGTTTCTGTACTCTGATGCAGAGCCTTTGTAAATGAGTCCCTGACTCAAAGGTTGTAATTCATAAAGAATGCTAAATACAGTGGGAATTATAGGTTGAGTGGAGGAGCAGGGGTGGAGAACAGGTGCATTTGCATGAGGGAGAAAACTTCACACAGGAAAAAGAAAGTGAAAAGAGGTAGAGCAGGGGGTGGGAGGAGTCCACAGTTTTGGGAGACAAAAGGTGAAGCAGCCTAGCCAGCTGAAGATGACCTAGGCTGGAGTGCTAGGGAGGAATAGGCAGAGCTGTGAGGGGTGTAAGAGTAAAGAGGGGGGTGAGAGGAGAAAGGTGAGGTAAGAGGGGAGAGAGCCAAGCCAGTGCTTGGCAATAAAAAAGGAGCAATGTGCAAGGTGTCTGGCTTCAAGGGAGGGAAGGGAGAGGGCATTGTAAAGGGAGCAATGGTGAGTGAGGGTCAGACAGCCGAGGGCATACCAGCAGAAGGAGTGACAGAGAGGATCCAATCTGGCTAGAGTGGACTTCGGAGTAGTGCTGTAAACAATGTCTCCATAGTCACAAATAGGAAGAATCATATTCTGTAGAATGTCTCTGCAAGTCTGGAAGGGGATGCACCCATGGTTTCTAAATAATGCACCTGATTTTGGGTGCAACTTTTTGTGGATGGCTTCCACTTGCCCAGAAAAGTTGAGGTGACTGTCTTGCCATACCCCAACATACTTGAAGGAGTTGATGTCATCAAGGGGGGACTCATCTAGGATGTGAAAGGAGGGGAGGGCTGTAAGTCTGGAGAGCTTTTGCCTAGTTCCAAATATCATGGTCACTATTTTCTTTGCATTGAGGGACAATTGATTTGAATGGAACCAAAGCTCCAGCAGGAAGCTGGTGATCAGATCAGTGGGAGAGGAGCCAGAGGCAAATATAACTGTATTGTCTGCATACATAAGGATGGATGCAGAGGTACAGGTAGTGAGGAGATTGTTTAGGAAAATTTGAGACTAGTATAGGGCCAAGGATGGGTTCTTGGGGGACACCAGTGCTGATAGGGAAAGGAGGGAACTGGGAATCTCCAATTTTAACTGATTGAGTCCTACCCATTAGGTAGGAACAGAACCAGTTAGTAGCTTGGGCAGAAAGTCTTGCAACTGTAAGCTTAACAAGGAGAAGGGGTGGCCTACAGTGTCAAAGGCTTTGGCCAGGTCTAGAAAAATAGTGGAGGTGATCTGGCCCTGATTCATGCTGGAGAGAATGGAGCTAGTCAGTCTGAGTGGGGAGGAGGAGGTTGAGAGGGATTTACAAAAAAATGGACTGGAAAGAAGATGAGTCAAGGAAGGAGGAGAGTTGAGAAAGCACCAAGTCCTCTTGGAGTTTAGCAAGGATAGGAAGCAGGGTGATAGGGCAATAGTTACCAGGAATGGAGGCATCACCACCTTTAGGGAGAGGTATGACTGTGGCATGCTTCCAGGCATCAGAGACAAAGGTGAGGGAGAAGGAGAGGTTTAGAAGGGAGGAGACTGGAAAACTGATGGCAGGGACAGAGAGATGGAGGAATTTAGGGTCAAGTCCATAGGGGCTCTTCCCCTTGAGGGGGTTAAGAGGTAGGATGGCCTTGAGGGTGTCTGTCACTGTGATCTGGGAGAAGGAGAAAGGAGGACAAGAGAAGGGAAGAGGCACAGGTGGTGAAGAAAGCATTGAATTCAGAAGCAACAAAAGGGGGGGGTAGAGACATAGACACAGAAACATAGAAGTTAATGGCAGAAGGAGACCACTAGGTCCATCTAGTCTGCCTATTTGTTTTAGACCTATTTTTACACTCTAGTTGCCCTTTGTGGACAGGGCTCCTTTGTGTCTATTCCATGTATTCTTGAATCCCCCACAGTGTTGACCCCTACAGCCTCTTGGAGCAGGCTGTTCCAAGTGTCCACCACTCTTTCTGTGAAGAAAAACTTCCTGATGTTGGTAAAGAACCTCCCTCCTTGCAGCCTGAGCTTATGTCCCATGGTCCTGGAGCTCTTCTTGAAGTGAAAATGTTCCTGTGCCTGTACCTTGTTAATGTCTTTTATGTACTTGAATGTTTCAATCATGCCCCCTCTCTCTCTCTTCTCTGCTCCAGGGAGTACATATTCAGCTCCCTAAGTCTTTTCTCTTAGGACATGTACTACAGACCTGAATCATTTCTGTCACCTTTCTCTGTACTGTTTCCACTTGGTCAATGTCCTTCCTGAGGTGAGGCCTTCAGAATTGGACTCCGTATTCCAGGTGAGGCCTGACCAGTGATCTATACAGTGGTAGTAACATTCTCTCTTCTTGCTTGTGATTCCCCTCCCAATGCAGCCCAGCATTCTGTTAGCCTTTATTGTTGCTTTCTCACACTGCTTACTAACCTTCAAGTCATCTGAGATTATGATTCTCAGATCTCATTCCTGGTTTGAGGATGCCAGTCTTTTACCTCCTAGGTAATACTCCTTTCTTGGATTTTTCTTTCCTATGTCCATGACATTGCACTTTTTTGGCATTAAGTCTCAGCTACCAGACTCCAGATCATTCTTCTGGTTTCCTGAGGTCAGCTTCCATCTTGATCACTCCTTCTGGGGTGTCCACCCTGCTACATATCTTGGTGTCATCTGCAAACAGACACACCTTCCCTTCCGGTCTGTCAGTGATGTCTACTATAAAAACATTGAAGAGCACGGTGGTGTCCCTCACCTTGAGGACCATGGTGGAGGACTGGGCTGGGGGCATGAAGGGAGTGTGAATGACCTTCCAAAACTTGGAGGAGTGGTTGATGTTGTTTTGGAAGGTGGCAGAAAAGTACTCAACCTTAGCTAGTTTGGTTGCTGCGGTGCAGGCATTTCAGAAAGCTCAGTATTTGTGTAAGTCAGCAGAGGAGCCAGAAGACTCGAGAGTCTTCCATGCAACATCTCAGGCACACAGGAAGGCAAGCAGTTTGGCCTAGTTTGGCCGTGTCTCTGGGGATGTGGGAACCTCATACCCTGGTATTCCTGAGGGAAGCGTGTTGATCCCAAATAGATAGGAAATTGGATTTGAAGTAATTTAGTGGAGAGTCAATGGAGCTGGCAGAAGATGGGTGACCAGTCTGCTGCTGCTAAGCCCTCATGAAGGGAGGACATGTCCAATGACTGGAAGGATAGGATCAAGAGGAGTTTAGGTGGGGCTGTGGGGGCTGTGATTTTTGTGTATGCAGTAGACCATGTGGTGGTTTCTGAGGGCATCTGGGAGGGTGCCAGATGCAATAATACAAAGTGGGTGGGAGGTAAGGGCCCAGTTCAATAAGGTGTGATTTGGGGATTTGTGGTTCAGGCAGGTGGGATCAGAGACTAGTGGGGATAGGTTAAGGGATGTAATGTTAATGCTGCATTTGGACAGTGAGAGGGAGAAACAATTTTTTTAAAGTCCCCAAGCATGAATAGTTCACCAGTCAACGCATGGGAGGAGATAGGGGAGATGAGTTATGTGATAGTGGAGGAAGGCAGGCTGGGGTGGCAATAGACGCCAGCCACAAAGATGTGGAGAGAGAAAGGGAGAGAGAGTTTGATCAGTAGAAGTTCATAGGCAGAGGGGGAGGAGACAGAGAGTATACAGATGAACTGGATGGCAGAGGAGAGGTAAATGGTAACACCACCACCCCTCGTTGCTCAATCCTGTGAGGTAAATGAGTACCCAGGGATGGCAAATGCAATGTCAGGAATCTTGTGGGCAAGCCAGGATTCTGAGATAATCAACATGTCTGGGTGAAGGTTGATCATAAGAGGTGGCAACAGGTCAGTTTTGGGGAGGAAGCTATGTATATTAACATACACCACACTCAGTCGTTGGGGGGGGCAGGGCCAGGGTTGGGCTCCATATCACCTGCAAGCAATAACAGCAGATAGAGGAGCTTACTTGGAATGGTGGAGCATTTGTGTGGCCGTTGAGGGGGAGAGTAGGGGTATGGAGGAGTTCTGGCAGAGGAAGAGGAGGAGGAGGAGGGCAAGGAGCTAAAGTAGCAATATGGGGCTGGGTGATGGGACAAGAGAGCAGTTAGAAGCCATGGAAAATGGGAAAGAGAGTGATGACTAGAGGAAGAGAGGGAGGGAGGGTGGGGAAATGGTGGGGTGGTGTCAGGGAATAGGGAAGAGAGGGAGAGTCAGTGGGAGGGTGGGAAGCTAGGGTAAACAGGAGGGGGAGGAGAGATAGGGAGTGTAGGAGCATGTTGTAGTGGCAGAAGGCCTGGAGGATAGTGATAGTCAGGAGAGGAGGTGTGAGGAAGAGTCCTACACAGAGAGGAGGAGTGGGGGAGTAGTGAGTAGCAAGGATTGAGCAGGATAGAAAGGGACTGTGCTGGGAAGATAGCACAGAGATAGTAAAAGATTAGGGAACCCTACATAGGGAGTTATGCAGATTGGGAAAAAAGAGGGAGGGGAATATAAGGCAGTTGGTAAGTGAGTGTAGTGAAGAGGAAAGGACAGGGGATCCAATAAGGGGAGATTGGTGTAGACTGGGGTAAGCAGAAATAGAGAAGTAGAAGGAAGTCAGGTTGACTATGTAGAGGAAATAGCAAGTTTTTACTAATGTTTTTTATTGACTGTGAGGGTGCACTAGACTAACATAGTCAACTTTCAGGCATTACTGGGATACACTAAAGGGGATCTAAAGTCAAAACATACAAAAAATATGTTGTGCAGAGTGATTTGATTTTTAAGTGTAGTCCTAGTGATTTCTTCCTTTTGTTTGCTGCAAGTTTTTTTTTTTTTTCATTTTCTTACTGGTTTTATGGTCACTAGGCCAGGGAGTCTCCATGTTTGCATTTGGTATGGCTCTTCTTATTCCTGAAATGCTTCCTGTCCCATGTGACAGTGACGTGTCCAGGACCACTGATTTAGAGAGCAATAACCGCTGCAGCAACAATCTCTTTTAGATGCCTGATATCCTGACCTCCAACAAAAAAACTCCTTCTAACTCAACCTTTCTGTTTTCTAGGTACTAGATCTAGCCACCAGGAATGAATGTGTTGTTTATAAAGCTTTTCATTTTAGCAAACTACACACAATCGTAAAAATGCACACATACTTTCCCAGGTCACCAGTGCAATAAAGGGGGCTGCACATTCAAGGGCAACCATGATTGTCAGGGGTTTCCTGACATTGGAATGCAGAGGGGAGTGAAGGAAAAGAAAGCTAGAGAGGGAGGGGTTGATCTAGGTGACATAATTATGAATCAGACATGATTCATGTACAGGTAGGTGCATAATGATTGGCTGGGGGACAGCATGGGAGTAGCTAAGGGGGGTACATAGATGGCTGCAGGTGGTGCTCCAGTCACTTTTTTGCTGCAATTTGGGAATCTACACTCGTTTCAGTGCCTCAGTTTGCAATTTTGTGATTATTTTGTTTTTTAGATCCTGAGTGGTAAAGTTATTTGCACAATAACCAGAGGTAAGGTAGGTGTAAGGCTTTGAGGGTTTTTTGGTGTTGTTGGGAAGACTAATTTGCTTGTTGAAGGTATGAGCATGGGAGATAAGAAATGGTAGTGAATGTTATATTTATAGCCCACTGAGGTCTTTTGTTGCAGTTAGAGGGCACTGGCAACCTTTGCTTGGTGGTACTGCAGTATTTTGGAGGAGGACATGGGGTTTTAGTGGTGGCTGGTCCAGCGTGTGTTTTTAATTCAAATTGCTCGAATTATTTTGAGTAGAATTACACTGGGGAGCCTGAGTTTTGGAAGAAGGGATCACTCAAATGAATGTGCAGCCTGGGAGAGGTGAGAGGGCTGGTGCAGTCAGCAGCCCTCCCAGTGTCATTGGGACACGTCAATTTGGAGCTTTTCTTAAGGCTGGCCACTTGGCTGTTCACAAAAGGAAGTTGCTATCAGGAGCTGGGGACAGATCGAGGATTGGAGGGCCTTTTTTAACAGGGGAAATTCTTTCTGGCTGGTTTTGGGGTTTGAGGGATGGGGTGTTGGGCTGAGGACAGAGCCATTTGGTCAGGCTGGCATCTGACATCACCAGAATCACTGCCATGTTTGCAGCCTAACCAAAAGACGTAGTGAGGAGACATTCAGAGTGGGCCAGATGTAGGGTTTGCTGGGGCAAGGCTGGAAAGGTTTTTTCCTCTTTTAAAAAAAAAAGAAGAACAAGAAGAGAAATGTGAAGTGAGGGGACGTATCTGGCAGCACTGGATGATCGGGAGGCATAGCAAGGAATGCAGCACAGCTGTAGGTGGTGTGGCTAATGGGGGGGGGGTCCCTCAGGGACCTGTCAACTTGGATGGGTCTTTACTATCTTTTTACGGGGCTGGAGGTGGGATTAAATCTGGGCCAGGCAACAGGAAGTCATGCTGGATTTTGGGGAGTTTAAAAAAAAAAAAGGAGAAAAGAGAGAAAGGAGTAGGGTGCCATGTAATGGTAATGGCATCTGACATTACCTGCATCACCGCCATTTTACGGCCGAGTTGGGAGCCAGAGAGAGGGAGATGGAATCTGTTGCCTTGTCCTGGAAGGTCCAGAGAGGAGGGGAATGAGGTCATTTCCTGCAGGATTGTGAGAGGCATTTCAAAGGGGAGAGACCAAAATATATATATATATATATATATATATATACACACACACACAGTATAGGAGGGAGAGGAAGGGTAGAGTGGGTTGGTGAACATTTGCTGTGGGATAGGGATAATGGCAGAAGAAGCAGTCATTTTGTTATCAAGCCAATGGAAAGGGGCATGGAGCATAAGATGGCAGCCTCGAGAGACAGATGGCAGGAAGCATGAACAGGGGGAAGGGAAGGGGACAAGGAGCTTACAGGGATTGGACAGAGGCTGAGCTAAAAAATAAGAAGGGATATATATATATATATATATATATAGAGGTAAAAACTCCATTTAATGCATTAGTTAGGGTTGTTCCACAGTGACAAAAGTGAGGAAATTTGGTGTTGGGTTGAAAACTGTGACCCCCGCCCACCCCCAACCAGCATTGGGTGTGCATTGGGTAATCAGCCCTAACTCTCCCCCATCACATGTAAAGCAGCAGAAGTATGGGAGAATGGGGTGAGAGTTGGGACCGATACCCATTGCGCACCCCAATGCCGGGTTGGGGGGTGGCTGAGGTCCAAGGGGTTTTCAACCCCAACACCGATTCTCACTTTTGTCGCTGTGGAACAACCCTAACTAATGCATTAAACGGAATTTTTTGCCTCTAATTTCCCTTCTTTTTGAGAATGATAACCAGAGATAGTGAATGTAATGCAGTGGCGGGCCCCGCGCTCCCGCCACGTGTTGTCTTGTGGCATAGTAACAGGAACAGCAATGCAAACAGAAGCGCTAACAGTGGCGCACATGGTATTGCAAGCGCAAATGAGAACAGAAAGGGTAATGCACACGGTGGCGTAGACGGGAACGGTCTGCCACGTGATGTGTTGTCACATAGTAACATGGTGCCTGCAAATGGAAATGTCAATGGGCATGGTGACGCAAAGTGAAACAGAAGAGAAACAGTACTAGCATAGACACAAATGGCAAAAATAACAGAAATGCAAGCGCAAATGAAAACGCGAAGGATAACGCATGGTGGCGTATACGTCAATCGTAAGTGAAATGGGTATGGAACCGCAAGTGGAAAGTCAACGGTAACAGTAATGTAAGCACACAGGCTGGTTTTCCCCAAAAGCTGCATAGAGAAAGACAGTGAGTACAAAGAATGTATGCATAATAATGGGTATTGGAGCAGAAAATGAGGACTTGGAATACTAAATAGGTTATATCTCAGGAACCGTATGATGTAGAAAAAAAATTTAAAAGTCATATGATTTATGACTGTCCTGGCTAAGCATTTTTCCAACGAAAAGTCTGTATGTCACACCGTTTCGAGATCTGGGCCTAGAAGGCAGCAAGCGCCATAATGTTATCTATATGGGAAAAGAGAAGTTACGGAGTGCCATAACTTGCCCTCCTGTAATATTTTTTTCACCAAACCTCTGAAAGGCACATCTGTGGGCTGTTGGCTGTTGTCCCTCCAAATTTCAGGAAAAAAGACCAAACCGTTATTTTGCAGCAGGGTACCAAAGGATTCCTGTAATGCGTCGGGTGCTGTAATGTTATCCTATGGGAAAAACTGTCAACTTTGGAGTGCCATAACTTTGCCGCCATGTAATATCTTTTCAACACAATACTGAAAGGCACATCTGTTAGATGTCGGCTGCGTTCCTTCCAAATTTCAGCCCAAAACTCCTAACCGTTCTTTTGCAGCGGGGTGCCAAAGAATTGCTAATATTTCCCACAGTCTAGAAAAGTACTGTCGCAATTTGCGAAAGCTGTCGCAAAAATTTGCGACACTTTCTGAAGTACGAAAGTATTTTGCAAAAGTACTTTTTCCAGAAATTTTAAAAACATATTTCTGGGGTGTTTTACCCCAAAATAAAGACATGGCTAGCATCCTCAGGGTCCGACTATGTGAATACAAAAAGAATTAGGTTGCTAGAGGGTCCCAAATTTAAATGGCAAGCATTTTTCTGATCACTAACTGAAAACAAGATGGCGGATTTGAGAAAGTAAGAGGGACATTTGCGAAAGTAAAAATGCATTTGCGACACTGTCGAACTTTTTGTTAACTTTTCCCATTGACTTATAATGGGAAATTGTATTTTGAATAACTTTTGAACCGTTTAATATTTTTTCACAAAATCTTTGAAAGGCACATTGGGAACCCTGGCCACATGTTCCCTGAAGATTTCGGGCCGGTCGCGCAAACCGTGCGACCTGTAGCGTGACCGCAGAATTTCGAAAAAGCGTAAACGCACACGCCGATCCGCTTTATTAACTCTGCAGCCGTATCCAACCAGTATGAAACTTGGCAGATCCTAAGGCGATGGTTCTTTAATGCATATGCCAAATTTCAGGCAAATCCATCAAATGGTTTCAAAGTTATTAAGGTGAAACATTTTGGGCTTAACATATAAATGGCTCCTCAACCTAACTATGGTAGCACAACCGTGCTACCATAATATATATATATATATATATATATATATATATATATAGTGTATATAGTGTGTATATATATATATATATATATATATATATATATATATATATATATATAATCTAGGAAAAGATTATGTATTTGTTTGGGACACCATAAGGAGGACCCTGCACAGGGCATACACCTTTATAAAGGCCAATGAGTTGGAGGAGGATACAAAGTCAATATGGCTAAGAGGTCAAAAAAAAAAGGAGGTAGCTAAACAGGGTGCTCTCCCTCGGAGCCAAAGGAGGACACACAGTAAAGGGCACAGCAGCATAACATATTTATTTCTCTTGTCAGATGGTGCATAGAAAGAACAATGGGAAGGAACAAAGCACCAGTCCAGCAGGCGGCGGACCTCATGGGTTGGGTGCAGTCAATCTTGGAAGAGGCATGCAAGGCAGAAGAGAAAGAGAAAGGCAAAGGAAAGAGAAAGAACACGGAGGACAAAGGAGATAAAGGAAGAGGAGGGAAGCACCCAAGAAAATCAAAGGGAGAAGAACTATGTGCCCCAAAGGGTAAGGAAAAGCAGATATATTTGACCCTGGATGGAAGTTTGAAGGACTACCTGGCAGGGATAATAGAAGAAAGGGGAGAGAAGGGGCTGGAGGAGATGGAAAAGGCATTGTTAGAATTAAAATGAAAAGGGACCCAGGACCAAAAGCTGAGGGTATTGGGGAATGTGGGAGGAGAAAGTATGATGGGGGTTTTCCAGGTATGACACTAGGGGATCACGTGCCACTGGCAAATAAGGAGAAAATTTGGAACTGAGAGTACGTCAATACTGTATGTTTGTGCTAGCTGACAAGGAGTCCACAAAAAAGTATGCGGAGAGGGAATCAGTGGGCAAGTCGGAAATGGTGGCACTGGCTTTGGTGGGTGAGACCACAGAGTATAAGGGCTACAGAGACAAGACCTTTGATGCTTGGATGGCTGGGTTTACTAATTTCAGTGCCATTTTGCTTCAGAAGCAACCAGAATTGGCCATTACATTACTGACATAATAAGCAAAAATTAGGGATGTGTATAAAGCAAAAAGGGGCTATAGGAGTGGCTGCTGTACAATGAGAGGTTTTGGCAAGGTATGGCAGCCCATGGGGATATTCTCTGGGATGCCACACATGCAGATCTGTGGGTGAGGACTCTCACCAGCCAGGGGTCTGGAGTTTTCTAAGGGACAAAGAGGGGATGGGGGCCACAGTAAAGACATGCTGCAGCTACAACATGGCCACATGTAGTTGGGCGAATTGCAAGTTCAAGCCCGTTTTCTCTAAATGTGCTAGACAACACCCAGTTTCCAGGTGCAGGAGCATGGGAGAGAGGACAGGATTCTAACAGTACTCTGGCAGCCATTTTGGGGGGGGCCTCATGTGATGCGAGGGGTGGAGCTGGAATCCAAGGAAGGAGAGAGAGGGATTATGGGAGTGGTGGGGCTTTTGGTTCAGGGGCAAGAAGCCAATGAGTGGGGATGAGCAGGAGCACAAGAGGGGGGCAGGGGTTTCAAGCTGGCTTGTACACCCATCAAGTGGGAAACCCTCTGGGCATGAACAGAGGGATACCCAGATGGCCCAGCAAAAGAAAGGCTACAGGAGGACCTGACACAGGGTTTCAGTTTGCACTACGAGGGAATGAGGGTGGCCATGCAGGCAAAGAATCTGGTGCCATAAAAGGTATGGAAAGGGTAGTTAGAAAGAAGACAGAGAAAGAGATGGCTGTGGGTAGAATCAAAAAAACATTCTGAACGTAACACTGGCAGGAATTATTGGTATCTCCATTGGGCCTTGTGCCCAAGAAGAAACTCTGGGAATTCAGGCTCATTCACCACCTGTCCTGCCCTAAAGGGGTTCAGTGAATTATGCCATTCCAGAGAAGGACAGAGTGGCATCATATGCCAAGCTAGATCAAGCCATGGAGCTGAGCAGAGCAGTGGATGGGGCATCACTGACAAAGACAGATACTGAATCCACTTTCCGGCTGCTACCACTGCAGGCCAAAGAATGGGACTTTTGGGTTTTCAATTTGACGGGAAATATTAGTTTGACAAAGCTGCATTCGAGGCTTTCAGCACCTGGTTGCAGTGGGTGTTTGGGGACAGGTGGGGGCACAAGCAGGTAGTGCACTACTTGGATGATTTTCTACTATTTGGCAGAGGGGAGTTTGGGGCAGACACAATGTCGAGGGAGTTTCAGAGCGTGTGTCAGACAATAGGTCCATTAGTGGGAGACAAGACAGAAGGACCCTCCAGAAAACTAGAGTTTCTGGGCATTGAGGTGGTTACAGAAGCAGGGGTATTCTTCTTCCCCCAGATAAGAGTAAAAGGTTGAAAGCACTACTGGCAGTGGTAAAATCCAAGAAAAGGTTACTGCTAATGGTAGTACAACAACTCCTTGGGCACCAGAACTTTACATGCAGGGCAGTGGCACCAGGGAGAGTTTTCACCCGGAGGCTAGCAAGAGCCACAGGTAAGGCCACACTGTTGGGTAGACATCACGAAAGGGGTTAGGCAGGACCTGGCTGTGTGGGAACAGTTTTTAGAGGAGTACAATGGGGTCATGTTCTGGCAAGACAATTGGCTGTACAACCCAGATTTAGAACTGTACACTGATGTAGTGGGGGCTGTAGGGATTGTGGCATATTTCAGGTGGGAATGGATTTCAGAGGCATGGCCGGATAGGTCGGGGAGGGATGGTCTTCTGAAGGGTATTACATTCCTGGAGATCTTTCCCATTTGGGTAGCTGTGGTGGTATGGGGGGACAATTTTGGAATAAAAAGATAATTTTTGGTGCAATAACAAAGCAGTGATGGAGATGCTGAACAGACGGTGGAGTTCCATGGATAAAGTTACAAGGGTACCAAGACAATTGATTTTAGTAGGTTTGCACCTGAATCTGTCTTTCAAAGTCAGGCGCATTGAAGGCACTCACAAGGAAGTGACAGATAACCTTTCCTGTCTTCATTTACATGGGTTCAGGGAGGTGGCACCCAGAGCAGTGGCCAGGAGGACCACAGTACCTCCCATTTTATGGAAAATTGGATAGAGAGAGAGAGTCAGGCTGTCGTATTGGAGCTCTTGGTCTGACAGCACACTAAGGGCATATGAGGGAGCGTGGAGGTCATTCCAAGAGTTCCAGCAGCAATATGATTTTGAGGTATATGGAGGGGTCACAGAATGCCAGATCATAAAATTCATGGTCTGGAAATTTTTATTTATTTATTTAAATTTTGGTAACTGGGTAGGCCCACTGAAACCTTTACAGTATCTTTTTCAGGGGAGGCCCATAATTAATTACATATAACACAGTAGATCATACATATTGCACAGTACATCATTTGCAAACACAGGTACAAATGTGGAGTACATCAGATAAGTGATTCACAAAAACATTAAAATCGCATCTTAGAACCTTGATTACCTAAGACTGCTTTTTAAAATGAATGTCCTATTTAATGACATGGTATTTGTATTCCTATTCACACGTTTTATTGTTTGTTGTGTGCTGCACAGTGCAATTTTATGAAATATGTATGTTACTGTGTACTTGTGTATGTAACTGTAATTTTTTACGGACCACGGGTTGTACCTGTGAAAGGGACTGCATTCCAGTGTACTAACCCATGTATAAATAAAAATCAAATCAAGTTACGTTTGATAGACAAGAGGGACAGAAGGGGGACATTATACAATGCAAGGGGTTTATTCGCAGAAATAAGGCAGATAAATCAAGGGGAGTACATCAATAAATCAGGGTAATTGCCCTTAGCATGAAGCTCTGCAGTCAAACTAAGAGGTTAACACTAACACAGTCATATGATCACCTTCCATCAATAAATAACTGCTCTTTACCGGTTGCAAGTACAGCAGCTCAACTCCAATAAATGAGCCTTGAGATCTTTCTTAAAACCAGCAAGACAGGTGCATTCCTAAAGGTTACTGGGGATTGTAGTCCAGAGAGAGACAAGATGGAGAGGGCTTGTGAAGTCCTGACTCTAGGGACACTGAGAAACTGGCGGTCAGAGGACCTAAGTGACCTTGCATTTTGTTTGGCTGTTATCAGAAAATGGGATGAAAGGTTGGCTCACACCATGAAGGATATATACTTAGCAGGGATAGGGGTAGTCTGCGAAGCACAAGGATGGGGGGCACCCACTAGGGTACCGGCAATCAGGAGGATGATGCAGGGGTGACAGAGGATCAAGGAAAAGGCAGTGCACCACAGAAGACCAATAGAGGGAGATTTTTTAATGAAATTATTGGGAAGCTTGAAGTGCATATGCAGCTCAGCATGTGAGAAGGTCTGATTCAGGGCATTATTCCTGGTGATGCAGCATGGGGCCTTTAGGGTCAGTAAGGTAGCAGTGGACAACCATGGGGACGAACAAGGGGGCCTGTGCTTGGAGGGCATACAATGCAGTGATAAGGAGGCAGTGATTGACCTGAGGCAGTCCAAGATGGACCAGGCCAGGGCAGGGGTCAAAATCAGGATGGCAAGGGTCATTGACAGGGAAAATTGCGCAGTCCTGGCATTGGAGGCATATCAGAAAGTGAGTCCGACAGGGACCGGTGCCTTTTTTATACACAGGAACGGATCATTGGTGTTGGCCTACCTCATCACTCTAGTGGTAAAAAAAGGGATGGCTTTTGTTGGGGAGGAGGCAACTAAATTTTTCTCGCACTCATTTAGAATAGGGGCTACCTCAGAGGTGGCTGCCTGTGGAAAATCTGTGGAGGAAATTATGAAACATGGGTGATGGAAATTAGCCTGTTACAAAAGATATATAAGGAAGCAGATGGTAGACATGGTTTGATTTTTGTTCCAGATTCAGAGCACTGAAGAATGGTTTGAATCATGGAGCACTGGTTCATTTACTGGGCAGAGATATGAGCAGCAAGTATGCCAGGTGGGAGACAGCTGCAGAGAGCAGCACAATCTGTCAGGCTTCACTGGAAAGGCATATGGGAAATATGCTGTGGTCAACTGTTATCGCTATTGGAGGAACAAAAACTTAAGGGTATCTAAACCTGATTTACTTACATTGCATTTGGGGTAATGATCTGAGAGAGCGGCCATGGGCAGAGTTGTTATTAGAAATCCAATGGGACATAGGTATATCGAGGGCATGGTGGCCAGGGGATATGATAGCATGGTCAGAGATTATTCCATAAAGAGTTTGGAGGCAGGTCAGGGACACCAACACTATCAAAAGAACAGGAAAGAGGCTTAATAGGAGGATGGTGGCATTTATGAGGGAGGTAGGCGGAATATACATTGTGCATATTATTACATAGAACAGCCCTGGGGACTATAGGCAAGATGGGGTGCATCTTTCCAAGGTAGGCATAGAACTATTTACAGTCAAATCTGATGAGGCAATAGAGGAGTGGGAAAACAGGATGGGGGGCTTGGGGGAGGGGCACCTTCCATCACAGCATGGGAGGTGCACCAGTGGAAAGGGAAGGAAGGGGCATGTGGAGGCACAAGGGGTGGGGGGGCCATTAGCACCAGGCATGGACTGTGTCAACATCCAGTCAGGTCGGGCACCTCAGAAAATGAATCCCTTAGGGAGGAGCTGAGGTGGGCATCGGGTGCAACACCCAAGCCCAAAACAAGAAGAGAGCCAAGAACAGACATCAGAGGTTAGAAGGGCATCTGATTACACATCCGAGACTGAGAAGACAAGACACAGGACTAGAATTTTAAAGGATGGTTGGCTGAAAATGGGATGATTTTTATGTTTGCTTGCACGCATGTGCAAGAAACATAGGGCCATCATTCGAGTTTTCGGAGGTGTGGCAGCCCTCTTCCAATTCAGGCAGTGTGTTTGCAGGCATGGCCGCAGTTCTCCAATGCCTGCTCGAGCTGTCTATGACCAGTCCAAAATGCAGTGGCATACAGTTGAAAGGCGGAGCTACGCTTCAGTGAGCAGCGATAAGATATAGCCTGCTCATGCCACTCACACACACACACACACACACACACACACACACACACACACGCATGCCTGGGCCTCCTCCCCACACACTGTGCAGCCTCAGAGGTGCCCAATCCCCGTCAGCTGTGGCGGGGCCCCAAAAAACAGAGTTCTATATGCCATGCTGGGTGCCCACCCCAGCGTGGCTACACATCAGTATAGTCAATGAGGTTGCCCAATCCCCCGTTGGCTCCTCTGGTTCCTGCCCCCCCCCAGAGTACAGGGTGCCATGCTGGGAGCCCACTTCAGTGTGGCAACACATGCTATCGCCGACGGGGGTGCCCAATCCCCCTTGGCTCCATGCCCCCCCACACCAGCCATCCTTGTGCCACACTGGGAGCCCACCCCAGCGTGGCAAACATCCCGCATCATCGTCATTTAAAAAAAAAACCTGAAACTCAAAAGCGGTCCCTCAGTGTCTCTGTCCCACCCACCCATACCCATTCGCACCTGCCTCCCCACCCCACCCCATACTTACCTCCGGACTCCGGTGCGCGATCTTGATGGACCCGGGAACACGTCTGTACTCTTCTAAAGCCGACGCAAACTGAAAATGCCGGTAAGCTGTATAATGGGATAGATAAGGGTTTTCAACTTTGCTGCATATCTCAGACATTTTTGGAATTTTTGCACCAAATTTTCAACATGGGTTTTTTGGGACCCCTTCTCATGAATGATCTCACTGTCATGGCATTAATCGGCCCTGAAGGGTGATTTCGCAGTCACTGTACGAAATCACCTTTCGAGACTGAGTATCGAAATGACACTGCCACTGTTCATAAGGTGGGCTCTCAAAAAGCCTATGTTGAAAATTTGGTGGAAAAATTCCTAAAACTGACTGTTTTATGACTGTGCATTGCGCAGTTCCTATGCACGCTCGTAAGTTCGCGAATTTTCAATATTTTCAATCCAGATTTTTAACATTGCCATTTACCATACCTCTTTATGAGCAGTACAGCTGTCATTTTCCATCTTGCCCAAAGCGTGTTTCTGCCCAGGTAGTACTACGCGGCGCGTCGGTGTGTGAAATCAATGTATGGGACACATTAAGAAAATCACAGTGACACTGTTAATGAGCAGAGGTCCTAAAATGGCTATGTTGAAAATTTGGTGAAAAAATTCCTAGAAATGACTGTTTTATGAGCGTGCATTGCGCAGTTCCTCTTGCTCATAAGTTTGCAAATTTTCTATATTTCACTCCAGATTTTCCACATTGCCATTTTATTACACTTCCTTATGAAGAGTACAGCTGCCATTTTCACATATTTGCCCAAAATGTGTTTCTAGCATGTAGCGCACAATGGTGCAGTCGGTGTCATGAAAGCAATGTTTGGGACAGATTAAGAAAATCACAGTTACACTGTTCATGAGCAGAGGTCTTAAAGTGGCTATGTTGAAAATTTGGTGGCAAAGTCCATAAAATGACTGTGTTACGAGTGTGCATTACGCGGTTCCACGCACCATCGTAAGTTCATGACTTTGTAATATTCTCAGTCAGATTTTCACCAGTGGCATTTTCCACACTTCCTTATGAACAGTACAGCTGTCTTTTTCACAACATGGCGAAATGTGTTTTCACACTTTCAGCACAGAGTGCGTGGTCACTGTGGGAAATCATTGTTCGGGACAGATAAAGAAAATCACAGTGACACTGTTCATGATCGGAGGTCCCAAAATGCCTGTGTTGACAATCTGCTGTAAAAAGTCCCCAAACTAATTACATTACTGGTGTACGTTGCACAGTTTCTGTGCACACTCGTGACTTCACCAATTTTTTTAATATTTTTACTGCAGATTTGCAACATTGCCATTTTTTACACCTCCCCATGAACAATATAGCTGTCATTTTTCACATCCTGTTCGGAATGTGTTTTTGCACCTGTGGTTGCAAATGCCGTAGTCGCTCTGCATAAGCAGCTTTCGGCTAACAAACTGATATTGCCACTGTTCATGAGGTGGGGGGTCACAAAAAAAACCATGTTCAAAATTTGGAGTGAAAATACCAATGAATGCCTGAGGTGTTAGGGTTTCCAACCATAACACCCCACCCTGTAGAGAATGACAGGCATCAGGGGTGTGACTTGGGATTCTTGCCTGTAATGTTCATACCATTCCACACCCTGCAGCCAGTGAGAGGCATCAATGTATGCCTTGGACTCTTCGGCCCCAAAGTTCACCCCATTCTCCTATACTGCATCCATCTCACTGTATTTCCTGATGGAACGGGGTGCGCATAAGGGCCAAAGACCCCAAGGCACACCGTGACACTTGTCAGTGTCTGCAGGGTAGGGTGTGGTGAAATGGTGTGGCCATTATGCCTGACAACCCAAAGGCACACCCCAATGCCTGTCACTTTCTGCAGGGTGGTGGTGGGGTTGGCTTCAGTTCAATACTTCACTGCCATTTCTGTTATGCAGCTCTGTAACTTCTACACTACCAATGCCAATGCCAGCAAGCAAACATTCGGCATTGACAAATGCTTGTTTAAAGATGAGGTGATGTAAATATTTGTACATATAAGGTGGGAAGAATAAATATATGCAAATAAACTTCACCAATCAAGCACCCACAGCACTGTGTGTTGAGTATCATTCCATTAAGGAAATCCTAAGGACAAAGGGAGTTGCACATTCAAGGGCAACCATGATTGTCAGGGGTTTCCCAACATTGGAATGCAGAGGGGGGAGGGGGAGAGAATAAGAGATAGTTAAGAAAAAGAAAGGTAGAAAGAGAGGGGGAAGGTCTAGGTGACATAAGCATGAATCAGACATGATTCATGTACAGGTAGGTGCATTACAATTTGCATGAGGACAGCATGGGAGGGGCTAAGAGGGGGTACATAGGTGGCTGCAGGTAGGGCTCCAGTCACTTTTTTGATGCAGTTTGAGAACTCCATCTACCCACCCCCTTTTTGGTTGGATAAAATGAGAGAAAGAGAGCAGGGGCCGATTAAGAAGAGATAAGTGAGGTTGCCAGAAGAGGGCAATGGATTTTCCTTGAGGCATGGAGGAGCCTTGGTTGCCTACAGAGGGAAACAGGTTTGAGAAGGACACGAATGGGTTGTTATCAGATGGCAACAGAAGTTGGGGGTGACATCTCGGGAGGGATAAGGGGGGGAAGGGGTGTAGGGAGGCACATGGGATAGAGAGGTCATTAGCACCAGGCACGGACTGGGTCAACATCCAGTTGTGTTAGGTACCTCAGAAAATCGTTCCTTCAGGGAGGAACTGAGGTGGGCATCGACTGTGACACCCGAGCCCAAAACAGGAGGAGAGGCAAGAACAGACATAAGGTTATAAGGGCATCAGGTTACACATCCACGTCTTAGAGGACAAGACCTGGGATTAGAATCTTAAAGGATGGCTAGCTGGAAATGGGATGATTGTTTAAAGATGATGATGATGTAAATATTTGTACATACTGTATAAGGTGGGAAGAATGAATAAGATCAACGTAACATTGTGTATGGATTTGATTATGCAAATAAACTTTGCCAGTCAAGCACCCACAACACTGTGTGCTGAGTATCATTCATTAAGAAAATCCCAATGACAAAGGAGGTTGCACATTCAGGAGCAATTGGAATGCAGAGAGGGAGAGCGGGGAGAGAATAGAGAGAGAGAGAGAGAGAGAGTGAGGAAAAAGAAAGGTAGATGGGGAGGGTCTAGGTGACATAAGCATGAACAGACATGATTTATGTACAGGTAGGTGCATTACACTTGTCTAGGGGACAGCATGGGAGACATGAATGGGTTGTCATTAGAGGACAATGGAAGTTGGGGGTGGCATCTCAGGGGGATAAGGGGGGGAAGGGCACGGGGAGGCACATGGGGTGGAGAGGCCATTAGCACCAGGCATGGACTTAGTCAACATCCAGCCGAGTTAGGCACCTTAGAAAATCATTCCCTCAGGGAGGAGTCGAGGTGGGCATCGGGTGTGACACCCAAGCCCAAAACAAGAAGAGAGAGGCAAGAACAGATATCAAAGGTCAGAAGGCATCAGGTTACACATCTGAGCCTGAGAAGACAATGCACAGGACCAGAATCTTAAAGGATGGCTTGCTGGAAATGAGATGATTGTTTAAAGCTTAGATCATGCAAATATTTGTACATATAAGGTGGGAAGAACGAATAAGATTATTGTAACGTTGTGTATGGATTTGAATATGTAAATAAACTTCTCCAATCGAGCACCCACAACACTGTGTTTTGAGTATCATTCCATTAAGAAAATCTCAATGACAATTAGTAAAGACTAGCTGTTCCCTTACTGAAAAGCCAACTCAGTTATCTTGTAGGTGTTTGGCATCTGTAAATTTAGCCTTCTATAGCGTTCCCTCGACAAGAAGGGTTACTTAAAATCATAACTCTACTGTTATAAACTTGAGAAAAAAAGCAACTCTTGTTGAATAAATGGTCCTTGATGCATTATTGGCATATGGGACAGAAGGCATTGTAGGAAAGAGAACAGTCATAAAAAATGTGAACATGGAGATCCACAGTGGCAATAAAATTAGTAGGCAAATTAAAAGACACCTCCTTATTGCAAACAAAGGGAAGGACACACTAGAACTACACCTATAAATCCAAACTGAGCAAAATACACACAGATACAAAGAAATGTGATGGCAGAGAAAGGCCCCACGGCCCATCTAGTCTGCCCAACACCCTATGTCCCCCCTTCTCTTATGCTTCCACCCTCTTTTCCCAACCCCTTAAATATATCCCAATCCCTCTTGAACCCCTCAACTTGATTTCAGATCCCCCTTTAAAATGTACAATAACAAAGTGATACATTAACAAGTCATAGAATACACAAACAGTGTGGTACTTTGACAGGATATACAGCAGTATAACACAGATTTAATATACGTGCCTTTTCAGCTGTGAATTAAATTACAGATGGCTGTCAGAATTGCTTAATGCCATAGGTACTTTAAAGGGCAAAAGTACATTTCATTAAGACATTTCTTGATGATTATTAAAGATTAGCTGACTTTTCTATTCAGGTAAGAAAAAACTGTATTTGTAATTGCATTATTATCATTGAATTGCAGTCATGTTAAAAGGTTGTTACTGCTTACTAATTCCCTAATTAACATCTCATTGTGACAATAACCTGTTTGCAGTATGTTTATTAAATTGATGCCAAGGATATTAACACTGGATATACTGTATACCCTCTAACACTTCACCCACAAGTTGCAAGGGTCCTGTACACATAGCAAGCTGCCTTGTGGGAAAAATATCTATCCAGTGGTAGATTGCATAAGACTGGGAGTTTTTGTCAACCTGTTGAAATTTCCAGGTACTAGCAACTTCAAAAAGTTCAATATGGTAACTTTCTGTATTAATTTTTAATGGAGACAGCTAATCCAGAGTACAACTGGTTGTGCACTGGCACAGCAATAGGAGGGTGGCAGTTATTGCCCTCTGGCTAAATTCACAGTGTTCTTCTCAAGTGTTATTGATCTGCCCTGTTCAAACTAAAATCTGATGCCAAAACAAAAACACAAAGCATGGGGAAATATAGCAAATCTGAAAAGGGGTATTTTATTTTTTCCAGTGCATATGATATTTCCTAGTGAAACTGTTGATATGAACTGGATTTGTAGTCAGCAGCTGTTAACAATGAAACTGTGATGATTAATATCCCAGCAGCAAATGGTGTCTAGTTGAGCTTGTGCTGCTGTTTGTTTTCAGTGTTTTAGCCTAAAGGTGTTTGCCATCACAGCCTCCAGAGTTGAGTGCCTTATTACAAAAAACATTCTGAACACAATATTATGTTACATGCAATTCAGAAACATTCCTGCTACCCCATTTCACAGGGGAACATTTTGAAACTGATACCACCCCATCTGTTTTCAATAAATAAGCAAATTCAAAATTATACAGAATTTCAGGAACAAATGTTCAATGAATATAAAAATTAAATACTGATAAGATCACAGGGTTTGCAAGTAATTAAAATGTTGTTTACTGAGATGTTGACTTCAAGTAACAGTATACTATATGCACTGAACCTTTGAGGGCAACAAATGTGAATTTGGGTTGTAATTTTAACTAAGATATTTTGGAGTCTAGGAGTTTTTGTTTTCAATGTACTATATATATAAAAAAACAGGCACACGCGATGCAGTATATCATTTTCATTGGAGTCCTGCTTCTACTCAGATTCACAGCTGGGAGGACTGAAGCACAGGGAGGTCAACTAACTTGCTCAGGGTCATAAAGAGAGGCTGTGATGGCATTAAAATCTGTTACCTCTGTGGCCATCCTGTTGCTGCAGCAGTTGGGTTATCTCACACAATTCTAATGACCTGGGTTCAGGCACAAGCCTAGGAAGTGGTTAAATTGGCAGAAGACACCAGGAGAAAGGACTGCTGTGTGACCGAACTTCTCTGCTGGGACTAAAGTAGAAGAACTTTTGTACTTGGACCTTTAATTTAGGGTAAAAAAAAAACTAACATGCAAAACAAAAAAGTGTGTGTTTGGGTTAACTGAACTGAATGGGTATCTGAAGAGTTATCTAGGTGTAAATCTCAGGTGATTGAAAGGACTTAACTGCTGTGAGGTTTAAATTACTTGTAGAAAGATCTGGTAAGTAGGGGGAGTGGCTTAGCTAGAAGGAAGCTACATTTAAAGACTGCCTAGAAAGCTTCTGCTAATAGTTTGGCAGAAGACACCAGGAGAAAGGACTGCTGTGTGACTGGACTCTCTGCTGGGACTAAAGAAGAAGAACTTTGTACTTGGACCTTTAATTTAGGGTAAAAAAAAAACTAACATACAAAAAAAAAAAAGTGTGTGTTTGGGTTAACTGAACTGAATGGGTATCTGAAGAGTTATCTAGCCGTAAATCTCAGGTGATTGAAAGGACTTAACTGCTGTGAGGTTTAAATTACTTGTAGAAAGATCTGGTAAGTAGGGGGAATGGCTTAGCTAGAAGGAAGCTACATTTAAAGACTGCCTTAATAAGATTCTGCTAATAGCTTGGCAGAAGACACCAGGAGAAAGGACTGCTGTGTGACTGAACTTCTCTGCTGGGACTATATTGCCCTCCTTCCCTCCCTTCCACCCAAAGCTAGTTCTATTTTTATAGGCACAGGATTTGACTGACAACAGGAACTTCCTGTTTGGGGGCAGGAAGTGAGTGATCACAGAACCACCAAGGACCCACCATCCTAGAAGGGCAAGAGTAGCTCTCCGGCCCCCTCTAACTGCTGGAGGTCTGCCTCTGAGCAAGTAAGTGGTCTACTGAGAAATATAGGATATTCTTGTCTCAGAACAGGACAATCAGAAGCTTAAAGGGCACGCAGGCAGAACGTAAGGAGAGAGAGAAAAAAACAGAGGAAAGAGTAAGGATTGCAAACAGTTAAGGGGCCAGAAATAAGACATGATTGGAATGGTGCAGTGCAGTGGCTGTGGAGCAGCAGTCTTCCGGGATATGTTCTGGAGGATACGGTGTTGTCCCATCTGCAGGCACCTCTCTGGGCTGAGGGAGGAGGTTGCTCATCTCCAGGCTGAGTTGGCCAGGATTTGTGGGACCTCCTCTTCCATCCAGGGACCACCAGTGCCACTGCCGTTGCCTCAAGGTTGCCAAGAAAGAGGAGCGGTTGGACCACAGTGGGCTCAGGGAGAGTGAGGGTGGTGGAACAGAGGCACATCCCTCCAGTTGTACCTCTCCAAAATTCCTATGCCATTCTGGCAAAGTGTGGCTCCTCTATGGAGGCACCCGCAGTGGAGACCAAGGAGGATGCTGGGAACCTCCACAAAGGAGACCCACAGGAGGGTGACAGGGGACCCTGCAGGGGAAGGAAACAACTCCTGGTGGGGGACTCCATTGTTAGGAAGGTAGAACTGGGGGATGAAGGGGAGAGGGAGGTAAGGTGCCTGCCTGGTGCCATGGCTTGGAGGGACAGGGAGCGAATCCTCAGGATTGCCAGAGCAGCTGCACAGGGGAGGGAGCTGGATGTCATTGTCCACCTAGGGACAAATGACCTAGCTAAGAAAGGGATTAGAGAAGTGCAGGAAGAGTTTGTGGAATTGGAGAGGGGTCTTAGTCAAGTAGCATGCACGGTAACCTTCTCGGAGGTTCTACCCATCTATGGCATAGCAGAGTCTAGGGTGTTCCGCACCATGGGATTCAATCAGTGGTTGAAAAACTGGTGTGGAGCTCAGGGATTTGGCTTCATTGGGGACTGGGGGTCCACCTGGAGTGATGCAAGCCTATACTGACATGATGGGCTGCATCTGTCCAGGAGGGGAACCAGGATCCTAGGTGATAGGTTTAAATGCTTCATTGGCAAGCTTTTAAACTAGCCAAAGGGGAGGCACTGGAAAGGACATGAAAATCCTAGCCCCCCCCAAATAATCACGGTAGTAAGTGCGGCAAACACCAACATAGAGGTGTCGATAGGGAGAAGGGCTGGGGTAAATGGAGAAAGTGACAAAGGCAAGAAGGACAGGGATGGGGAAAAAGGGAGTAAGGCCATCAGGAAATGGAGGGTAATGAGTTCCAATGCCCATAGTCTGGGCAACAAGCTCCCTGAGCTGGTGGCCTTGATGGAAGAAGGATGCCTGGATATTGTAGCAGTCACAGAAACATGGTACACAGAGAACCATGACTGGGATGTTAACATACCAGGGTACATAACCTACAGGAGAGACAGGCAGGGAGAAGAGGGGAGGAGTAGTCTCTATGTAAAGGAAGGGATAAAAGCAACTGAACAAAAGAGTAAACAGGGAGGAGAGGAGGCACTGTGGGTCACCTTGGAGACTGGAAAGGCACCACAATCCGCACAGGGTTGTGTACAGACCCCATGTCAGGGGAAGGAATGGACAAGGATATGATAGAAGGCATTCTTAGAATGGCAGAGAAAGGAGATACTGTTGATGGGAGACCTGAATATGCCAGATGTTAACTGGAGCACATTTGCTGCAGCCACATCCAAGAGCAGGGCCATTCTTGATGCCCTACAGGTGGCAGGCATTAGACAGCTAGTTTGGAACCCACTCATGAGGAGCAATCTTAGACCTCATACTCTCAAACGGGGGCAGTGAGAGGATTTCAGATCTAGAAGTGGGTTGCCATCTGGGGACAAGTGACCATCAAACAGTGTGGTTCCGTTAAACTCAGCTAGAGTCAGCCATACAAAGTGAGGGTACTGAACCTTAGGAGGGCTGACTTTGGCAAGATGGGAGAGTGCCTCAGAAAGCACTAGCAAACAGGCTAGAAGGAGGTGTGGAGCAACAATGGGGAATTATCAAAACTGCCATCACAGAGGCAACAAGCATTTGTGTGAAGCAAATAAACAAATCAAAATGAAAGAAAAAGCCACTATGGTTCTCAAAAGAGGTGGCTGTGAAAGTCAGGAAGAAAAGATAGCATTCGGAAGTATAAGGAAACACAGAAGGAGCAGGACAGAGGCTGTACCAGTTAAGGCAGAAGGAAGCAGGAGGAAGTCAGAATAGCAAAGACCCAAACTGAGGAAAGATAGCCAACTCAGTTAAGAAGGGATAAACCTTTATAGGTACATCAGGAGCGTAGAAAGACAAAGGGAGGGATAGTGAGGCTGAATAGAATGAACGTGGGTGGGCAGAGGGGACAGTGAAGCAGCAAGATACTGAACTAATATTTCGCTCAGTATTCACAAAAGAGGAGGGGAAGTGCCTAATCCAATTAACAGAAGCACTCTTGATAGGGGGGATCCAGTCCTTTCACAGAAGAAAGGGTTCTGCAAGAACTCCTAAAACTGAAGGTGGACAAAGCAAAGGGTCCTGATGGAATTCACCCAGAATTCTAAAAGAACTAAGGAGGAACTAGTGAAACCACTGGCTACTCTTTTTAATAAATCATGGAGGATGGTGTGGTACCCGAGACTGGAGGAAGGCGGATGTGATTCCCCTTCACAAAAGTGGGACCAAGACAGAGGCAGGAAACTACAGACCTGTCAGTCTGACCTCTGTGGTAGGGAAAGTGATGGAGTCACTTCTGAAGGAAAGAATAGTTGAGTACCTAGAGGCCAGTGGAGCACAGGACCCAAGGCCACGTGGGTTCACAGCGGGAAGGTCATGTCAGACAAATCTAATAGATTTCTTTGACTGAGTGACCAAAGTAGTAGACCAGGGAGGGGCTGTGGACATGGCCTATCTAGACTTTAGCAAGGCATTTGACACAGTTCCACACAAAAGATTAATAGTCAAATTAACCAGCCTGGGAGTGGGTCCCAGGGTGGTAGCCTGGGTAAAACATTGGCTGGACAACAGCACACAGAAGGTAGTTGTAAATGGAGTCCACTCTGAAGAAAGGGGGGTTACTAGTGGGGTACCGCAGGGTTCAGTATTGGGTCCAGTCCTTTTTAATGTCTTCATCAGTGACATTGCAGAGGGACTGGAAGGAAAAGTATGCCTTTTTGCAGATGACACAAAGATCTGCAACAGGGTTGATACACAAGGAGGCGTGGAAAGGATGAAAAGGGACTTGGCAAGGTTGGAGGAATGGTCAGAAGTATGGCAGCTAGGATTCAATGCAAAGAAGTGCAAAATAATGCACCTGGGAAACAAGAACCCAGGGGAAGAATACACAATGGGTGGGGAGGTAGTAACAACAACAAAAAAGGAAAGAGACCTGGGGGTAATCATATCAGATGACCTTAAGGTTAGCAAGCAATGTGAGAAGGCAGTAGGGAGGGCTGGGGGTGTACTGGGATGTATAGGGAGAGGCATCATCAGCAGAAAACAGGAAGTTGTTATCCCTCTGTACAGACAGTTGGTGAGACCCCATCTGAGTACTGTGTCCAGTTCTGAGACCCCATCTCCTCAAGGACATAGACAGGATAGAGGTAGTCGAGAGGAGGCAACTAAAATGGTGCAGGGTCTGCAAGAGAAGCCGATGAGCAGAGACTAAAGGAGCTTAATATGTATACCCTTGAGGAAAGAAGGGAGAGGGGGACATGATAGAAACTTTTAAGTACCTCAGTGGAATCAACAAAGTCCAGAGGGTAGCATCTTTCGGAAAAGAGACTTGCAAGAACAAGGGGACACAATTTAAAGATAGAAGGAGGGCGGTTCAGGGGCAATGTGAGAAGTATTATTTCACAGAGAGGGTAGTGGATGCATGGAACAGCCTTCCTGAGGAGGTTGTGGGGTCTAAAACTGTGGGAGAATTCAAGAATGCATGGGACAGACATAAGGCAATTCTTGTGGGGGGTAGGAAGAAATAGGCTGTTGGTTAACTAGGATCTGCGGCCTATCCTGTAGGTAGGGAAATGGGCAGACTAGATGGGCCTAGCGGTCCTTATCTGCCATCAAAGTCTATGTTTCTATGTTTCTATGTTAATTGGAAATGTTTAGGAGGTGGAACTCTCTATAGTATTCAGTGGAGAAAGGTGTCAGAGGAGGTGGAAGTGAGTTCTTGTTAGTTGCTGCCCAGTTTAACCTCTGAGCCTAGGCCATCAGGGGCTAGTGGGAGGGCAGATCAAGTGTCCCAGAGGACTGTCGTCTCTGGAGAGGGAGGAGTACTGTCTCCACTAGCATTCTGCCACCCCAGTGGAAATAGGTGGTAGTGCAGTGTATGTATTATTACGGAAAGGGAGGATGCTGGCCAGAATCTGTGATGCCATTCTCAGCACAAGCATGTGCCTGGAGTCCCTAGTTAGACTGTGGCCTCAGGGATCAGGAGGAATAAATAAAGGAAAAATACCCTGCATGTAGCATGATGATGGGGTATATTCAGACCCCGACCTTACCGACATGCCACCTCACCCTAACAGTCCTCATGGAATGACCATCACCTTGCCTGATGTGGCTAGTCAGTTAGGCCCTACCTTGTGGATAAGCTGTGGGTTTAGAAAGGGATAAATGCTGGAGTTGGTCAGATATGATGGTGACAGTAGCCACTGAAAGGGTCAGCAGTGGTGAGAAGAGGGCATAAACAATACATTTAAAAAAGCTATTACCTACATATACACAGTTTAGTGTTCTAACCAATAAACTACACAGCATTCAGTCATGATCTTGGGTTTTGGCTATGCCATGCTTGGGAGGGAGGCATCTCTTGACTACCTAGAGGATTATACATTTGTGCCTGTGAAGAACACGGCTGTAATTTCAAGGAGTAAAGCTAAGAGTAGAATCCGTCACATGGCCGTAGGATGAGGACTTAGTCTGCCCCAGATTCATAAAATGTAATTACCACAGAGTTCTTCACAGGCATCCATATTTATGTAGTTGTACTGCATACTTAGGAGGAAATACATTTAGAAAACTGAGTGCAGATCATTAGCTAAATGCAGCAGACACCAGAATCCAGTCCAGATTTTACCTATAGTAGTACGTATAGTGAATCACATGGAGATTGTTAATTCCAGTTTAGGATTTGTCTTTGCTGCTAGATCCAGGTGCTTTGGAAACATAGAAACAAAGAATGTTACAAGCAGAAAAAAGACTAGAGATGCTTGGATAATCCAAAATTCCGACAGCTAATACCAGATGCTGCATTATCCCAGTTTAAGGATATGTCAGATAATGCAAGTTCTGATAATAGAGTTCAATATGTAGATAGAGACTAGAATGTGGACTCCAAAGGCTCAGTTGAAGCCACATGTCTGCAATATTATGGGAGGGTTGAGGTGCTGGCAGACAGCAGGAACCCTTTTTGAAACTGAAACAGCAGCACCAGCACACTGTTCTGACAGCAATCAAGTAATGCGCTACTTATACAACCAAAGGAAAAATGAGCATACCTTGATTTTGTCACCACGACATGTGCCTGCTTCATCATTTCTCTGTTGTCAATGGTGCTTCTTACCCAACCAAATCAGCAGATTGCTGTCAGAACAGTGTGCTGGTGCCGCTATCTAAGTTTCAAGAAGGGTTCCTGCTATCTATTGGCACCTCAACCCTCCTGTAATATGGCGGATGTGTGGCTTCAACTGAGCCATTAGAGTCCGCACTCTAGCATCTCTCTGTATATTGAACTCTATGGTTCTGACCATAGGCCTGGCCAGGTAATTTCCTCAGATCAGATGATCATTATCCAATCTGCTATCTGACCCTTGGCACAACTGAAATACAACACTCAGGAACAGGAAATGAATGGTGGAGAGGAGAGATTACTTCCTGAGTGTTCAATGCCCTGGACATTGCAGTTTTCAACAGACAGCATGACATAGTGTGTACTCTGCATCTCTTGTCAGGATTGCTCCAGGTGGAAGAAAGCTATTTTTTATTGATTGTCTCCAGATTTTGATTGGTGGTTGTGGTGGTGTTGGTGGTGGTTTACAATGTACCTTGTACTGAGTGAGTATGTATTAGTTTGCTGCTTTTTACATCTCACAACAGTTTAAAAAAGTTGGTTTTGTTGTGTTGGTGAGGTGTACGAAGAAGCCTGCTCTGCTACCTCAGTGATCCGTAGAGCTATACTGGTCACCAGCTTGTAAAAAAAAAATTGTTGTTGTACCCTCCTTTTTGTTTTGTGTCCATTATTTACCCCATACAGTCATAAAATATAACAAGCATTTGTCAATCCCGAATGTTGATTGCGTTGGTGTGTTGAGCTCGCTCACTGCCCCTCTGTCACTCGCTCAGTCTGTTTCTCCCAGTGCTGCAGGCTGCTTTTTTGTACTGGGCTCCTGTCTGCATTGGCACCTTGTTCTGCCCACTAATAAATCCACAGCTATCCCGACAGAGCTCCGTTGAGGTGGCTCACTCCCCCTCTCTCACTCGCTCATTCTGTTTCTCCTGGCGCTGCAGGCTGCCCTTTTGTACTGGGCTCCTGTCTCTGTTGGTGGCTTTTTCTGCCCACAAAGAAATCTGCAGCAGTCCTGACACTGGTCTGTTGAGCCTGCTGACTCCCCCCCTCTCTCACTCACTCATTCCATGTCTGCCAGTGCTGCAGGCTGGGCTTTTGTACTGGGCTCCTGCCTGCATTGCCACCTTTTTCTGTATAAAAAAATCTGCAGCAGTCATGATAGAGCTCCATTGAGCTAGCTCACTCCCTCTCTCTATCTCTCTCTCACTCGTTGTGTTTCTCCCTGCATTCCAGGCTGCCCTTTTGTACTGGGCTCCTGCCTGCATGGGCACCTTTTTCTGCCCATAAAGAAATCAACAGCTGTCCCGACAGAGCTCTGTTGAGGTCGCTCACTCCCCCGTGTCACTCACTCATTCTGTTTCTCATGGCACTGCAGGCTACCCTTTCATACTGGGCTCCTGCCTCTGTTAGCACCTTTTTCTACCCACAAAGAAATCTGCAGCAGTCCCGACAAAGCTCCGTTGAATTCGCTCACTCCCCTTCTCTCACTCTCTCATTCCATTTCTGCCAGCGCTGCAGGCTGCCCTTTTCTACTGGGCTCCTGCCTGTGTTACTGCCTTCTTCTGCCCACAAAGAAATTTGCAACAGTTACAATAGAACTTCGTTGAGCTCGCTTACTCTCCCTCTCTCACTCACTCACTCATTCTGGTTTTCCTGCCACTGCAGGTTGCCCTTTTGTACTGGGCCTCTGCATGCATTGCTGCCTTTTTCTGCCCACAAACAAATCTGCAACAGTCCCAACAAAGCTCCGTTGAGCTCACTCACTCCCTCTCCCTCACTCACTCACTCACTCGTTCTGTGTCTCCTACAGCTGTAGGCTGCCCTTTTGTACTGGGCTCCTGCCTGCATTGGCGACTTGTTCTGGCCAGAAAGAAATCTGAAGCAGTCCTGACACAGCTCCATTGAGTTCACTCACTCCCCCTCTCTCACTCACTCATTCCGTTTCTGTTGGTGCTGCAAGCTGGCCTTTTGTACTGGGCTCCTGTCTGCGTTGCTGCATTTTTTGCCCACAAAGAAATCAGCAGCAGTAGCAATAGAGCTCTGTTGAGCTCATTCACTACCGCTCTGTCACTCGCTCGTTCTGTTTCTCTTGGCGCTGCAGGCTGCACTTGTGTTCGGGGCTCCTAGCTGCGTTGGCACCTTTGTCTGTCCACAAAGAAGTCTGCATCTGTCCCGACAGAGCTCTGTTGAGGTCGTTCAGTCTCCATCTCTCACATGCTCATTCTGTTTGTCCTGGCGCTGCAAGTGACCCTTTTGTACCGGGCTCCTGCCTGCATTGGCGCCTTTTTCTGCCCACAAAGAAATCTGCAGCAGACCTGATAGAGCTCCATTGAGCTCACTCAGTTCCCATGACTCACTCGCTTGTACTGTTTCTCCCACTGCTGCAGACTGGCCTTTTGTACTGGGCCCCTGCCTGCATTGACGCCTTTTTCTGCCCACAAAGAAATCCGCAGCAGTCCTGACAGCGCTCTGGTGAGTTTTCTCACTCCGTCTCCATCACTTGCTCTCTCATTCGGTTTCTCCCAGTGCTGCAGGCTGCCCTTTTGTACTGTGCTTTTGCGTTGTGGCCTTTTTCTGCCCACAAATAAATCCACAGCAGTCCCGACAGAGTTCAGCTGAGCTCGGTCACTCCCCCCTCTAACTCATTCGATCTTAATCTGTCCCAAACACTGATTTCCCACAGCAACCATGCTATTCTCTGGCAGGAGTGCAAAAACACATTTTAGCCAGGATGTGAAAAATTACAGCTGTACTGTTCATAAGGAGGTGTGGAAAAATGCCACTGTTGAAAATGTGGCATGAAAATATTACAAATTTGCAAAGTTACAAGTGTGTGTGGAGTGTGTGCAATGCACACTTGTAACATAGTCATTTGATGGGCTATCATCACCAAATTTTCAACATAGGCATTTTAGGACCTCTGCTCATGAACAGTGCCACTGTCATTTTCTTAATCTGTCCCGAGCACTGATTTCCCTCAGCGACCATGCTATTCTGCATCGAAAGTGCGTAAACACATTTCCACCAAATTTGCAACATAGGCTTTTTGAGAGCCCATCTCATGAATTCTGGCACTGTCATTTCATTACTCGGTCCCGAAAGGTAATTCCATGCAGTGACCACGAAATCACCTTTCGTGGCTGATGAACGCCATGACAGTTCAAGAATTCATGAGGAAGGGTCCCAAAAACCCCATGTTGAAAATTTGGTGCCAAAATTCCAAAAAATTACTGAGATATGCATTAAAGTTGGAAAAAAAGCCATTTATTCCATTATATAGCTTACTGGCATTTCCTCAGTTCGCGGTTGGCTTTGAAGAGTGCAGACATGTTCCTGATCCACCGAAGATCGTCGCACCAAGCTCCAGAGGTAAGTATGGGGTGAGGGGAGGCAGGCTGCGCAGTGGGTGGGTGCGGGTTGTGGGTGGGGGGCAGGGAGACCACTGAGGGACAGTTTCCTTTTTTTCAGGTTAAAAAAAAAAAGACGTCGCGGGACCATTTGTTTTACAGGGGCATGTGGCGCACTGGAGTAGGCTCCCAGTGTGCCACCGGACTCTTTCTTTGGGGGGGCAGCAGTAGCTGACTGGGGATTGGACACCCCCATTGGCACACAATAAAAGGGGGGGTCTTAGATTATGCTGACGGGGATTGGGCACCCTGTCAGCAGACAATAAAAGCAGGGGGTGGGTTACAGAATGCCGATGGGGAGTGGACTCCCCCGTCGGCTAAAGAAAGATTAGGGCACTGAAGCTGATGGGGATTAGGGCACCCATCAGCAAATAAACATGGTGGAGGGTGATATTGGTTGTGAACATGGTGGCAAGCCTCCACCATGTTCACAAACAATATCAGCGTTTCTACATCCCGCCCTGCAATGACGGATAGCTCCCTCATTGCAGCAGATGGCTGACGCTGCAAAGACGAGGTGGCCCCTGATTGCAGCAGCTAAATTTTCACAAGTTGGTGGCATGCTGGCTGAACTAGTGTCAGCAGCAGCGTGCCACAGCATTGGGGGAAGCAGGACAAGCCTTTGCAGGCTGTGGGGGCATTGGCCACAATAGTGCCGCACCTCCACAACCTGCTTGTGGAGAAAGCTGCCCCAATGTTTCTTGCACATGCACGCAATCAACATAAAAAAATATAAAACATATTCTTATTGTGATTTGAAAGTAAAGCAAGATTCTTGGCCTGCATGCTCTCCTTAGCTCTTTTTTCATTTTTCAAATGTTATCGCTCACAGTTGCTAGCAGTAAACAATTTTTTTAATGTCACAGATTATAAAACATAAATCTGACTTTCTTGTTTGCAGAGCATGTCTTGTCACTGACTGTGAGTGCCTGACCTGTGCTGTGTAGTAGTGAAATAACTAATTGGGGTGACTGTGGACCGTGTTGTGTGACCTAGTTGTTAACATTTGTGTAAGCAGCCATCCAACTTTTTGTCAGACCATCACCTGAGTCCTGATCTTATTCCTTTCTTTCTTCCTCCCTATTATTATGTTAATAGTACTCTCTGTGGATGTGACTATGGTCATGTCTGCCTTTCTGCGATTGCTGGTGTTTTAGTGTTTTAGTAGCAATAGTGTACTAATTCATGCGACTGAAAAAAAACTTACAAAAAATAATTAGTGTACCTAGGGTGCAGTGCCATCTAGTATGTTTACCATTTTTGTAAGTTACTGGCTATCCGGCTGTCCATTAGAAGTTCAGCATCCAATGCTTTCTAACGACATTCTTGCCTACTTGATATTCTTCTTGTTAATCATTTGTTAATACTATTTGACTATGTCTGACAGTCACATCTGTCACCTTCAGTGATTGCTGGTGTTGTAGTTAAACTGTAGTACTAGTGTATATTCCATGTCACTTAAAAAAGACAGTTAAAAAATAATTATAGTAATTTCCATTGTGAATTGGTTTGAGGCAGTGCACTAACTGTACCAGTGTAGCAGTGTTGCTCTGCACAAAATGTATAAGCACATAGCAGACTTGGGGGGAGACAGATTATTCTATTTTTCTGTTGAACTGCATTTTGAAAAAAAAACACAACAAAATGCAGTAGTCTTAGGCTAGACAGTATCTGCCAAGTAATATTATTAAATCAAGTTTAGTTTACCAACCCTCATTCTGTGCTGGCAAGATAAAAAAAAATGTCTGCACCTAAGTGTGTTCCTGGAGGAATCCATTCATCCACTAGTGGTAATGAGATAGTGGAAGACAGGCCAGGGATGAGTCTGTTGTCCTTGTTCCACCACCTACACCATCTTATGTAGTAGCCAAAAAAATGAAACCACCATAGTTATCTGAGCAGCAGAGAAACAATCTTTGGTATCAACTTCAATGCCTGACTCTGCACCATGTCCCAGGTCTGCTATGCCAGAGGTAACAACAAGCGTGGAGAAGTTAAAAGCGCCAGCTATAGTTACATGTACTGGCAGTCAGACACATGGTGTTCATGCTAAAAGAGTAGTAATACCTAGTATGATGTCAACAAAAAAATCACCCATATAAGACGCAAGAAGAGGAAGAGGAGGAACCTCCATGAAGACTCTGATGATATAGTAACTGATGCTGATTATACACCACCACTGGATCTTGAGGAAGAGGAGGATGAGCATGAGACTGATGTAGAGATTGAGGGGGATGATGAAAAGCTGGAAGGGATTTCTGGTTCTGCATTCCTCACATGTTGTGATGGGATTTCTGGTTCTGCTTTCCCCACATATGGTGTTGTCACTTTGTCTCCCTCACCTCGGCACATAAAAAACATTTTGTTAGTACCTGCTTGTCAGCAAAAAAACCTTCTATTTGGTAATGCAGATACCACATCACCATAATACACCTGAAAAACAAGACAAGAAGAAATATGTTTCAGGGTCCCAGATAGTGAAGGATGGCAGAGACTCCCACTCCCACAGCAGAACAGCCTCCATTTCTTTGGAGCTTGCTAGTCTCCCCAGCAATGATAAGGGGGAAGAAAACTTCACTATTGTGTCCAAGGAACTCCTTTTTCGAGGTTAAGAAACTGGAAACTACAATGGAGCAGATGGAAAAGGCATTGGGAGAGATTGCCAAGGATCTTGCAGAAGTTAAAAAAAGAACCACAGACCTCAAGGAGGGACAGACAAGTACCACTATGACCCTCAAACAGCATGACATTGTGCTGCTCTTCTTTAGCTGCTGGGAGTGGGTTCTCATGGAGAAGCTTGATAATTTAGAGCTCTACACCTGGCAGGATAATCTCTAGATCCACAGCCTGCCAGAGGGAATGGCGACTGGGACATGAACACTTTCCTGGAGTCCTTTTTAAGAGAACTATTGTCGTGGCCTGCTGAAGAGCCCCTGACCATTGTTAGGGCTGACAGAGCACTAGGAACCCCAACCAACCAACTGACTCGAAAGCTCTACCATGCTCTACAGTGCTTAAATTTCTGGACTACCGAGTTAATACTAAAAATCTTGCAGCTAGCCTGGAACAAAAAGGACTTGTGATTTGGGGCTGTAAAACTTTATTTTGAGCTTGACTTCTCTTCTCTGTCCTTTCTAAAGAAAAAATTATTGCCAGTAATCAGGAAGTTTCTTGCCCAAAAAGACACTGAAATGCAGACTTTCACTCTCACATAGTTTAAGATTCACATGTACAATTGGGTGCACTTTTTGCACACCATCGCTAAAGCAAACCCCTGCTCACATGACTGGGTGTCTCAGTGGATTTATTTGTAGCTCCAGACCCATTCATGAAGTGCTTGCTGACACAGAGGCCTGGCACAAAGTCACGAAGGCCCAGAAACACAACCAACAGCAGCACAAGGACCCACAGTCACTAGGTGAGAAGAGATCAAGAAATGGCAGCCCAGAAAAGTGGCCTGCAGTCTCACCCACAACACAGACTTCCACTGACCGGTTATGTCAAACAGCTTGACATCAGTGGTAAACTGCTTTATAGAGGGTTAACTGTGGTTCTCACCACCACAGAGACTCTGAAATGACACTGTTTTCTGAGTGTGTGACTTGGGGGTAGACCAGCTTTGCCCCCCCCCCTTCCATTTAAGGTTACCTAACCTGTTCTGGACCTGAACTATCTTCAGAAGTCATCCAGAAATGGGTCTATTTGTAATTGTATTCTATAGCTCCTGCCTTCAACATGCATATGATAATGGCTAAGGATTGCTGCGTGACAGGGGGATGCTCTGGAACATTATGTTGGAAAAATTCTTATATTGGGTCAGGGAGTGGTGGACACCTGGTCTTCACCTAAAATGAAGTCTACAGCTGCATGGCACTCAGGATCCTATGTGGCAAGCCAGTGGCTGATGGCATAAAACACAGCTCGATTCTTGGTAGCATTCCTTTTCTGGTATGGCCACAGCAGGGAAGGGATGGAGAACCCAGGTGGGTGGCATGCTCTGTAAGAAGCTGATATTGCACTCATCATCCCTGACCCAGAGCCTAATGCAGTTACAGGAGGCTCAACATATTCTGATGGTAGGTGTGTGTGTGTGTGTGTGTGTGTGTGTGTGTGTGTTGGGGGGGGGAGCTCCTGCATTGCCTGCCTCTCACTGCACTTGTTCAGCTATCTAGCCCCAAACAGTTATTTCAGGCAAGGGGTGCATGTTACAGTTAAATAAAGGACCAAGGTTGAAGGCCAGCCAAAGCCTCATAGCTTACCAATGGATCAAGTAACCCTTCCCCTTCCGAGTGAGTGGGTGAAATACCTGAAAAAGGGTGGGGAGATTTCTCTCCCACAGAGGCATAGGTGTGTCAGGGATCTCTCAACTTAAATATATCTTGTGAGGGTGGTGGGGGGCCTGGTGGAATCAGAGTGGGGTTGACCTGATGGCAGAGCTTCCTGTGGGACACAGAGCCCCAGGCCCCACAAGTATACTATTTTACAATGGTCAGAGAGAGCAGACTCTAGATGAGCACATGTGGTCCCCCTAATGTGAGAGGTGAAGCAAGGCCATGACTTAGAAGTGGGGACTAGGTGTGGAATTATAGAGGCTGCCACCCTTACAGCCTTTCCAGGTCTCTATGACCACTTGGGCACATGCACCCTCCTTGGTTGATTGGATGCTGTAACAAGGTTGAGTAGGGAAGCCTCTTGAGAGGTGCACACTTGAGGAAAATGAATTGTCTGAGTAACAGTGAAAACTTAAAATGCACTGAAAGTTTCTGAAAACAAAGCTGTTGCTGGCTGCAGAAAAAAAACTGCCCCTCCTCCACACACAGTAGTAGTCCAGCAAAACAGCACCACACAGAAAGAGTAGACAAAAATGTTCAAAATTAAGTATGCAGATGCAACACCAAGTAGAATGTTTTTTTTTTGTTTGTTTTATACAATGAACAGCAGTACAGATCGAGTTAAATCTGAACTCAAGGTAAGGTGCAGATCCTATTTCCTGATCACACTAATGTGCTGCCATTAGAAATCTCCTCCGTTCCAAAAGTGGGACTGTACAAAACAGCCCTTAGCCAACACCTCATTACTAACAGTTCCTGTAATTGTTTCACCTAACTGTGCTGTCTCACTTGTAAGTCTCTGACCACCCACTCCTTGCCCGCTGGCTCAACCTCCCCCTCCCGTATAGCTCTGTCCTCTGCCCTGCCTTCCTTTCCCTCATTTGTGCCTTTCCTCCCACCCATCCCTCCCCTACCTCCTACTGGATCCTCTTTCACCTTCCATTAACATTTCTAAATTCCTCCTTTCCTCCCTGTTTGTGAATGCCTTCTGGGCTGCAACATCAGCTTGACTCAACTTGGCTACTCATCTGACTCTGCTTGCTGGGATTCTCTGCAACTCATTTAAAGCTGTCTTAAATTGTATACTGTTGCTTATCCAATATCCAGTTGTACGTATGTATGTATGTATGTTACTTATTCAATATCCAATTGTATGTATGTACATATGTATGTATGTTTCCCTTCCTGCTGACGTGGAGCCTTTGTAAATGAGCTGTTTTGTGCTCAAATATTGTAATCCAAGAATGAATGAATAAATAAATACATAAACTTTCTAGAACTGCACACATCACATCTTTTCTAGTCTATTTCCTGCGCAGTGTAACCATGTGATCTGCAGGTTACATGGTGCAGCAGTAGCACTGAATGACGTTTTGTGAAGTCCCCATGAATTTTGCCAGCAAAGCTGTGAATTTGCAACTTGGCAATGTTGCCAGTACCTCAAAGTTTGACTTCACGACACAAAGTGCAAATAACTTGGCAAAGTTGCATGACCTCACAAAGTTATTGCAGATCAATGTTTTCCAAACTTTGCACACCTTTACTAACCTCCCCTTTATCAGTAAAGTCTTTTGTAAAGGTTCTTTATCCAGCTTTCTAATCATCTCTAAAAAATCTCCTTGACTCATTTCAATTTCGCTTTTGCTCCTTCCATTGTATTAAGATTGCCCTTCTACTTGTTCTCAGTTATATTTTATTTCCCTCTAATAATAGTTAAATTTCTTTTGTTATCCTTATCAAACTTAGTTCAGCATTTGACACAGCTGACCATCCTTTTCTGCTTGACCATCTTAAGCACTGTGCTAGGATCTCTTGTACTTTTTTCTGGTATAGCACCTGTTTCTACAATAGGTCCTTTGTTGTCTCTGGTGCTTGTTTCCTCACCTTGTCCTCAGTTCGGCGATTCTCAAATTTCTCTTCTTTGGCCCCAATTCTTTTCTATCTACCTTCTCTGCTTTTAATACAGCATCCCTAACTTCAACTTCAGGTAGGACTGCTACACTAAAAATACACAACTAAATATTTGTTCATGTCCTGCTCTGATATTGCCCTATCTTCTCTCTGCCTTTCATTATAAAATAAACTCTTACCTCAAACTTAGGTTCCTACAATTAAATAAGACTGAGCCTCCCTCACTCCAGCAAATATATCTTTTCACAGAATTCATCTTTTTCTGTCACTCTCCTTGGCTTCTGTCTCTCATTTGCTCCCTCTATCAAAAATGTGGGTTTCCCCATTGACCTAGAACTCACATTTGCTACACACATCTCTATGGTCTGCAAATCTGTCTACTATCACCTAGTCCACATTGCCCACAGCTGTCACATCACAGACCCTTCCTCTACTAAATCCCTTGTGCATGTGTTTATCTCCTCTAGCATTGACTATTGAACTTGCCTTCTCTGTGGGCTTCTGTAGTTCCTTTTCTCTTAAGTTTAAACTGTTGAAAATAAAGTTGCTTATATTTCAAACTGTTCAACATTTAGTTGCTTAACTGTTCCTGCACTTGGAAACTGGCCAACATCACTCTGTCTTTCTGCCTTGTCATATTAATGTCATCTCATCTTAATTTTCTACAATATAATATTTCCAAATCAGATACTACTTCACCTCCAGCAAAAAGTATTGTATCCCATAATTTATGTTCAGCTACTAGATGACACCATCTGCAAATGCTTCCCCTGATCCCTGATCCCAGACAAACAACAGGAATTCCCTTAGCAAGAGCTCCCTCCCAGAGCATGGAACACGTGGGCATGGAACACGTGGGTGCTAGGAGGTAATAAACTACCTCAAAATTGTAGCACCCTTGTGAGGGGGGGATAGCCCATCATCACACTGCGCGCGTCAACTGCCCCACCCACCCTGGCTCGGCATTTCCTTTATAGGCTATTTCTAGTGACATCACATCCTGTCACTCATTTTATCTAAGTCCCCATTTCTCCATTTGCAGGTTATACCTGCTAGCCACTAGAGGGACCCTCTGACCTTCCCTCCTCTATCCCCTCCACCTGTATTACCCTCTCACTTCCAGTTACCTCTCTACCTGCTTAGGCTACTTCTCTCCCTTCTCCCACCCCTGCCCCCACCTACTCCCCTCCCTTGCTCAGCCATCTGGCTAACCCCACACACCACCCTTGTCCTATTGCCTGACCCTCACCCAGCCTGCCACTTACCCCAGTGACCACTAGAAGTCACTATTTCAACCCCATTTTCTGGCCCAAACATAGCCAGCTGCAAGCCACCTAGTACCTGGATCCCTGCACTCAGCCAGGTCTAAGCCCTACTGCCCTACCAGGGTCTTGAACCAGGCACCCTGTCCACCAGACTCCATGACAGTACCACTACTCCAAAGTGGTATCTATGCTATCTGAGGGGCTATTAAGACACTTGTAATCTCCCCACCCGGCTTTAACAGGGTATTATGATTGGTCTCCTCTTCCTCATATCTGGCAAAATGACCCCTTTTATAACCGTGGTACTACCGTTCTCCTCCATTTTACTATCCCTCCCCACATCTACTCCCCTTCTATGTTCCTACCCTTCACCACCCCCACACCAACTATTCTGTCACACCCTTCATTTGCCCCCCATTAGTCCACTGCTTCCCTCCTAGCTATCTCCTGGTCCTATTACCCCACACCCCCTTCCTCCCCAGTCTATTCCTTTGGTTGCCTCCTGGCCTCTCTCTCCCACTCCTGCACCTGCTCCCTTCATACAGCCCCCTCTACTACTGCCCCCACCCACCGGATGGCTAAATCCCTGCCCCTCCATGTGCTATGCTGCCACCTTACCATTGCTTTACTCCTTCTGGTGGCAGGGGATATACACCCTAACCCCGGCTCAACCCCTACTCCAGGCCCTGACCACCCCATAACAAACCCCTCGGCCAGAGCAAACTCCGTCTCCCATCCTAGCTTCCTCCCCCAAGGCCTGCATCTTCTCCATCTAAATATTCATAGTCTAGCTCCAAAGCTTGATCAGCTCCAGGTCCTAGTCACCCATTACACCCCTGATATAAAAACCCTAGCCTACCCAATAAAAATTTCGCTATTCCTGGGTTCAACATCATACATCAAGACCAGCCCTCCAGAGGCGGTGGGGTGGCTATCTACATCAGATCAGCTCTCCACTTCACTGTCTCCATTACAAAAACTGTACCCAAAGCTTACGAGCTTCTGATGGTAAAACTGCCCCCCCCATTACCTATCTTTGTGGCTGGTATTTACTGCTGCCCAGGCACGCCAACCACAATAGTCACCAACCTTCTGGGCCAGCTCTCTTCTCTTGCCCAGTCGGGTCAACTTTATGCTATTGGTGATTTTAACCACAATTGGCTAGCACCCACTTTTAACAAAACCCAAACTGAGTTAACTGCTCTTAACCTCAGCCAAACCATCACAGAACCCACTCGCTCTAACCTTAAGTCCGGTAATCACTCCCTTCTTGACTGGGCACTTACTTCCCACCCACACCGTGTCGTCAGCTCAGGTCTTCTCCCTGATTCCATTAGCGACCACCACCTAATCTACTTAGTCCGCAAAATCCACAGAGTTAAATCCCCTCCCAAATTTATATTCCAGTGTTCATACAAACCTCTCAACCTCTCCCCCCTTTTGGATGATCTTTACCACTCTAATTGGGTCCCAAGCTCAAACCGCTCTAATATGGATTCGGCTCTTACGCACTTTCAGAAGACCTTCCTCTCCACCTGGGACAAACACGCCCCCACGCCGGGCTAGAGTCTGTGGTTCCCACCTACCCTGGATAACTCCCGAGCTGATCACTTGCCAACAAGCCCGTGATAAGGCCTGGCGAAACTACAAATCCTCGCTCCTCCTAGGTGACCATACCTCCCACCGCATGCTCTGCAATAGGTGCACTAAGGCCATCTGCCTAGCTAAGTCTGAATATTTTAATAACATACTTAATGCAAACCTTGGAAGACCTTCCAAATTCTGGAAAGTCATTAACTCCCATTTCTCCCCCCAAACAGCTAGCCCTCCACCTCTTCTCCTTGCCCAAGGGACTCTCCTTTCCGATCCCCTGAATGCAGCCTCCGAGTTTAATTCCTATTTCACTACCTGTGCCCTGGCCCTCCTTGAAGCCCTACCGCCCGTACCCACTCCATCTCCTCAGTCTTCTATCCCCCAACCATCTGGCATGAACCCCTTCTCCTTTAGACCCATTTCCCCCTCTGAAACCCTAGATGCCCTTCACGCCCTAAACCTCTCCAAAGGCAAATCCCCCAATGGTCTTGACAACAAACTCCTCTTCCTATCTGCTCCCGCCATCGCTACCCCCCTCGCAGCCCTACTAAATCTTTCCTTCATTACCTAGTCATTCCCCTCCAAATGGAAGCATGCCACTGTCCTACCCCTCCCTAAGGTGGCCCTACCTCTTCATTCAGCTACCGCCCCATCTCCCTCCTCCCCACCCTCGCAAAACTCCAGGAACACCTTGTGCTATCCCAACTCTCCCACTTCCTCTCTGAAACTAACTTCTTCACCCCTTTCCAGTCCGGGTTCAGAAAACACCACTCCACCACCTCCTCCCTGCTAAGACTCACAGACTACATCCTCACTGGGATGGACAAAGTGTTAATCACTACTGCTATTTTCATTGACCTGGCAAAAGCCTTTGACACTGTATCCCATTCTCTCTCCTACTATCCTGCCTTTGTGGAGCTGGGTTAGCTGAATCCTCCACAAACTGGTTCAGTGCCTACTTTCTAAATAGAACCCAATCCACTAAAATAGCTGACCACATCTCCCCCCCAATCACCACTGGCATATCCCAAGGCTCAGTTCTTGGCCCCATCCTCTTCTCCATCCTGCTAAACGACCTGCCAAACTCTTGCTCCTCTTCCGCTATCCACATGTATACAGACGACACAGTCCTCTTCACCTCCGGCCGGACCCACGAAGAAGTCACCTCCCAAACTTCAAACAGACTTCAACAAAATCCAACACTGGTTCAATAGCAACCAACTCTCCCTAAATGCTAAGAAAACCAACTCTATGACTTTTGGCACCAGACAGCGCCTATCCAAACTCACCTTCCCTCTGAGATTCCACATGCTAAATAACACCATCCTCGAAGAAGTACCCTCCTTCAGGTATCTAGGGGTGAGGCTTTACTGCCACCTCTCCTTTTCCACACATGTGGATGCCATCATTTCAAAACTGAGCCCAAAACTTGGTGCCGTCTATAGAAACTGCACTAGTCTCCCGCTTTCTGTCAGACGTGAAATTGTCCAGAAAATGATTCTACCCTCCTTTGATTACTGTGATGTAGTTTACAGCTCCACTGCACAGACCACCCAAGCCAGATTAGACCCCCTTTTCAATGCTTTCTGCCACTTTGCCCTCGATGCCCCCCCCTCGAACACATCGCTGCTTGCTTTATCGTTCCCTGTCTCTACCTTCTCTGAGTAACCGGCGCCTAATTCATAGTGCTAAATTCGCTTCTAACTTCTGGCTCGGCTCCCTCCCTCCCTACCTCGTATCCGCCCTATCCTCCCCACCTACCCCCTCGCATGCCCTCAGGTCTGCTGACGCTAGGCTACTATTCATCCCTCACCGAAGGACCACCGTCGGCCAATCTGCATTCTCTTACCTCTTCCCTAAACTCTGGAACAGCCTGCACACCCAGATCCACCATTCTTCATCCAAACTCTCCCTTTCCTATGACCTCTCTAACTTCCTTGCACCCAATTGCTACTGCCCCTGACTACCCCCCCGTTAGCTCCTCTTCCCCCACTCCCCCCTGCGCCTGACCAGTGGCCTGGCCATTGCCTAATTGTCTGGCTTATCTACTACCCTGCGCACTTATACTCTCTCTATTACCTACTCTTCACACTCTCAATTTCTCCCTTCCCCTTCCTAATCAACCTAGTTCCCCAGCCCCACCCTCCCTCCCTCCTCACCTAACCTCCCCACGCACCTAATGCTTACTAGACCCTCCTTCGCTACCCCCTCAACAAACCTCCCCCCTACACACCTAACGCTTACTAGACCCTCTTTTGCTACCCCCCATCTTGCTCTCCAAATCCTCCTGTCAACTGGTGCATCTCCCTGTAGCTCAACTTCTGCTACTGGTACTCAAGTTCTGCTATTACTACCCCTGTTCTGTAATCTGGCACTTATGTATTTCATGCTTTGCCTCGATGTGTACCCATGATTTGTATATCATGCCCTTACGATCATGTTCTGTACTGTTTTTACCTCATTGTGTAACCATGATTTGTATAACCTGTACTTATATACCATGCCCTTACGATCTTGTTCTGTACTGTTCTTACCTTGTTGTGTAACCATGATTTGTACAACCTGTACTTGCTGATCCTGTGTTGTTCTGTACTGTTCTGCCTATGTAACAAGTTCAAATGTAATCCCTCCCAACTATGTACATTATCCGTATTGCACTACTGTAAAGTTCAACTACTGTATGTATACCTGCCTCCTCTGTAACCCCCCCAAGGTTGCACCATGAGACGAGCATCTTTTTGCTCAGTGTGCCTTTCCTGGTGAAACATTTTCAATAAATAAATAGTTGTCTCTATTGATATTAGTGCATGATTGTTTCTTGCAGCTATTTGAATATAGCTATTCTATGCCTATTTGTATTTTCATGCTGTTACTTGTTGATGATTATATATTATTTATGTCTTGTAGTTATTCTAGTTATTCTTCCTTATGTTGCTAATTGTTGATTATGTACACAATATGTCTTGTATGTAGGCTATTTCTACTGGAATGCTATGTTGCCATCTTCATGGCTTGACTCATGCTGAAAATGGTCCCTGGGACCAGTTTACCTACCCAATGAACCAAATAAATATATAAATAAAATACATAAATCACCCATAGATACCTATCTAATACTGCATCAACTACAAAATTCCATTACTTGCTTTCAAAATTTTTCCTCATCTTGTCTCTTCCTATGCCTCTCACTGCATTACTGCTTATTTTTAAACCCATCTTATCTCCTCCTCAAACATTTGACTCTTTTCCAGAGGCAGCTGGACTATGTGCAAACATATTAGGGGAAAATTGAAGGGGACTAGAAACAATTATGGTTTAGAAAGACTGTAGTTGAGGCAGTATAATTAAAACAGAAAGTGATAATTACATGTATGGGCTGTCTAACTGATGAGTAGAGAATGTCATATCTGGAACACAAGAAAAAAGCCAATAGGCTAGTGAGGCAGGCAAAGGTTGAAGAAGAAATAAGGCATGCAGTGGGAGTCGGGAATGGTGACAGGGTGTTCTGCTTTATAAGGGAGAAATGCAAAACAAAAGGGAAGTCACTAGGCTACAAAAAGGTAGAGGACTGGGTAGAGGATGACAATGGCAATGTGAATGTACTGATCAATTATTTCTTTTCTGTATTAATGGTAGAGAACATGGGCCTTTACCAGATTGCAATATAGTGACCAGTAAAAGACTACTGGTGGGGATCAGTGAGGAGCCCATTACAGAGTAGAGAATGTTGAAGGGACACCATACACTAAAGGTAGCAAAATCAATGGGTCTTGATGGGGTGCACCCAAGGGTGTTGTAGAAAATTGGGACAGGTCCTGACAGGTCTAGTGACAGATTTCTTCAACTGCTTACTAGAGATGCAGAGGTGCCAGAGGGTTGGACAGTGGATGCAGTCCCCTTTCATAAATGTGTGAGCAGAGAGGAGCCAGCCAACTCTATACCTCTCAGTCTTATATCTAGCATAGGGAAAACCTTAGAATCCATTATAGAGGAGACTATTGTGAGGAACCTAAAGATCAATGGGTTGCAGGATCCTAGACAATATGGCTTTACTGGCTGGAGATAGTGCCACTCCAAATTAATTGACTTTCTGAACTGTATGACAAGAGCAATGGACAAAGTATAGGCTGTGAACATATTATATCTGGATTTTATTAAAACAAAGCTTTCAACTTCATCTCTCCAGGGAGATTGGCAAACATATTAGCTGATTGAGGGACTGTGGATAAAATTATGAGGTGGATAAAAACAGGCTGAGCAGGAGGACTCAGAGAGTAGTACTAAATGGAGAGTCATCAGGGATAAGGCACATCATTAGCAGGATGCCCTAGGGGTCAGTCTTGTGATAGGTTATCAACAATATAATTTGTGATATAGAAGTGGTAGTTCAAAGGAGGATATGACTCTTCACAGATAATACATAGATCTGTGGTAGAGTGGACTCTGCTGAGTGGACTAAGGCCATGAATAGTGATCTGGAGGAACTGAAGGGGTAGTCTAAGTTACAGCTTACATTTAATGCAAAAAAGTGTAATGTTTGGCACATAGGGTCCACAGTCCCAAAACAGAACACTGGATAGGGTTAGTGCTAAATGGCATAATGGAGGAAAATGTTCGGGGGTAATAATCACAGATACCTTAAAGGCAGCAGCACAATTCACTAAAGTGGTGGGAAAGGTGAAGAGTAGACTGGGATGCATAAGTAAAGGGATTACGAACAGAAGGGTAAGTTAGATCTTCACAGTGGAAGAGTAGTGGGATGGACCACATGAAAATAGTAGAAACACTGAGGGTTGGGGTAGACACAAGTCCATTCACAGAGGAGAGAGTCCTGAAAGGACTTGTGAATCTGAAAGTGGACAAAGTTATGGGGCCAAACAGGGTATACCCAATGGTGCTGAGGGAGCTCAGAGAGGTACTGGCTGCACTTCTGACAGCCCTATTCAACAGCTCACTGAAAAAAGGGAGTGGTTCTGGAGAACTAGAGGAGGGAATATGTAGTTCTGTGTCATAACAGCAGCAGCAGGGAGGAGGCTGCCAACTATAGCCCAGTCTGTCTGGCATCAGTGGTGAGGAAGTTAACAAGTTGCTTTTAAAGGAAAGGATTGTGGAGCATCTTGAACCCAGTGGGTTACAAGTCCCGAGGCAGCACTGATTCATGGTGGGGTAGGGGTCATGTTAGATGAACACTATCAATTTCTTTGAATGGGTGACCAGGGAATTGGACCAGGGTGGGTGATGGATGTGATCTGCTTAGTTTTCAGTGACAGCGAGGCCTTTCACATGTATCACATTGGAAGCTCATAAGGAAACTGGGCAGCTTGGGGGGTGGGTCCTAAGGTGGCAAACTGGGTATAAAATTGGTTGATGGATAGCTGACAAAGGGTGGTGGCAAATGGAACTAACTCAGGGTAGGTGAGAGTGACCAGTGGGGTACTTCATGGCTCTGTATTATGTCTAATCCTCGTTAATGTGTTTATAAGTGACATTGCAAAAGTAGTAGTAGTAAAATATTGATTCATAAACAAATTTATGAATAGGATACACTCAATTGAGCTCTTGCTCATTTACAATGAGGTCCACAGGTTACATCAATTACAATTATAATCAAGTACAAAACATTGTAGGTTATATCAATTTCAATTATAATCAAAAGCAAAACATTACAAAGATAAATAACAGCAATACAATAAAATAAAATGTAAACACATCCTGAAAATTAACCATATACCTTTATCATCTGATGTTTACTGTAATATTAATCATATAATCATTTAAAGTGCAACACTGCCTAGTTTCTACTTTGGATAACACTAACCATTGATTTATATTTGCCCACTTTGCCCTATTCCTCACCATTCTCAAATTTTTGGGAAAGCTATTCCACAGCTTAGGTCCTCTAACAAACACTATGCCCAAGTTACACCTTGGTATTACTAAGTCCAAGGTTCCTACCGATCGTACAGAATCAATCTTTTCCTGGCAATCAGCTTCTCCAGGATGTAACTTGGCAATTTTCCTGCTATACCTTTACACACAAAGGCCAAGAGATGTTCATCTCGGGTGTCATTAAGATAATTCCACCCGGGTATGCTATATAGTGAGCAGTTGTGCACTATACACAGAGCACACAGCACAAAATGTGCTAATCTATTCAGGTAAAAGAGCTGAAAGAGAAGGTATGCCTTTTTTGCAGATGACACCGAAACATGCAATAGGGTAGACACTCTGGGGGTTGGATGGAGAGAATGTGCAGAGACCTGAGAAAACTTGAAGTATGGTCAAGGGTATGGCAGCTGCATTTCAATGTAAAGAAGTGCAAAACCATGCATCTAGGGCACAGAAACCCAGAGGCAGAGCACAATATTAGGGACAGGCATTGATGGTTACCAAACAGGAAAGGAGCCTCAGAGAAATCATAGTGGATGACCTAAATGAGGTGAGGCAGTGTGTTGAGGCAGTAGGTAGGGCCAGTGAGATGCATAGGGAGGGGATCAACAGCACAAGGAGGGAGGTGGTGTTACCACTGTCTAGATTGTTGGTGAGACCCCACCTGGAGTACTGCGTCCAGCACTGGATATGTCATCTTAGGAAGGACATAGACAGGGTGGAGGCTGTTCAGTCTTGGGGCAACTTCTGTTCATCACCTTCATTGATGACATATCCAGAATATGTACAGACAGTAACGTTAAACTGTACACTGATGACATGGTTTTGTTATGTACTGTTAACGATTGTGATGCTGTAGAAATTGTTCTGTGGCAGGAATTTTGTAAGCTAGAGAAGTGGTTTGAGGACAATAAGTTAATATTGAACATAAAGAAAACAAACACAATGGTGTTTAACAATAAAAAGGCAAAGGGGCTTGGCAAAGTGTCAACAAGCAACCATAAAAATTGACATGGTATGCAACTCACCCAGGTTGAATCATACAAGTATTTTGGTTTATATGTCACATTACTACTAGACTTTGACTTCCATGCTGAACAGCTCGGTACTAACGTTTTGCAGAAATTGGGGGCTTTAAAGAAGACATAGGGAATATATGACTCAGGGAACAAGGGAAATACTGGTTAACTCAGTTATACTCCCATTGATAGATTACTGGTGTATGGTTTATAGAATTACAAGTAAGAACAATTTACTAAAAATGGATAGATTACAATATAAATTAGTTAGATTTGTCTTAGGTTTTAAGGGCCCCTATATCACTCATCACCATTGTAAGATGCGTTCTCAATTAAACTGGGTCCCACTGGAAATTAAAAGGGACCTAATCTTGAATAATTTCCTGTATAAATGAGTCAATGGATCTGTTCCAGATTATCTTAAAGATAAAATGACATTGAATGTAACAAGTTACTCATTACGTGATGTTAGAGGGAGGGGTTTGAAGGTCCCACATATTAAAACCAAGTATGGCAAAATGAGATTCGATTACACTTTGGCAATCAAATGGAATTTGCTTCTCCCCACTGTACAAAATAAGCCAGTTTATCTAACCTTCAAGTCTGCTTTACTGGACTCTTATTCATTTAAGTGTACTTGTTATCACTGAACTTTAAACAAATGTTTATATTGTGTGTGTTTATATTTACATTAATTGTATATGGGTTTGTAACTATGTATTTGTCCCTTCCTGTTATATGTTGTAACATTGTAAACAGGACAGCCCTGAAAACAGGCTTTTGCCTAGTGCCTCATCCTGGTGAAATATAAAAAGAAACTGAAACTGAACTGTCCAAAGGAGGGTAACTAAAAATGTGTAGGTATTGCATCAGAATAACTATGAGGAAAAACTGAGGGATCTCAATATGTACACACTGGAATAGAGGAAGAATGGGGGGATACGACAGAGACCTATAAATACTTTACAGGGTTGAATAGGGTACAGGAGTAGAAAACTTGAGGTGTGGTCAAGGGTATGGCAGCCTGGTTCATCCTGAACCTATTCTTCTTTCTCTCTGCTGTCCCCCAAGCCTGGCAGTCAGCCAAAGTTCTGCCACTCCACAAAGGGGACAGTCCCTTCTCCCCTGGGAACTACAGGCTCATCTCACTACTCCCTTCCCCTCCCTAGTGAAATTCCAAGAATCGCTTGTGCTCTCCAGGCTTACCATCTTTCTTGACTCCACATCCTTCCTCTTCCCCTTCCAATCTTGCTTTAGAAAGAGCCACTCTACCATCTCATCTCTCCTCCAAGTGACAGATTCCATCCTAACAGGGATGGACAATGAACACATCAGAGCAGCCATTTTCATTGTCCTGGCCAGTGTTTGACTCCGTATCCCATCATCTCCTACTAAACAAGCTGACCTCAGCAGGTCTCTCAATCCCCACCATGAAATGGTTCTGCTCCTACCTTACAGGTCACCTGCAGTCAGTACAGGTGGGTGGCATACTGTCCCCCCCCATCCAGTCCATGGTTCCTCAAGGTTACAACCTGGGCACAATTCTATTTTCAGTCTTTCTCAATGACCTTTCCTCAGCCTGTGTCTCCTGGCATATACACATATATGCCGATGACATGGTTATTTACACATCTGACCCCTCAACCACCATCATTGAGGTCCCACTCCAGCATGACTTCCTAAATGTGCTGCATTGGTTTAAGGCAAACCAACTCGCAATGAACACTTAAAAGACAGTGTCCATGTTCTTCATCTCTGGACAAAAGATAGCAAGGATCTCATCTTTCCCTACCTGCTATACCCTTGATGGCACCCAACTTGAGGCAGTCCCAGCCTCCAAATATCTGGGTGTTTGGTTGGACAGCAAACTCGACTTCTCACACATTAATGCCATCCACTCCAAGCTCTGCCCCAAACTTGGTGCTTTATACTGCAGCAAGGACTGCTTCTCCATTCTAATATGCCAGGAACCCATCTCTAAATTGATCTTCCCAATTTTTGACTATGCCAATGTGATCTATGTCTCTGTCCTGCCTTACTAACTCACCAGACTGGATACACTCTGCAACACATTCTTCTGCTTTGCCATGAATATGCCCCTCTGCTCCCACCATTGTTCACTGTACTCCACATTTTCCTTGCTTCCCCTACCCATACACTGCCAGACAATCTACTCTATCTTCATTACTAAATGCTGGTTTGATCACTGCCTTCCTACTTCTCCTCCCTCCTGTCACCTATTGCTGCCTCTGACTATGTACTATGTTACAGAAATTCACACACTTTCTCCATCCCTCACATGCATTCATGTGCTGGGCAAGTGGCTTTCTCACACCGGCTCCCAGATCTGGAACCAGCTTCCCTCTTCACTCTGGCTTCTCCCTCCCTCGCTTCTCTAAAGTGCTTACTAAGGCTCTCCCATTCAGCCCTCCTTCACTTGCTACCCCTCTACCCAATATGACATGATAACTTTACTTTCCTATGTAATTGCTTTTACATCTGACTTGTAACACTGTTACATGTTCTCTCACATTCTCTGTATTTTTCCTGTGCAAATGATGTTATTTACTATGCTTTTAACAACCCACGCTGTACCTTCTCTCCTGGCTCACACTTAGAAATGAGCCTAGGCTCAGTGTGCCTTTCCCAGTAGCCACATTTTAAATAAAAAAACACATTTTTCCAATTAGAAAGTGCACAAGAACGAGGGGGCATGCAATGAAGCTGGAAGGGGAAAATATAGAAAGGATGTGAGGATGTACTTTAAGTTTTTACTGAAAGGGTGGTGGATGCCTGGAACAGTCTTGTAGTGGAGGCAGTGGGGGTTGAAACAGTGGTGAGCTTCAAGCATGCATGGGATAGGCACAAGTGAATCTTGGTAGGGAAGCAAGGGGAAGGTAGCTGGAGATAGATCAGATATGGTCTGTGATGACAGTTTAAGAAGGGACAAATGAGTCACTGGTCCAACTTCACAAGGAGTGCCGCATACAGTATTGTTTACTTTGGGGGTCTTCATAAGTGACATTGCTGAGGAACTGAACATTGCTGAGGAACTGGAAGGGAAAGTATGCCTTTTTGCAGATGACACCACAATATGAATAGGTGAACACTCGGGGGTACAGAAAATGCATAGGAATCATAGGAAACTTGAGGCATGGTCAAGAGCAAGTCAGTTGGGGTTCAGTGCCAACAAGTGCAAAATCATGCACCTAGGGCATATTCAGTTTTTATCTACCAGGTAGGTGAGTGCACTAGACAGGACATTTGCCTATTTTTAGGCATGATTCAAAACTGCATAGGACCCAGGTGCTGAGTGTATTATGGGTGGAGGTACAGTCATAACCCACACAGTCAGAAAATGCACTGCGTGGAGACCTTAAAAGTTCATGGTCAAAAACCATGCTAAAAATAAATAAACTAACTCCACTGACTGCATGTCCATACCTTTGAGATCTTGACAGGATACCACTAAGAATCACTAACAGATAAGGGACCTTTGTGTTATCATATCTGATGGCCTCAATGTGGCAGGGCAATGTGACAAAGCAGTAGTTTCGGCCAGTGGAAATATGGGGTGCATAAAGAGGGGTATCCCCAGCAAGAGGAAGGAGGTGGTTTTTGCCACTGTATCATGTACTGATGAGACCCCACCTGGGTACAGTACTGTGTCCAGTTTTGAAGACTGCACCTCAGAAAGGACATAGTCAGGTTAGAAGCTGTCCAGATGAGAGCAACTAAACTGGTGCAGGGGTTGCATGAGAGGACCTATGATGAGAGACTGAGGTATTGCAACATGTACACTGTAGAAGAGAGGAGAGTGAGAAGTGACATGACAGAGACCTTCATTTATCTCACAGGGGTGAACAGGGTGTTGGAGGTGAGCCTCTTTCAAATGAGAAAGAGCACCAGAACCAATGGGCATGTGATTAAGCTGGAAGGGGGGATTAAGAGAAATGTGAGGAAATATTTCTTCACTGAAAGGGTGGTAGAGACCTGGAACAGACTGACAGCACAAGTGGTAGAACTTGGAATTGAAAACAGTGGGGGACTTAAAGCATGCATGGGATAAATATATTAGAAAACCAGCAGGGAGGAGGGACAGCTGCTGGAGACCAGTTAGGGTCTGCTGGGACCGAGTAGGCATGGAACATCTGGGCAGACTGAGTGGGCCGAGCAGTACTTTTCTGCTAATAAATTCTACATTTATGTGTCACAGTTTTGGAACCTACACCTTAAGGAGGACAGGAGCAAAAAGGAACCAGTACAGAGACAAACTACCAAGATGATACAGGGCAGCATGGGAGGTCATACAAGGAATGTCTGGAGGCTCTGAACACATATACCCTTGAGGATAAGCAGTAATAAGGGAACAAGACTGAAACACTAAAGTTCCTCCATGGTAGGAACTTGTTCACTTTACAGTAAAATTACACCCTCACATCATGTAAATTTTATTGGTTTCTTTGTCAACAGACAACTCTTTTCCAGTAACTGATGGGGATGCAAGTGTTTGCATTAGTTTGTTTTCACTGTTCCTATTAGTTCCCTGCAACTATCCTGGGGGGTTTCCATTTTATGGTTGTTGAAATGTCATTGTCCATGAGACCTACATTAGCACATGGGAACATGATGTCAACTCAATCATTTATACAGTGCATCTCTATACCGAAAGTACAAGCATCCTGAAAAAGGAAAACCTTTTGGAAACACAAATGGAAAGCAATTTAATGGGGGTAAACCCTGTAATACAACTCAGATAGTTTGCAAAGCTAACTGAAGGTAAAAGTGGTACTTCACACCTCGCTGTGACTAGTTTTGTTGAAATCTAATTGGGGAAAGGGAAAGTGTTTGTTTATTTATTTTTTTTTTATTTATTTATTCAGTCTCACATTACATACCTTTGAGCACAAGGTGGCTCATTTAAAAAGGTCCCACGCTGGTGGGGAAAAGAGTACAATAAACAAAGATTAATAAAATGTTACAGAAGTCTATCAGCAATATTTACATAACTTTGATGAGGAAAAAAAAAAAGTCAGTTAGAAAGAGAGGGAAGAGGAAAAGCAAGGGACCAAGGACCAGAGCAGTGCGAAGGCCTTGTCCAGATAGGGAGGGGTACACAGGGGTTAAGGCAATGGGAGGGACCAAGCTTACAAAGGGAAGGGTAAGGGTGAGGGGGGGGAGAGTAAGGGCAAGTGGGAGGGAGGTCATGGTAGGAATGGCACTGAAGTTAGGAGAGGAGACAGAGAGAGAGAGAGAAAGGGTTGGTCACAACAGCAGAAAGTGGCACTTAGGAGTAGCAGTCACAGTAGCCATTAGCTGTGAGATTCTGGTGAAGCAAATGTTTGAAAGGCCCTAATTTTGATTGGGTTGAGATTTATTTGTTAAGGGCGTTGAACCACCTTGGCCCTCTGTATGCAATGGAGCACTGAGCTAGTGATGTCCGGCATTGTGGAACTTGGAGGGATAGGGAGGCAGAGTTCCTGGTATGCTGAGAGCTGCAGTGAGGGTTGAAGAGTTCTGTGGTACCTGGAGACATGAGGCTGAGAAGTGCTTTTTTTAACAAACAAGCAAGTTTGCTATTGTATCCTTCCACTAAGCCGAAGCCATCCTGCTTGAGCGTACAGGTCGCATACATGGGTGAGGCACGTAGCACCAGTAAGAAGTCTGCAGGCCTTGTTTAATGCCACAGTTATTCTAAGGAGCGAAGAGGTAGTGGCCACACCATAAATTATCAAGCTGTAGTCAACAATTGATATGACTGAGCTGTGACTTGCAGCCTTGAGGGCTCAGACAACATCTATACTGATGAAGCAGACCAATCTAAGTGTTGATGGCCTGTGCAACATTGTCGATGTGCTAGGCAAAGGTGAGGGAGCAGTGCAGGGTTACTCCCAGGTATTTAAAAAATTGGACTTGTTCAAGAGAAACACCCAGACAGTTACTGATGGAAAGTGGTTTGGATTTATGCTTGCTTTGTGAACTACTGAACATCATGACTTTAGTTTTCTTGTAATTAAGGACCATTGTGTGGTTTATTAACCACTCCTCGACTTCATAAAAGCTTTGCTGTAACTGACATTTCGAGCTGCTGTTGGTCAGAGTTACTAGTGAAAATGACAGCATCATCCACATATAGAAGAATCCTTTATTAGCAGGCCTGTGGGAGACTGTTGAGGAAGATGCTAAATAGAAGTGAACAAAAAATGTAGCCCTGTGGAACACCAGATCAGACATGCTGCCGGTCAGAGATTTCATGTCATATCTTCACCTGCTGGGAACGATCAGTCAGGTAACTCTTAAACTAGGGCAGTGTGTCAGAGGACAGTCCAATGGAAGATAGTTGACTAAGAAGTAGAGTATGGCGGATGGTATCCAAGGCCTTAGTTAGGTCTATGAAGGTTGCACCCACTAGTTCACCATGGTCTAAAGGTGGTGCCATGTACCTTGCGGAATCCATGTTGTTGAGGACATTGGATTGCATATTTCTCAAGGTATTCAACAAGTTGGTCAGCTACAATATGCTTGAACGCCTTAGATAAAGTTGGTAGGATAGAAATTTAGGCCTGTAGATTGTATGCAGTTAACCAGAAAAGGCACACTAAGCCAGAGCTTGTTTCCAAGTGAGACCTGGGAGCACAATGAAGTTAAATGACTTGCTCAGGATCACACAGTACTCAAGTGAGGGCTGATGGGATTCAAACCCAGATTTCCAGGTTTGTAGCTCATAGCCCTTAACATATACTGCCTTCTATAATTAAGCAGACAGGCATACTGTAGAGTCTAAAGGGTGATTTCACATCATGTTCTCATATGCTAATGAAGCTCTCAGGGACAGTGGGATTTCAGCAACTATAAAATGGAGGCCTCCAGGGTAGTTACAGGAACTAGTATGAACAGTGAAAATAAACTAAAGTAACCACATATATCCATAACAGCTACAGGAAAAGAGTGGCCTGTTGACATGGAAACAAACAAAATTTACAAGCTATGAAGGTATAATTTTCCTGTAACTAAAATACTGTGCTTCCACCAGAGGTGACCCATGAAACTTGCCCAAGGGAGGCTTAAAATAGATGTCAGAAAGTGCATTTCACTAAAAGGGTGTTATCAGAATGAAACAAACTTTAAGACAATGTAATTTGTGCTGCGATGGTGGGGGGGGGGGCATAAAGGGATGGGATAAGGGTATGATAAAGTTGGTCATACTTGGGCAACAGAGGTAAGGGGCCTGGCAGTGGCTTAGTTCAGTAGCTAGACTCCATGGGTCTCTGGATCATTTTCAGCCAACATTATCAACAGTATGTATGTATGTTTCAGACTTTCTGTGTTCCTGTGCCTTTTTTCTCCTTCTCAACTGGTGGTGGATGGACCTTCAGTTTTTCTGTTTCTGCTCACTCAAACAGTATCATTCCTTCCCTTTACCTCACTGATTTCCCTTCGCTCTTCAAATCCCTCCTCAAAAACCACCAATTTTCCTATTTCTAGGAGACCTGACTTTTCAGTTAAATTATTCTTTAAAAGGTTACTTTATTGTTGAGGTACACTGCCATATACTTTTGATTGATTTATTTCTTTAGTTATTCTATATGCCAGTTTGCAGTACTACTAATAGCACTGTTTATTACAATTACTCACTCGCTTTTTCTCCCCCATCTCTCCCACTAAAGTTTGGATCATTGCTAACTGCTGGTGCTGTGTAAGATTTTCAAATTCCACTTCTGGTGAAATTCCATGGAGTTTCAGAAATTCCACAGAATTCTGCCAGAAGCAGAATTATGATATTTCAAAAGCCCATAGTATCCAGAATCCTCAAAAGACTGATTAGAAATCAGATTGATCAATACCTGCACAAATACATCCCACTGTCCGACCATCAATATGGCTTCAGAGCGGGCATGTTAAAATTCACTGCACTCATACACTGTGTAGATACTGTGGCCTCTGGACTTCATGAGGGAGAACACGTGGGTGAGGTGTATGCAGACCTCTCAAACACCTTTGACCTGCTGGATCACAACATACTACTGGAAAAGTTAATTTGGATAGGATTCTCCCACAAAGCCACCACATGGTTCCAATCATCCCTACGTAACAGACAGAAACAGGTCTCTAGAAGGGGTGCACTCTCAATCCCAGTACATTTTCACAGAGGGGTACCACAGAAATCCATTCCAGGTCCCCTGTTATTCCTAATCTTCATAAAAGACTCGCCTATCCACATCAACAATGTAGACAAAAAGTTATACACAGATGACATGGTCCTAATAGGTAAAGCAGACTCCATAAATGACCTAGAACTCGCACTACAATCAGACTTCAGTAGCCTACAGGAATGGTTTGCTAACTCAAACATGGACAGTTTACTTCATTCCCAAAGACACTAGGAAAACAATAGTGACAGAACTCCTACTACCCATACAAGAATATGGGAACCTAGCATATCAGCAAGCAGCCAACTTATCTCTGAAAAAAATTAACAGAACATACAATAGGCTAGCAAGAGTTGTACTAGGATGTAAATATGACAAACATGATTGCTCAATGTATACAGATCTGCAATGGGGCTTGCTAGAACTCAGATGGGAAAATTCAACAGCACTAGCTGCTTACAAACTTTACAAGGATCGAAATGCACAATCTGAAAATGAAAAGGATGTACCCAGGTCATGTGCACATGATCTAAGGGAGGTATAAAATAGGGGAGTTCCTTTACCTAAAATATCTAATTCCTAAGTGGTAATTAACATAAACTGGTTGGCTGACAATAAATGGAACCAACTACTCCCAGAGATAAGGAAAGCACCTACAGTGACAGCATTTAAAAACTTGCTAAACAAACATTTATGTGATACATGCATGTGTTATTGATTGTACAGTAATGTCTTGTACATTAGCTGCACTGTTACATGTTAGCAGGTTAAAGTATCCCTTTATCCCTGTTTTGTATATAAGATACTTTGTATCTAAATGGATCCCTCCTTTGTATATAAGAAACCTGGGGCTGGATTACATACGAACATATGAATGTGCCAGTAGAAACAGACCAGCCGGTCTATCTAAGCCTGCTCAAGTGTGCAGCTAGCACCCCTAGTTTGCAGCTGCCCCAACCCCCTCCCCTTTGTCATCCCATTGCCACCCCCACCTCCCCACCCTTACTCTCCCCTGTTCCCTGTCCCATGCCCTTTTGAAGCTGTTCACAGAATTACATGATCCCACCCATTCTGGTAGTGCATTCCATTTTGCTACCACCCTCTCTGTGAAATAATGTCTCCTCATTTCCTTCCTAAATCTTCCCCCTTCTATGCTTAGCCCATGCCCCCTAATGGCACTCCCCCTCCTTAACTTAAAGACCCAATCAGTCCCATCCTTATTGATTCCCCTCAGATACTTGAATGTTTCTATTATATCCCCCCTGTCCCTTCTATCCTCCAGGGCGTATATAGTCAGGTCTCCCAGCCTGCTGTCATAGTCTCTCCCCTCCATTCCACAAATCATCTTTGTTGCCCTCCTCTTCACCTCCTTCAGTAGCCTGATATCATGCTTCAGGTATGGCCTCCAAAACTGCACAAAATACTCTAAGTTCGACCTTACCAGAGACCGTGTAGAGGGGCAATTTCACCTCTCTCCGCCTGGACGAAAAACCCCTTGCTATTCACCCCAGCATTTTGTTTGCTTTTGCAGCCACTCTCCTGCACTGGACAGTGTTGTTCATGGTCCCTGTTATTATTACTCCTAGGTCCTTCTCCTCCTCAGTGATCCCCAGCTTAATCCCCCCAGCCAGTATTCTCTCCTTGGGTTCTACACCCCAAAGTGCATAACCTTACACTTTTTTGCATTGAACCCCAGCTGCCACCTCTCTGACCACTCCTCTAGATTGCTTAGGTCCCCCTGCAGCTGCTTCCATCCCTCCATCTACCACTGCTCCGATTTTGGTGTCATCAGCGAACAGACTTACCTTGCTCACCTCTCCATGTACAATGTCTGCTATGAAGAACCCAAATAATACTGGCCCCAACACAGAGCCCTGTAGCACCCCACTCATCATTGGCCTTGGAGTTAAAGGGCTCCCCTCTCACCAACACCCATTGCAGCCTCCCTGTCAGCCAGCTTGTAATCCAGTTCATCATTTGTACCCCTACCCCTACACCAGTTGGATTCCCCCAAAGCCACCCATGAGGCACAGAATCAATGGCCTTCCTGAAGTCCAAGTAAAGAACATCCACTGCATGACCCTTATCATAGATACTTGCAGGCTCATCATTTTATAAACAGTGATAATAATAAGACCCAACTGACCAGACTTCTGACCCCTTGGGAAGATTTTAAATATTGGGTGGTGACTTTGTGGGTTAAATTGAGGTGTATTTCGGATAAGTACAAGTGGTTGGAGGCTTCAGAGGCAGAACCACTTACAGGGATTATGATGGCATGGGAGGGTGAGACGTCTTGTTCTGTCACTACTGATGAATGAATGACATGCCTCTGACTGGGTTGTTGGGTGACATCCTTGCCTATCTGGTGGGAATTTTATTGGAGGATTCTTATGAGATATGTTAGGACACCAACTGTGACCAAGCATTTTGGCTCAAAGCTTTGTGAATTGTGCAAAGGGTATGTGCCTAGATTGCACCAGTTTGTGCCAAACTGCTATTCACTAAAGGCCAATTTGCACATACAAAAGCAATCTGCACGATCGCAAAAACATAATGTATGTGCGATGCAAATGGAGGGGACTGGCCTTGCATACAGGCGCAATGCTATTCACATAACATTAGCATGGTGCAAAGTGCATTTCATGGAAAGTTCTGCGGTGCTTATTACCACCTATAAAAAGGCCCTCTTGAACTGGGCAATGCCCAGAGGCAGAAGCAGAAACAGCAGGAAGGAACCCAATGACTGACATTACAGCACAGCTTCAATATACGTTTTTGCAGGGTCTGCAGGAACAGCAGCTACAGGGACATACTGGGACCAGCTGTCACCGGTGGAGGCACCCTGCTGCAAACAGATGGTTCCAGTCGTGAGTCTCGTTTGAAACATTGAGCAATGACCAGCTGGGCAGCCTGTACTGTCTCAACTGGGTCATCCTGAGGCAGCTGTGTGTGAACTCCTGGAGGAAGATCAGAGCAGCACCTCCAAGCGCAGCCATGCCCTAATAGTGGAGGTGAAGGTGACTGCTGCCGGGTAGTGTGCCTGCCATGGATACTTTGTGTAATTGACTGCACCCATGTTGCCATCCGCATACCACTTGTTCCAGAGTCAGATTCCTTCCTGAACAGAAAGGCTACCACTCAATAAACTGCCAGGTTGTGTGCGATGCCACAGGGTGCATCACCAACATGCTGGCATGCTTCCCTGGGACTGCCCATGGGGCCTTCATCTGGCATAATTCCATCTTGTGCCAGAGATTTGAAGGTGATGATATACCTGTTAGACACCTAGTGGGTGAGTAAGCCCTGTGAGACAGAACAACAATCCCCTTTGGGGTACCCAGGGCTGTATCCCAGGGTGGGGGAGGGGGGTGGGAACCCCAAGTAAGTTCCAGAACATGGGCAGACAGCAACTGCTGAGAACAAGGCAAAGGCCAAATGTGCAAATCTCTTACACAGGTGCCGCTGGTGATGTGAGAATGCACTGCAGGACAGGACACTAAACCCCTGTATGCTACACAGGAATATGTCCCAGGGTCGGGGAAGTTTTTGGAACACAAATGATGATTCTGGACCATGGGCTGAAGTTCAGTACCAACAGAATACGCAAACTCACATACATATGTCTATTACAAGTGACAGTGTGTATCCCCTGTGGCCCTGGCTCCTCACCCCTGTCCTCCATCCCAGGTATGAGGCAAAGGAAAGATACAATGTGGCACACACCACCACACATCACATCTTTGAGAGGGTCTTTGGCATGCTCAAAATGCATTTTTGTTACCTGGACCACTCTGGTGGTGCTCTAACGTACACACCTCAAAAGGCCTGAGGCATATTCCTTACCTGTTGTATGCTGCACAACATGGCACACACCCATGGAATTGTTCTTCTGGTCCAGAAGGAATAGTCATCATCAGGCATGGAGCCAGAGGAGTAGTAGATAGCACACAGGATACAGAACAGAGATCTACACATGGCATGGAGGGCCCAGTAGAACAGGAACAATATCATTCAACATCTGGAAGCCAGCAGATGGTTAGAGCAAGCAAACATAATTGAATAAATTGACTACACGTTTATTGAATATGCAGGACAAGAAACAGAGGGAGTAAGAATATGCATAGCAATATGTAATGAACAAATTAATATCACTGAACAAATATATGTAACCACCCAGTCCCCTGGGGTTACTAGAATATCCTCAGTAACAGTGCTAAGCAGGGAGAGGCAGCTGGTAATTAACTAGTTAAATGTTTTTTTTTAGAAACAAACATAGAAACATAGAATTTGACGACAGATAAGGACCTCTTGGCCCACCTAGACTGCCCATTTTCCTACCTAACTGATAAGCTACAGATCCTAGTTAAGCAACAGCTTACTTCCTCCTACCCCCCACTAGGACTGCCTTATGTCTGTCTCATGCATTCTTCAATTCCTCCACTGTTCTTGACTCCACGACCTCCTCAGAAAGGCTGTTCCATGCATCCACAACCCTCTCCATGAAAAAATACTTCCTCACATTACCTCTGAACCGTCCCCCCTCTATGTTCAATTTGTGCCCTCTTGTTCTTGGACATCTCTTTTTTTGAAAGATGCTACCCTATTGGACTTCCCTTGAAGTACTTGAAAGTTTCTATCATGTCCCATCTCTCCCTTCTTTCCTCAAGGGTATACATATTAAGCTCCTTTAGTCTTTTTTCAGATGTCTCTGGTGCAGACCCTGCACCATTTGTTGCCCTCCTGGACAGCCTCCACTCTGTCTATGTCTTTGCAGAGATGGGGTCTCCAGAACTGCACACACTACTCCAGATGGGGTCTCACCAACTGTCTGTACAGAGGGATAACAACTTCCTGTTTTCTACTAGTGATGCCTCTCCCTATGCATCCCAGCATCCCCCAGCCTTACTTACTGCCTTCTCACATTGCTTACCCACCTTGGGTCATCTGATATAATTACCCCCAGGTTCTTTTCCATTTTTACTGTTGCCAGTATCTCACCCCCCATTGTGTACTCTTCCCTTGGGTTTTTGTTTCCCAGGTGCATTACCTTGCACTTCTTTTCATTAAATCTGAGCTGCCATACATTTGACCATTCCTCCAACCTTGCCAAGTCCCTTCTCATCCTTTCCACTCCATCTTGTGTATCAGCCCTGTTGCAGATCTTTGTGTTGTTTGCAAAGGGTCATACTTTTCCTTCCAGTTCCTCTGCAATGTCACTTATAAAGACATTAAAAAGGACTGGTCCCAGTACTAAACCCTGCAGTACCCCATTAGTAACCCTCCTTTCTTCACTGTGGGCTCCTTTTACTACTACCCTTTGTGTCCTGTTGTCTAGCCAATTTTTCATCCAGGCTACCACTTTAGTGTATTAATCTTTTGTAGAGGACTGTATCAAATGCCTTGCTAAAATCTGGGTAGGCCATGTCCACAGCCCCTCCCATGTCTACTACTTTGGTCACCCAGTCAAAGAAATATATTAGATTTGTCTGACACGACCTTTCCATTGTGAATCCATGCTGCCTTGGGTCCTGTGCACCACTGGCCTCTAGGTACTCAACAATTCTTTCCTTCAGAAGTGATTCCATCATTTTCCCTGCCATTGAGTTCAAACTAACTGGTCTGTAGTTTCCTGCCTCTGTCCTGCTCCCACTTTTATGAAGAGGAATCACATCCGCCCTCCTCCAGTTCTCAGGTACCACCCCATCCTCCCATGATTTGTTAAAGAGAGAAGTCAGCAGTGTCACTAGTTCTACCCTTAGTTCTTTTAGAATTCTTGGGTGAATCCCATCAGGCCCCATTGCTTTGTCCACCTTCAATTTTATTAGCTCTTTCAGAACCCTTTCTTCTATAAATGGACTGGTATCGACCCCCGTCTTCAGAGTGTTTCTCTTGTTTGGTTTAGATACCTCCTTCTCCTCTTCCTTTGTAAATTCTGAGCAAAAATATTCATTCAGTATCCCTGCTTTTTCATTGTCACCCTCTGCCCATATTAACCCCCCCCATTAAGCCTCAGTATCCCTCCTTTGGTCTTTCTTCACTCCCTAACGTACCTATAAAAGGTCTTATCCCCCTTCTTAACAGAGTTGGCTATCCTTTCCTCAATTTGGGCCTTTGCAGTTCTGACTGCCTTCCCTGCCTCTTTCTGCTTTAACTGATAAAGTTCTCTGTCCTTCTCCTTCTGCGTTTCCTTATATTTCCTGAATGCTATCCTTTTCTCCTTAACCTTCCCTGCCACCTCTTTTGAGAACCATAGCAGTTTTTTCCTTCATTGTGTTTTGTTGATTTGCTTTACAAAGGCTTGTTGCCTCTGTGATGGCTGTTTTGATTACTCCCCATTGTTCCTCCACCCCTCCTTCTTGCCTGTTTTCTAGTGCTTTTCTGAGGCACTCTCTCATTTTCCCAAAGTCTGCCCTCCTAAAGTCCAATACTCTTACTTTTGTATGGCTTGATTGTATGGTTGTGTTTATCGTGAACCACACTGTTCGGTGGTTGCTTGTTTCCAGATGGCTACCCACTTCTAAATCTGAGATTCTTTCTCCATCCCCATTTGAGAGTACCAGGTCTAAGATTGCTCCCTGCTGAGTGGGTTCCAATACTAGCTGTCTGAGGCATGCCCCTTGTAGGGCATCAAGAATGACCCTGCTCTTGGATGTGCCTGCAGCAAAGATGCTCCAGTTAACATCTGGCATATTCAGGTCCCTCATCAACAATATCTCCTCTTTTTCTGACATTCTAAGGATTCCTTCTATCATTTCCTTGTCCATCCCCCCCAAGATGAGGGTCTGTATACAACCCTCATGCAGATTGCAGTGCCATTTCCTGCCTCCAGGGTGACCCAGAGTGCCTCATCTGATCCCAGTTTACTCTTTAGTTCTGTTGCTTTGATACCTTCCTTTACATAGAGAGCTACTCCTTCTCCTCCTCTTTTACCCTCCCTGTCCCTCCTGTAGATTGTGTATCCTGGTATGTTGACATCCCAGTCATGGTTCTCTGTGTACCATGTTTCTGTGACTGCCACAATATCCAGGCAACCCTCTTCCATCAAGTCCAGTAGTTTAGGGAGCTTGTTACACAGACTATAAGCATTGGTACTGATCATCCTCCACTTTTTGATGGCCTTTCCCCTTTTAGCCCCATCCCTGTCCTTACTACCTTTGCCTTTTTTCACATTTACCTCTGTCCTGCTCCCTAATGACTTCTCTACCTTGGTGTTTACCTCACTAATTACCGTGTTTTGTGGGGGAGGCTGGAATTTGCCTGCTTCTTTCAGTGCCTCCCCCCTTGGCTAGCATAAATGCTTGCCAATGAAGCATTTAAACCTCTCACCTAGGATCCTGGTCCCCCCCCGGACAGATGCAGACCATCGCACCAGTATAGGTCTGCATCCCTCTAGGTGGCTCCCCAGTCCCCAATGAAGCCAAAACCCTGAGCTCCACACCAGTTTTTCAACCATTCATTGAATTCCCTGATGAGGAATACCCTAGCATCACCCTTGCCATAGACAGGCAGCACCTCCGAGAAGGTTACTGTATGCTCTACTTGTCTAAGGCCCCTCCCTAACTCTACAAACTCCTCTTGCACTGCTCTGATCCCATTCCTATCCAGGTCATTTATCCCTATGTAGACAATTACATCCAGCTCCCTCCCTCATGCAGCTGCTCCCACGATCCTGAGGATTCACTTCCTGTCCCTCCAAGCTGTGGTGCCAGGCAGGCAGGCACCTCACCTCCCTCTCCCCCCTTCCTCCCCCACTTCTACCCCCCTAATGATTGAGTCCCCCACCAGGAATTGCTTCCTTCCCTTGTGGGGTCCCATGCCATCCTCCTGTGGGTCTCCTTTGTGAAGGTTCCTAGCATCCTCCTTGGTCTCCACTGCAGGTGCCTCTGTAGAGGAACCACTATCCACCAGAAGAGAATATGAATTGTGGAGAGGTACAGTTGGAGGGATGCAACTCTGTTCCACCACCCTCTCAATCCCTGAGCCTACCCTGGTCCAGCCTCTCCTCTTTCTTGGCAACCTCTGAGGTAGTGGCATTGGCCCTGGTGGTCCTTGGGTGGGGGAGGAGGTTTCTCAAATCCTAGCCAGGTCAGCCTGGAGATGGGCAACCTCCTTCCTCAGACCAGAGAGGTGACTGCAAATAGGGTATATCACAGCCTCCAGAATGTCTCCTGGAACACTGCCGCCCCCCAGCCATTGCACTGCACCACTCCCATCGTATCTTATTTTGTGTCCCCTCTCCTGTTTCTCTGTATACTTACTCTCTTCTTTCCTTACAACTCTCACCCTTCCTGTTCTGGGATCAGCAACTTCCTATATTCTTCAGTAGCCTCCTTCTTTCTTGCTCAATGTCAGACCACCAGCAGCTTGTGGGGGGGGGTGAGCTACTTTTTTCGTTTAGGGTTGACAAAACTAATGTTTCTCCATGATCCTTGCCTTCCTACTGCCAAACAGGAACTTCCTTTTGTCAGTCAAATCCAGTGGCTATAAAAGTAGAACTGGCTTAGGGTGGGTAGGTGGATGGGTGGGATGGAGGGCAATTAGTAATTTCACCTGCTCAATTTTCTGTTCACTTGGCTTCAGCTGAGACTGAAGTGATGAGCTCATTTGGAACTCTCACAGCAGCATAGCCCTTGTGACAGCTGTTGAGGTGGGAGATAGAATGCTGAGAAGGCAGTTGTAGTTTGGAGTCAGTTGAAGTCAGTGTTTAGAGTTGGAGTGTGGGAGTGAGAGCTGCTCTGCCTGTGGGCTCTGAGCTGAAAGCCTTAAATTCTCACCCTAGTTCTGCTATTCTCCAGCTTGCCAACAGAAGTGGGAGACCTTTTCTATAGCAGGATTTCCTGATTTTTATCCCTGGAGGGGTGAAAAGGACTACTAGTGGATGGATCCAAGGAGCAACTCCCTTTTTTGGTCCAGGATGTTTTGAAGCTGCCTGAAATGTCTAACTGTGAGTGAATTCTGACTTTTGCTACAGAAAGCAAGTACCTGTTCTGTTGTGTTCCATGCCCAGAGAGAAGGCACAACCCATTTTCCTGTAAGTACAGACATTCAAGACCATCTTTGAAGTAAAGTTGGCTGAGATGAGTGATGTCCAGAGGTATGACTACATCACACTGCTCAATACTTTTTTACCTTTGCACTACAGAGGTGGTGAATTTGAATTCTGAATGCCAAGTTTCATTCAACAGCAATTCAAAAGGTTTTCAAATGTTTAAGGTGTAACTCTGAAAGAATGGCTGAGTATAGATTTGGGAGCAAAGGGTGGGCAGAACCCCATCTGGAGTAAACAGTTCAGGACTAACAGGTTCAGTAAGGGCACCTGGTTACTGTAGACAAATGGCCAAATGTCTGAAGAGAATGTCTACCCCCCTGGAGTGGGTTACAGTTTCTTCTCTGGTTATGGAACTATGTGCTAGCGCTAGCCAAATGTGTTTTCAGTTGTGGCCAATATGCCACTGAAAGCAATGTATTATGTCCTACAACATGTGGGAATACAAGTCCAAATTCTTCTATATCCTATGACTTGTGGGAATACAAAGTGAAAGTGTTCTATGTCCTATGATGTGGGAATACAAAGAGTTTTCTGACAGATACAGTTCTGTTTTGTTGTTCTACAAGTTCCTAGTGCCAAGATGTGTAAACATTCATACCGGGTCATAATGTCGTATGCATAATAGTGCATGACATTATGCCAAATCCCGGACCTGTGCACTCTCTGTGTTTGACCCCCTGGAGTTAGAATCCTTAGTGGGGGGGTCCATGGGGCACAGCCCCCCATAATGGATGGTGTGGGAGTGGAGCCCTCCACAGGAAAAAAAGATACCAATGAAACGCGCAACTCACTTATGCCACACAGCATTCTGCCGTGCGCGGTTTTGACCCCATGTCATAAACATTGGGGGTCCACCCTTGCTTTGAAGAACATCTTTTGAATAAAGTCCCACTGTAGAACCCCAACAATGGTCTGGACAGTTATGTTATTGCTTCCTGTGTTTGGATTTACTGGGTACCCCTCCAGAAGATAGGTCTAGCATATGCCAAGCAAAAAAAAATCTCTTCCCAGAACCTGGTTTGTAAATACCAATGGTTATTGTTTTTGTACAGCCCCCCCCACCCCTTGATCTCTAGAAGAACGAGCCTGGTATACATTCCCAAAGCTAGGGGTGGTACCATTTCTAAATGTTTATGTGTGTGCCCAGTATGGGTGCTAGGGGTGCTGAGTAAAGTAGCGGGGGAAGGGGGTTACATATACATAAAGGCACATCTAGGCAAGGAGGGTGTCAGCATGAACAATGGCAAAACCAGCATACATGTGAAATAAACCACAGAAGAAACACTGGACAATACTAAACTTAAAATACCTCAAAACTGGAAACAGCAAACAAAAACACTGCAGAGGTTAAAGTGTGACATACTGTAATACAGGAAACAAAATATAGACAATGACCATGTGCAATGCCATGTCTGTCAAATCCCTTCAATGAGGGGCATGTACAGCACCAACAGCCTGGTATGCTGGCACCCATGCCCAGGACCCAGGGGGGTGTTGCCTAGAAACATATAATCTGTCAGCAGATAAGGAACCCCTGCTCCACCTAGTCTGCCCTATTACCCCTACCAATAGTGACACCACAGACCCTACTCAGTCTCCAATTTCTCCACCCCTTCCATACCTCTAAGATCCCACTGTGTCTACCCCATGCATTCTTGAATCCTGTAACCATGTCAGCTCCATCACCCCCTCTAGGAGGCTGTTTAGTGCATCCACCACACTCTCCATGAATAGGTATACCCTCTCATCCCCTCTGAGCTTCCCCCTGCTAGCTGCATAATATGTCTCCTTGTCATCTATCCTCTTCACCCTTGCAATATCCATCCTTCTTATATCCTGTTTATACCTGTGAGGTATATGACTGTTACTATCATATCCCCCCTTTCTCACCTGCTCTCCAGGGAGTACTTATGTAATTCCATAAACATTTCTTAGTAGGGCATTTGATGCAGGCCATGCACCATTTTGGTTGCCCTTCCTCATGCTGCCTCCACCCTAAAAGTGAGCTATATTCTCCTTCTGCCACCACTTATTCTGATGGTGCTGCAGCACACCGTATGGGGAGAAGGTGTAGTGGCTCCAGAGGAGAGTGTCACTGAGCATCGGAACACACAGGCCTGGGCTATCAGATGAGGGCTGCCACATCTATGCATGGTACTGGATGTCCACTGGGACAATTTCCAGCAAGTGGTGTGTGGTCTACCAAGGGGTGCAGACATGCAGCCACTGTCCAATGTGACATGCTGCTTTATGAATGTTTGCCACTACCCCCTCTGGGACACAGGAGATTGCCCTCTGTGTGCAGATGTGCAGTGAGCATGGCAATAACTGGCATGAGGTGCACTGTGCTGGTTCTCCACAGCCCTCATAAGGTACCCAAACATCCACTCAGTAGTAGCTAGGAGCTCGTCCTCATTCTCCTGGGCATGCTGCAGTTCCAGGTGGAGTCATTACTGGTGGAGGCTGAAGTTCTGCTGTAGCATGTCCTATATCTGCTCAAGGACCCAGAGGGAGGTGGGCTAGTTATCCACAGTAGTGTGTATCATGCCATGTGCGGACAGGTCATCCTGCTGCACCACAGGATTTATAGGATGCTGCAGAGGTGTAGGCAGCCATACAGACTGGTTCACCCTGTGTGTGTGACAGGGATACCGATGGACAGTGGCAGCCTAGTTGCAGGTAGTGGATGTGCATCAGTCTATGCACCTTGAACCATGCCTTACCCAGGCAGGTTGGACACCTCAGCCTCTGCCTGGTGTGTGAGACCAGTACTGGGGACAACATTGGGTAGGGGGTGCTGTGTGGCAGAGGAGGAGGTGATGGGATGGGGGTGATAGATGACAGGGCAAGGCCCTCTGGGAGGGTCTATGTGGTGGTGGTTCTGGTGGTAGTAGCACTGGTCACTGCAGCAGGCTGTACTGCAACCCTTGTTTCTGAGGTGAAAGTCAGTACATCCAGATCCATGTGACAGAGAGACCAAATTAACTCCAGGATTGCTACATATGTTTTGGAGACATCTTCCCCAGTGGACTCATCACTACTGTCCTCCAGCAGGTCTGCATGGGCAATCGGTGGATTCTGTAGGCCACTTGATGGCCCTGGCATGTCAGCCACTGTTGTTAGGTGGTCCATATCTTGAGTTGTAGACACAGGAACATGTAGATCAGGGTACAGTGGAAAAAGGTGGCTAACAGGCACTATTGCGTATACAAACCTGCAAACCCATGGCTTGGTTGATACTGTTAAAGGAATTTTATTATGCCCAAAAAAGCTTATGAACATGCACGACTCACCCCACCAGTGTCTGCCAAACATGTCACCCTCCTGACCATGGCCTTCCAAGGCATGGCTGCTGATGTGAAAATCACACTGGTGAGTCTGAGTCTTAAGCACAACAGGAGGGCCACATTCCAGAATATGGGAGTATGACTCAAGCATGCCCAGGCAGGGGTAGTGTAACTAGGGGATATACAGGAACAATGGGCTACATTAAAGGGATACTAAATATTGCAGGGGTCACCCAAACTATGAAAGCCCATGAAAAGATTTTTCAAATGAGTATTGGGATTACCTGTAGGGGACAGAAGTCTTGAGATATGAATAGCTAAGTAATGTGTAAATCAACTCATAGCAGCAGCCATTTCATGAAGTTTTAAAAACAGGAAGTGATGTCACTGAGGGGCTAGCTGTAAGTATTTTAATTACAGCTTGCCCCTCAGTGACATCACTTTCTGTTGTAAGATTGCATGAAATGGCTACTGCCCTGTTCTGATTTTCAGATGATTTATTCATATCTTGGGACATTTGACACCTACAAGGAAGCCAAATACCTCATTCAGCATAACTTTTCATGAGCTTTCACAATTTGAGCAATCCCTGCAATGTTTACTGTCCAGTTAAGACAGTTCACAGTGGACTGAGTCCTGAGGGAGTTGTCAAAGTTGAAAGCAGACACGGCAATGGACCCAGATGTGGTGCATCCTAGGTTGCTGAGGGAGCACAGAGATGAGCTGGCATTGAGACATCGAGGGACCATTTTCTTCTTTTCAGGTCCTGAAGGACATTAGAGGCTGGGAGATTGCCACTAGATATCTCATTTAAATCAGCAACAACATGCATAAGGCTAAAACTGATCTAGATAGCGGGGAATGTAGACTAGCAATTTTTGCACTAACCACCGAGCCACCTAACTGCACCTTCAAATTGTGATGTACACACACTAATACATATGTACATATATGCATATATATTCCAGTATAACATATCAGTGCACTATCTACACACACAGAACATTGCCACACGCACACTAACACAGATACACTGCCTTAAAAGGAAGTAAGGACAAGGATGCACCTAAAAGGGGTAAGGCCATCATAAAATGGAGGGCAATGAGTACCAATGCCCCTAGTCTGGGTAACAAGATCCCTGAACTAGTGTCCTTGATGAAAGAGGGACATCTGGATATCGTGGCAGCCACAGACACATGGTACACAGAGAACCATGACTGGGATGTCAACATACCAGGGTACACAATCTTCAGGAGGGACAGGGAGGGTAAAAGAAGAGGAGAAGGAGGAGGAGTAGCTCACTACATAAGGGAAGGAAACAAAGCAACAGAACTAAAGGGTAAACAGGAAGGAGAGGAGGCACTGTGGGTCACCCTGGAGACAGGAAATGGCACCACAATCCACACAGGGGTTGTTTACAGACCCCCATCTCATGGGGAGGCAATGGACAAGGGAATGATAGAAGGAATCCTTAGAATGGCAGAAAAACAGGAGATATTGTTGATGGGGGATCTGAATATGCCAGATGTTAACTGGAGCACCTTTACTGCAGCCACATCCAAGAACAGGGTCATTCTCGAGGGGGCATGCCTCAGACAGTTAGTGTTGAAACCCACTTGGGAGGGAGCAGTCTTAGACCTATTACTTTCAAATGGGGATGGAGAGAGGATTTCAGATTTAGAAGTGGGTAGCCATCTGGGAACAAGAAACCACCAAACAGTGTGGTTCACAATAAACACAGCTCTAGAGTCAGGCCATGCAAAAGCAAAGGTGCTGGACTTTAGGAGGGCTGACTTTGGCAAAATGGGAGAGTGCCTCAGAAAAGCACTAGCAAACAAAAAGAAAAAGGGGTGGAAGAACAATGGGAAAAAATCAAAAGTGCCATCACAGAGGCAACAAGCCTTTGTGTAAAACAAATCAACAAAACAAAACAAAGGAAAAAGCCACTATTGTTCTCAAAACAGGTGGCAGGGCAGGTTAAGAAAAAAAGGATAACATTCAGGAAATATAAGGAAACACAGAAGGAACAGGACAGAGCACGATATCAGTTAAAGCCGAAGGAGGCAGGGAATGCAGTCAGAATAGAGAAGGCCCAAACTGAGGAAAAGATGGCCAACTCTGTTAAAAAGGGGGATAAAACCTTTTTATAGGTACATTAGGGAGTGAAGAAAGACCAAGGGAGGGAAACTGAGGCTTAATAAAGGGGAGGGAATGTGGGCAGAGGGTGACAGTGAAAAAGCAGGAATACTGAATGAATACTTCTGCTCAATATTCCCAAAAGAAGAGGAGAGGGAGGTACCTAAACCAAACAGTAGAAACACTCTGGATAGGGGAGTTGATACCAGTCCATTCACAGAAGAAAGGGTTCTGAAAGAACTCTTATAACTGAAGGTGGACAAAGCTATGGGGACTGATGGGATTCACCCATGAATTCTAAAAGAACTAAGGATAGAACCAGAGACACCACTAACTACCCTTTCTAACAAACCATGGGAGGATGGGGTAGTACCTGAGGACTGAAGGAGGGCAGATGTGATTCCACTTCACAAACGTGGGAGCAAGGCAGAAGAAGGAAACTACAGACCTGTTAGTTTGACCTCAGTGGTTGGGAAAATGATGGACTCACTTCTGAAGGAAAGAATTGTTGAGTACCTAGAGGACAGTGGGGCACAGGACACAAGGCAGCATGGATTCACAGTGGGAAGGTCATGTCAGATGAATCTAATAGATTTCCTTTACTGGGTGACCAAAGTAGTAGATCAGGGAGGGGCTGTGGACATGGCCTGCCTAGACTTTATCAAGGCATTTGCCGCAGTTCCACCCAAAAGATTAATATACAAATTAGCCAGACTTGGAGTGGGTCCCAAGGTGGTAGCCTGGGTGAGAAATTGGCTGGACAACAGGATGCAGAGGGTAATAGTAAACGGAGTCCTCTCTGAAGAAAGGGAGTTACTTGTGAAGTACTGCAGAGTTCAGTACTAGGACTGCACCTCTTTAATGTCTTTATAAGTGACATTGCGGAGGGACTGGAAGGAAAAGTATGTTTCTTTGCAGATGACACAAAGATGTGCAACAGGGTTGATACAGAAGGTAGGGTGGAAAGGATGAGAAGGGACTTGGCAAGGTTGGAGGAATGGTCAATTGTATGGCAGCTTAGATTCAGTGCAAAGAAGTGAAAAGTAATGTACCTGGGAAACAAAAACCCAGGGGAAGAGTACACAATGGGGTGTGAGATACTAACAACAACAATGGAAAGGGACCTGTGGCTAGTCATATCAGATGACCTAAAGTTGGGAAAGCAATATGAGAAGGCAGTAAGGAGGGCTGACAGGATACTGGGATGCATAAGGAGAGGCATCGCCAGTAGAAAACAGGAAGTTGTTATCCCTCTGTACAGACAGTTGGTGAGACTGGAATACTGCATGCAGTTCTGGAGACCCCATCTCTGCAAGGACATTGACAGGAATGAGGCTGTTCAGAGGAGTGCAACTAAAATGGTGCAAGGTCTGGACCAGAAGACATACGAAGAGAGATTAAAGGAGCTTAATATGTATAGCCTCGAGGAAAGGAGGGAGAGGGGGGACATGATAGAAACTTTCAAGTGTCTCAAGGGAATCAACAAAGTCCAAGAGGGTAGCATCTTTCAGAAGAAGAGATGTACAAGAACAAGGAGGCACAATCTGAAGATGGGGGTGACGGCTCAGAGGTAATGTGAGAAAGCATTTTTTTCATGGAGAGGGTTGTGAATACATGGAACAGCCTTCCTGAGGAGGTAGTGGAGTCAAAAACAGTGGGAGAATTCAAGAATGCATGGGACAGACATAATGCAATTCTAGTGGAGGGTAGGAGGAAGTAGGCTATTGGTTAACTAGGATCTGCAGCTTATCCATTAGGTAGGGAAATGGGCAGACTAGGCCGGCCAAGCAGTCTTTATCTGCCATCAAATTCTATGTTTCTATGTTTCTATGTATACCTCTAATCCTAACTTTTACCATATTTAGGATAAGCACTGTGTTTTGTACTAACTCATTATATTAATCTACGGCTACACACACACTAACACACATGTACTGCTTCTTGTTCTGAACTGTGCACTGCTAATGTATAGCATTACAGCCATTTGCAAGCTGACTAGGAAAAGGTTAATGTACCAGGAAAGGGTTAACAGAGTAGCGCACACACACACACACACACACACACACACATATATACATTAACTCTTGTAGATCTCCCTCCTGAGCTGATAACAAAACACAGCTGTTAATACACTGCACGCATCCACTGACTGTAATTTGAGCAGACATGAGTATGCCCCACATAGAAGAGATTTATGAATGAATCAAACACTTTCAGCCAAAATAGTGTGGAGCAGGGAGACACCAAAGCCAAACTGCTCTAGCAGAGTAATTCTAAGAAAACTCCAAATTTATGAAGTCCATTAGGAATCTGGAGAGATCCATTTCTCTACTGTGACAGTAACATGTCTGCAGGGCTCTACCCACTGCAGCCTTAAAAATGTGTATGTATTTGCAGAATGATGTCTTATTTGCAGTATGTTTACAATGTCTTTTGTGACACTTAGGCTGAGCACTTAACATAAAACAGAAAAGGGTCTGGTATTCAAAAATGACTGAATATTGAACCCTGTCAGTGCAGCACTAAGTGAAACTGTGCTGCCCAGACATGGACCTTGACTGTATATAGCCCACAGGGAATAGTACTGCCTGAAAAAGGTGGCACCAAGACCCCTGTGGGCTATATTCAACCACAATATTTTAAATGAGCCATTGGGCATGCAAGGCACTAAGGGGCCATTTGCATGCTCATTATGGTCTCTTTTGCACGGGGCGCAGCAGCCCCTTGAAACCATCCTTCAAGTGAGACAGACAAATTCCCTCTTGCCTTGTGGTAAGGCAACCCTCGGTCCTCGGTCCGCTGTTTCATTTTATGATAGCTATCCCTAGTATGTAGTGGTCTCAGCAATCCGCAGTCACGAATTTCATTTTAGAATAGCTGTCCCCCATGTCCAGTGGTTCCCCCTGCCCCCAATCATCCATCGACAAATGTAAAAGGAATCAGTAGTGTTCCACCTTCCCCCCACCCATTCTGCCTACTCACATACTACCAGCTCTGCTCCTCCCTTACTCTTGTGTGCAGTGATCTGCTAAGCCCGAAACAGTGACCAGCGCAGTCCTCCTCTCACCCCCTTGGCTGGCTGCGATATGGACTGTTAGTGACCAGTGCAGTATAAGTGGTGGTAAGTGCGTGGGCAGGATGGGTGGGGGGACACTAGACAATCACTGATTCCTTTTAAATGTATCAATGGGTGATCAGGGGTTGGGGTGAACCACTGGACACTGGGTATAAGTATAATACATAGAAACAGAATTTGCAGGCAGATAAGGACCACTTGGCCCACCTAATCTGCTCATTTACTCCCGTCTGCAGTATCACTACAAATATTACTTGATCTCTGATCTGTTATCCCTCCCCTACTTCCTTTCCCCTAAGATTCCTTTGTGCCTATCCCATGCATTCTTTAACCTCACAACTGTTTTTTCCCCCACTGCCTCTGCTGGAAGGCTGTTCCAAAAATCACTCTTTCTGTGAATAAGTACTTCCTGACATCTCTCCTGAATTTACACCCCTCCAGCTTCATATCATGCCCCCTTGTCCTTGAGCAAGTTTTGCCTGAAAAAATACTTCCCTCCTGTACCTTATTTATTCCCTTTAGGTATGTAATGGTTTACATCATATCCCCTCTTTCCCTCCTCTATTACAGTGTGTACATATTCAGGTCCTTAAGTCTCTCCTCATAGGACTTTTAATGCAGACCCTGCACCATCTTAGTTGCCCTCCTCTGGACCATCTCCATTCTGACTGTTCTTTCTGAGATGTGGTCTCCAGAACTGAACACAGTACTTTAGGTGGGGTCTTGCCAGAAAACTATACAGCGGCAACACCACCTCCCTCATTTTACTGATGATATCCCTCCTTATGTGCCCCAGTATTCCACTAGCCTTTCCATCTGCCTTGTTGCAAGGGCTGGTCACCTTTAGATCATCCGATGTGATTACCCCAAGGTCGCGTTCCTGTTTGGTCGTCGTCAGTACTATCCAGTCCATTGTGTACTAAGCCCTTGGGTTTCTGTGCCCCAGTTATATTATTTTGCAGTTTTTTGCACTGAAACACTGCTGCTGTGCCTTTGGCCACTCCTTAAGTTTTCTCAGATCACTCCTCATCCCCCCCCCCACAGTGTCTACCCTGTTACAGATTTTGGTACCATCTGCAAAGATGCAAACCTTCCCTTCCAGATCCTCTGCAATGTCACTTATAAAGACATTAAAGAGAACCAGTCCCAGCACTGATACTTAAGGTACTCCATTGGCCACCCTTCATTCCTCGGAGTGAAATCCATTTACCACCGCCCTCTGCTGCCTATCCTCTAACCAATTTCTTATCCAGATTATTATCTTTGCCCCTCCAAGTTACCCATCTTGAGTTTTCTATGTGTAAGAGTGTTGAAAGGTTTACTGAAAACTAGGTAGGCCACATCCATGGCTCCACTCATATCCATCCTGTCACCCAATCAAATAAATCTATCAGATTCATTTGCTATGATCCCCCCTCCGTGAATCCATGCCGCCTCAGATCCTGCAAATCACTGAATTCAAGATATTCTACAATGCTTTCCTTAGCAGTGATTCTATTAACTTTCCCACCAACAATGTCAGGCTGACTGACCTATAACTGCCAACCTCTTCTCTGCTACCACCTTTGTGTAGTGGGACTGTGTCCATCCTCCTCCAGTCCTCAAGAACCATTCCTTTTTCCAATAAGCCGTTAAATAGGACTGTCAGAGGTGCAGCCAGTACCTACCTGAACTCCCTCAATACCTTTGGATGCACCCTGTCTGGCTCCATTGCTTTGTCTACTTTCAGATTAGTCAGTCCCTTCAGGAACCTCTACTCTGAGAAAGAACTAGTGTCCACCTCTCTCCCTCCAATCCTCCTGTTACCTTTTTTGTGGCCCTTCCCCTTCTCCTTTGTGAACACTGAACAAAATCATATGTTTAGAATGTCTGCCTTCTTCAGGTCCATCTCTGCACAGTCTCCACCTTCCCTTTTTAACCTTACGATTGCACCCCTTGTCTTTCTCTTTTCATTTAATACCTAAAATATGTCCTGTCCCCTTTCATTACCACCTGGGCTATTCTCTCTTCTGTTTGTGCTTCTGTACTACTTACTGCCCTCCCTGCTTCCCTCTGTTTCCCTTCTACACTTCTCTATCCTACTCCCTCTGCATCTCATTATACTTTCTGAATGCTACCCTCTTATCTTTTCCCTTTTTGCTACCTCTTTTGAGAACCTTAGTGGTCTCTTTTCCTTCTTGCTTCCTCTCACTTGCTTGACGCAGAGGTTTGTTACCCTCAGTATGTCCTTTTTATCTTTGTCCACTGTTCCTTCTCACCACCCAGGTCAAAATGAAAAGGGTGATCGGAGAAAGGTGGAACTACTGAACACCAGGGAGAGTTATCATGAAACAAAATGGGTGATCGGGGTGGGTGTGCCACTGGACACCATGGACAGCTACCATAAAATTAAACAGGGGATTGGGGTGGGGGTGCCACTAGATAACAGGGATAGTTACCATAAAATAAACAAGCATTTGTCAATGCCGAATGTTATCCCACTGGCATTGACATTGGTAGTGCAGGAGTTAGAGATGCATAATAGGAATGGCAGTGAAGTACTGAAGTGACACCAACCCCATCCCCACCCTGCAGAGACCAACAGGCATTGGGGTGTGCCTTTGGGTCATCAGCTATAACGATCATGCCATTTTACCTCACCCTACCCTGTAGACACTGACAAGTGCTGTGGTGTGCTTTGGGGTCTTTGGGCATTATACATACTGCATTCCATAAGGAAATATGCTGAGGTGGGTGCAGTAGAGGAGAATGGGGTGAACTTTGTGGCCGAACACTGCAAGGCACACCACAATGGCTGTCATTGGGTGCAGGTGGGGGGTGAGGGTGGAATGGCATGAGCATTACAGCCGATGATCCCAAGTCACACCCCTGATGCCTGTCAGTCTTTACCGGGTGGGGTGCTACAGTTGGAAACCATAAAACCGTAGGCGTGTGTTGGTATTTTCAATCCAAATGTTCAACATGAGCTTTTTTGTGAGCCCACCACATGAAGAGCAGTACTATCAGCTTATTAGCTGAAAGGTGGTTTTGCACAGCGGCTATGCCATTTGGCGACACAGGGACAAAAACACATTTTGGGCAGTATGTGGAAAATGACAACTGTATTGTTCATGAGGACATGTAAAAAAATGGCAACATTGAAAATCTGGTCTAAAAATATGAAAAATGGGTAAAGCCATGAGCATTCACAGAAACTGTGCAACACAAGTCCGTAACCCAATTATTTTTGGGATTTTTTTTAACCACATTTTTAACATAGGCATTTTGGGACCTCCCCCTCAGGAACAGTGGCACTGTGATTTTGTTAATGTGTCCCAAATGTTGATTTCCCACAGTGACCACGCCATTGTGTGGCACAGGTGTGAAAACACATTTAGGGTAGGATGTGAAAAATGACAGCTGTACTGTTCATAAGGAGGTATGAAAGAATGCCAGTGTTGAAAATCTGGCATAAAAATATTGCAAATTTGTGAAGTTATAAGGGTGTGTGGAAACTGCGCAATGCACACTTGTAACACAGTCATTTTATGGAATTTCGTCACCAGATTTTCAACATAGGTATTTTAGAACCTCTGCTCATGAACAGTGTCAGCGTCATTTCCTCAAACTGTCCCAAAGACTGATTTCACACAGCGACCATGTTATTCTGAGCCTGATATGCGAAAACACATTTTGGCCAAGATATGTAAAATGACAGCTGTACTGTTCATAAGGAGGTGTGGAAAAATGCCAATGTTGAAAATCTGGAGTGAAAATATTACAAATTCACGAAGTTAAGAGTGTGTGTGGAAACTGCGCAATGCACACTCGTAAAACAGTAATTTTTTCCACCAAATTTGCAACATAGGATGTTTAAGAGCCCCACTCATGAACAGTGGCGCTGTTGTTTCATTACTCAGTCCCGAAAGGTGATTCCACGCAGTGACCAAGAAATCACCTTTCAGGACTGAATAACACCATGACAGTGCCTGAATCCATAAGGAGGGGTCCCAATAACCCCATTTTGAATATTTGGTGCCAAAATTCTCAAAAATGGCTGCGATATGCAGCAAAATTGAAAAAAAAAACTATTTATGCCATTATACAGCTTACCGGTATTTCTTCAGTTCACGGTCGGCTTTGAAGAGTGCATACGTGTTCCTGGTCCACCGAAGATCATTGCACCAGACTCCGGAGGTAAGTATGGGGTGAGGGGGGTGTGGGGAGTCAGGGTGCCCAGAAGGTGGGCGCGGGTTGTGGGAGGGGGGCAGGGAGACAGCGAGGACTGTTTTCTTATTTACAGGTTTTAAACAAAAAAGAGCATAGAGGACTTTTTATTCTTTCTCGGGATTTGGCACACTGGGTGGGCTCCCAGCATGCCACCTAAGTGTTTTTGTTTGGGGGTGCTTTAGCTGAGGGGTTAGGCACCCCATTGGCACATACCAAAGGGGAACAAGAGCCGAGAAGGATTGGGCACCCCTCGCACACAACAAAAGTGGGGGGGGACATTATGCTGATGGGGAGTTGGTTCCCCCATCAGTAAAATAAAGATGAAGGTGGATTAAAGCCGATGAGGATTGGGCCACCCCATCAGCAAAGAAATACTATTGGGGGGCGTGCATGATGGCGAGAGGGATTGGGCAAGCCCTCGGCATACATTTTAAATGACAGGGGGTTATTATGCTAACGGGGAGTGGGCTCCCCCATCAGCATTGTAACAGGCGGCGGCAGCGGTGGCAATCAGTGTCGCCATGTTGCATACACACTGGGAGGCGTGTTGTGGTCCCGCTGCATGAGAGCTTCACTCTCATTGCAGCGGACCTTTTGTTAGATCTGGTAGCCACATTAGGGATGCATGATGTCAGTGCCTGCTGCTGGCTTATTGGGGAATGAGGGATGCACCTACTGATGCATGCCCTGCATTCGCTCAGCAGTGACTGCGCCTCCAACTCTGCTACTACCACAATATGTTGGCTGTGTATGCGCGAGACAACATTAAAAGGGGATGGGGGTGTGGATGGTGCCACTAGACACCAGTGTTAGATATACTATGATGGAATGGGGATCCAGGGCAGGCAGCTGCAGGACAGCTGCCAGGCCTTCAGGGAGTGGGGCATCCCATTAAGAGATGTTTTTTGGTAGTGGTATGTAGCACTGCTTTGGTGTCTGTTTATCACCACTGAAAAGCTTTGAAGATACTGTTGCACTAATATGTATGGGGGACATTCTCATTTGCGTAGGCACAGCAGTATTATCCTGCTGAATCCAATCAGCCTCCACTTGAATACTGTGCGACCCTGAGCAATCACTTAACTTCCTTGTGCTTCCAGGTGGCACCTGGAAACAAGCTTAGGCTTAGTTTGCCTTTTCTGGTTAAACAATGTCCCCTTTTCATTTCCTATTATTGCTCTTGGATGCTGCAGGTTTGAATCGGTGCTCCTGGTGCATCTGAATATGGGTCAGCTGGGAGCACCAGTGAAAATTCAGATAAGTGCATTCACAAATATTGTTAGTAGGGGCACTAATCTTAGAAGATCAGGGCCATAGCTTATTGAAAATGGTATCTGGTTGCCCTGTAGAGCACCCAAGTCTATTGCTAGCCAGAAGGGTTAGTCCATTTGGATTAGTTAGGTGTGCAGCAGGGGCAAGGCTTCTGCTCTCCGCATCCAGCACACTCTCTGACATTTAACATCAAAGTGTCATGACATCAGGATGCTAGATGTCCTGCCAACATCTCTATAGGAGGTCCTTTTAAACTTTCTCTCTCTCACAGCACTAGTTGCTTACTCCATATGAAAGTAAGGGCTGGAGAAGCCAAAAAATAACCACATATTGTCAAGGTAAGACTGATTGCTAAAACTACTACACATGCCTTCCCTTCCCTTCCCTTCCCTTCCCTTCCCTTCCTTCCTTCCCTTCCTTCCTTCCTTCAGTTCTTCTGCAATGTCACTTATTAAGACATTATAGAGGACTGAACCCAGTAATGGGCCCTGAGGTACTCCGTTGGTCACTCTCCCATCCATAGAGTAAATTCCATTTACTACCATCTCTGTCACCTATCCATCAACCAGCTTCACACTGAATTTACCACCTTAGAACCCACCCTCAAACTGCCCAGTTTCCTAATGAGCCTTCTATGTGGTACAGTGTTGAAGGCCTTGCTAACTTCAAAGTAGGCCATGTCCACCACATCACCCTGATCTGTTTCCCTGGTCACTAAGGTGATGAAACCCGTCAGATTTGTCTGAAATCACCCCCCCTCAGGAATCCATGCTGCCTCATATCTTGTAACGCACTCGATTCAAGATTTTCCACAATCCTTTCCTTCTGAAGTAATCCCATTAGCCTACCCAGCACTGGTGTCAGACTGACCAGTCTATAGTTTCCAGCCTCCCACCAAACTACCACTTTTATGAAGTAGAACTACATCTGCTCTCCTACAGTCCTCTGGAACCACTCCTATTTCCAGTGAATTGTTGACTAGGACTGTCAGAGGTGCAGCCGCTACCCTCCCTGAGTTCTCTCAACACCCTTGTGTGTACCCAGACAGGCTCCATAGATTTGCTCACTTTCAGATTAGCAAGTCTTGTTAGTACTCCCTCTTCTGTAAATGAACTTGTATTTACCTCCCTTACTCCAGTGTAACTGTTACTTTTAGTTGTTCCATTCCTTTCCCTTCCACCATGAAGACTGAACAGAAATACCTGTTCAGGATATTTGCTTTTTCCTGATCCTCCTCTGCACAGTTCCCCCTGACTTTTTAATCTCACAGTCCCTTCTCTTGTCTTCCTCTTCTCAACTATGTACTGAAACAATGTCTTTTCACCTTTAGTTAACCCTTTGGCTCCCTTTTCCTCAGTTTGAGCTGTTGTGCTCCTCACCACTTTCCCTGCTTCTCTTTTCCTTTCCTGATACATTTCCTTATATTGCCTCTCCATCTCTTTGTACCTTTGGAATGCTACCCTTTTTAGCCTTTATATTTTAAGCCACTTTCCTAAAGAACCATAGTGGTTTCGTTTCTTTTGCACAGAGTTTTGCTTCCATCACTATGCCATCCCTTTATTTGGCCCACTGTTTCTCCACCCCATGCTGGCTATCACCCCCCCCCCACATATTATATCATCTCTGAGGCAATCTACCCTCCTGAAGTCCAGGACCCTCATCATTATGTAGTTTGTTTCCTCTGCTATCCTTTTGACGAAACACACTCTGTGATGATCACAATTCACCAGGTGGCCTCCCACACGGATGTATACAATATTGGCCCTGTTAGTGAGCACGATGTCCAGTATTGCTCCATCGCAATTGGGCTCCCTGACTAGTTGCCTGAAAAAAAACACCTCCTGCAGGGAGTCTAGGATGTCAATGCTTCTGGCTAAGGCTGTGGCAGGGAAACTCCAGTCTATAGCTGGTAAATTGAAGTCCCCACCAGCAGCACATCCTCGTTTTCTGCCTTTGTGCTTATGGCTTCATCCAGAGCCTTATCGAGTTCTTCCCTATGTGTTGGAGCTCTCTAGATCACCCCAATGTGAATAGTGGCTCTGGCATCTGTCTCCAGAGTGACCTACAGTACCTCGAACCTCTACTCCCCTCAGTTACCCTGCATTCCCATCACTTTGATGCCCTACCTTACATGCAACACTACCCCTCCTCACTTCCTTCCCACCCTGTCCTTCCTCCTGGTGTGATTACACTTGGACTGCTGTTTGCAGTTCTAGAGTGCACACTTTAAGAAACATGGGGCTATAGTGCAGGCAGCACACAAAAGGGTTTCCAAAAGATCCAGGGACAACAAGGAAAGCTCTGTGAAGAAAGGCTTGAATACCTCACCATGTACATGCTGCAGGTCACACGATAGAGGGGATACATGATAGTTTTTGCACAAAATAAACAGACTTCACTGCAAAGCACTGTTCACACTGAGTGCAAACACATGAACAAGGGAAACTCTGTGAAACTGGTGGTAGGTAGAGTAGACTCAAAATGGATGTCAGGAAGTATTTCTTAACAGAAGGGTTGATTGTAAAGTGGAATAAATGACCAAAGGAAGTGATCTGTGCAGAAGTATTGCTGGGGTGAAAGAACAGGAGGGATAGGCATATGAAAATGTTTAAGGTGGAGGGTGAGGATGTCTCTTGCTCAGGGTGAGTGAGTAACTCCTTTGGTATACATAACATAGCAGGGACACTGGTTTACTGTGAATGAGAAAGTGCAAATTCCATTTTGCAAACTGGAAAAAACAATGCTGTCACCGGTGTCTGCAAAGCCAAAATCCATTTTTACTAGTGTTTTGTTTTGTATACTTTACTTAACAATTTTGTACACTGCTAGCATGCATTTTAGCAAATTTGACATCCACCATTGTACATCCATCCATCCTTTTACTGATTACAATTTATTTCAATAGGTACAAGTTGTGATGACAACACCAGCATTATGCCATCATCCCTACTGTGCGGAGGTGGCAGCAGCAGCAGCACTATGGCCCTCATCCCTACAGTGTGAAGGCAGCAGCAACAGCACTATGGTCCCCATCCCTCAGGTGTGATGGCAGCAAAAGCACTATGGTCCCCATCCCTCAGGTGTGATGGCAGCAGCAGCACTGCGGCCTCATTCCCTCAGGCATTATAGCAGCAGCATAACTATGTCCTCCAGCCCTTAGATGTGATGGCAGCACTAACACAACCAGTCCCCTCCGCATTGCACCAACTCACCCCCCTCAGATGCCACAGCAGCAGCACTTCAGACCCCCATTCCTCAGGTGTGAGGCAGCAACATAAGTACAGCCCCATTCCTGAGATGTGATGGCAGTGTCAACATATCCAGCTCCCACTGGCACCAATGCAGTCTGATCCCTTGTCACCAACACAGCTAGTCCTCTCTCTACTACGCCAACAGGCCCCCCCCCGATGTCAAACAGCCACTGCATCAAAACAGCCAATCTACTCCCCAAAAAGTAAACACAGCCAACTCACCTCAGCACCAATATGGACAGCCATGAACAAATATGGCTAATCACTCCACCACTCCTAAATAAATCCAGGATCTAATGTACCATTATTTTGCACTGTGGGTCAGTGCTATATGGAAAGGAGCCCCAGCTCTGCATGTCTTTTCATGTCACATATTCCATTAAAATAAAAATCGGAACAACTGCATTAAATAAAATAGTGTTTATAAGAAAGGTGCAGAAAGTGGTGCAAAAAATATTAACAGTGCAAAAACCTACATAAAAATGTGCACAAATGATACCCAGCAAAATACATAATAAACAGTGTGAAATTATAAACCAAATCCTGAAAAACTTGCAATTTAAAATGTGTATAAAATGGCAAAATAGTGTAGAAACATTTTAACTAAAACCCAGATACAGTACAGTAACCGCAACAATTTTTTTCAAAAACATAATGTGCAAAAATTGACTGTATAATAAATACAACGTGTAAACTGTGCAACAAAGAAAGAACAGTATAATATGCCAAAGAACGTGAAACACTAAAACAAGCAATCAACGCAACAAAACATTGACACTTTAAAATGGAGAGATAAATGTACCAGATAAATACAAATTATCTGTTTCAAAGCAGTGGCAACCAATCCATAACAAGCATAGTTATTTATTTAACATAAGCATTGAGAACAGTCTTAAATTGTCCACTGGCAGGTTTCTCTTTAGATTCATGTGGATCTGACCATATAATAAAAAGCATTTGTCAATGCCGAATGTTTGCTTGCTGACATTGGCATTGGTAGTGTAGGAGTTAGAAAGCTGCATAATAGGATTGGCAGTGAAGTATTGAACTGAAGCCAACCCAACCACCACCCTGCAGAGACTGACAGGCCTTTGGGTCGCCTTTGAGTCTTTGGGCATAACGGCCATGCCATTTCACCACACCCTACCCTGCAGACACCGACAAGTGTCACAGTGTGCCTTGGGGTCTTTGGCCCTTATGCTCACTCCATTCCATCAGGAAATATGATGAGATGGGTGCTGTATAGGAGAATGGGGTGAACGTTGGTGCCGAAGAGTCCAAGGCACACCTCGATGCCTCTCACTGGCTGCAGGGTGTGGAATGGTATGAGCATTACAGGTGAGAATCCCAAGTCACACCCCTGATGCCTGTCAATCTCTACAGGGTGGGGCGTTATTGTTGGAAACCCTAACGCCTCAGGCGTTCGTTGGCATTTTCACTCCAAATTTTCAAGATGTTTTTTTTGTGACCCCCACCTTATGAACAGTGGCAATATCAGTTCGTTAGCCAAAAGCTGATTTTGCACAGCGACTATGCCATTTTGCACCACAGGTGTGAAAACACATTTCGAACAGGATGTGAAAAATGACAGCAGTAATGTTCATGGGGAGGTGCAAAAAATGGCAATGTTGAAAATCTGCAGTGAAAATATTAAAAAAAAACTGGTGATGTCACAAGTGTGCATAAAAACTGAGCAACGCACACCCGTAATGCAATTAGTTTGGTGATTTTTTACAGCAGATTGTCAACACAGTCATTTTGGAACCTCCACTCATGAACAGTGTCACTGTGATTTTTTTAATCTGTCCCGAACAGTGATTTCCCACAGTGACCACACATTTCTGCACTGGAAGTGCAAAAACGCATTTTGGCCATGGTGTGAAAAATGACAGCTGTACTGTTCATAAGGAAGTGTAGAAAAATGTCAGTGGTGAAAATCTGGACTGAAAATATTAGATATCCATGTACTTACGAGGGTGCGTGGAACCAGCTCTATGGTCGCTCATAATACAGTCATTTTATGGAATTTTTTTTGCCAAATATTTAACATAGCCATTTTAACACCTCTGCTCATGAACATTGCCACTGTGATTTTCTTAATCTGTACGGAACATTGATTTCTCACACAGTCTGCACCATTGTGCACTACATGTGTGGAAACACATTTTGGGCAACGTGAAAAATGACAGCTGTACTGCTCATAAGGAGGTGTGGTAAAATGGCAATGTTGAAAATCTGGAGTGAAAATATTGAAAATTCACAAACTTATGAGCGTGCATAGGAACAGCACAACGCATGCTCATAAAACAGTCATTTTTGGGAATTTTTTCCCCAAATTTTCAACATAGGGTTTTTGGGGGCCTATCTCATTAACTGTGACACTGCCATTTCATAAATCAGTCCCAAAAGGTGGTTTCACGCAGTGACTGTGAAATCACCTTTAGGGGCAGATTAACAAAATGACAGTGACAGAATTCATGAGGTGGGGTCCCAAAAACCCCATGTTGAAGATTTGGTGAAAAAATTTCCAAAAATGCCTGAGATATGCATAAAAGTTGAAAAAACCCTATTTATTACATTATACAGCTTACCGGCATTTCCTCAGTTACCGGTTGGCTTTGAAGAGCGCAGATGTGTTCCCGGTCCACCGAAGAGCATCGTGCCAGACTCCGGAGGTAAGTATGGGGTGAGGTGGGGGTGTGGGGAGATAGGGTGTGCAGAGGGTGGGTGCAGGTGGGAAGGGGGGGTCAGGACAGTCAGCGAGGGAAGGTTTTTCTTGAAGGTTTTTTTTTTCTTGGACGATGCGGGACTTGTGCCATGCTTGGGCTGTTTGGGGGGGCAGTGGAGCCAACAGGGGATTGGGAACCCCCATCAGCCATACGGACTGTTGCCATGCTGGGGTGGGCTCCTAGTGTGGCACCCGGTTGTCTGTTTGGGGAGGGACATTGGAGCCGATGGGGGATTGGGCACCCCCGTCGGACATATGGACTGTTGCCACACTGGGGTGGGCTCCCAGTGTGGCACCTGTAACTCTGTTGAGGAGGGAGCACAGCAGAGCTGATGGGGGATCGGGCACCCCGTCGGCCGTACAGTGTGTGTGGGGGTGCATTAGCATGCAATATGCGTGCATGTGGGGGGCGCATGCGCATGCAGTATCTTCTCACTGCTCACTGAAGCAGAGCTCTCCCTTTGAACTGTACAGCACTGCATTTTCAACTGCTCTCATAGACAGCTGCAGCATTCATTGGAGAACTGTGGCCACGCCTGCAAACACACTGACTGCATTGGAAGACAGGGTGCCACACCTACGAAAACTATGTTTCTTGTGCATGCAGGCAAGCAAACATAAAAATGATCTCTCCACATCAGCACTGGAAACTGGTATGGAAACTGCCTTCTGAGCAGCTCTAGCCAACTCTGATAACTGAGCCTCAATGGACTTCCTATACTGACCAAGATCAAAGTCTGACTTCTCTGACAAGTCATTGGGGTCCTGTCTGATGTAGGCATCCCAGTCCTTCTGCAGAGCAGCAGTGTTGTGGAGTCAAAACATTGGACTGTCCTGTGCATACTGTTGTAGTACTTATTAAGTTTTAGGCAGGTTGAAAGGATCTAGTATGCTGCATGACTTGAAGAACTGTAGTGCTGCAGTGAATGCTTTTTTGAAGCAACAAAATGTGATACTGCTTGCCTTGGGCTCTTAGTTTATTTAGATGCTCATTTGTGTTTTCTCCAAAGGTTTCCATTTTAATCACACCAACCTCAAATTTGTTCCGTATTGCCATCGGTGTATCGTAGGTGGACACGGCTAATGGCTTGCCTTTGATTTGCAGCATGTGTAGCACCTCGATTATATCAGTACTGTTTTCTGCCAGAATTGCAGTATGAACTTGAAGGTTACCCACTCATTCTGCTGTAGCCCCTAGGTGGTGTTACTTCTAGTGTTACACCCCCTGCCTACTACCTAGGAGCTAGGCTGAGGGGTTTGGATTGTTTAACTTATAACAAGTCTAAACAATGAGCAGTGCCTCCACTCAGAGTGTACTTTTATGTAAGCTAGCTGTTACTTGGTATAACCCCATGACATGTTATACCACCCACAAAGACCATTTGCCACCCCCAAAGTTGACTCATAAGCATTTCCACAGATTTCAGACATTTTTCAGCTAATGACTCTAATAATATGCTCACACATGATAATTTAGCGAAAACAGTAATAATAGATTTATTTAGGGGACATAAGAGTTAGGAAAGGGGGACAGGAGGAATAGAGGTTATGCTGATTGTTATATACAAAATGTACAAGGTTTTGGTTTTGTTTGCTGGTAAACCCTTCAGCTGGGTGGCTACTAGATTAATAGAGAAGGCAATCACAATTCAACCAGTCATTGATACCCAGAGGCCTGGCTATCTAAGCTGCTGACTAAATCAGTTGTTACATATACCATTTTCCCCACCACTGGTACCAGTCCCAGAGACAGATGAAACCCCACAATCTTACACTATACACTTTGTACCCAGATAACAAAGTCCTGGATGTTGCAGGCCTGGTGGGTGTTGCAGCTAGTAGAGTTAGGGTGTTGCAGCTAGTAGAGTTGGCCGGCTTTGATTAGAATGAAGGGGCAAACTTGGAAACAATTTTCAACAATGCCTGATGATCCTTATTGATGATGCAGGGACTGGCCTGCAATTGTCAGAGTATCAGGGGTTGCCCTGCTGGTCACAGAAAGGTAGAGATTGCCCTGCAGGTCGCAGACTGAACATTTTAGAAAAGGCAACTGATCTGGGTTACCATGGCTAGGTCTTAGATTCTCAAATCCTGAACATTCAGCACAATGCAAATAGTAGTCACATCTAGTACATTCATATGCCAATACTTTTCTCAAGCATCTCTACTCTTAGATGTAGTCACATCCAGTACATTCATACACCAGTACTTTTCTCAAGCATCTTTACTCTCAGACAAAGTCACATCCAGTAAATTTAGATACCAATACTTTTTCTCAAGCATCTTTACTATCAGACGAAGTCAAGCAATGTGGAAATATGTCATTTCCAGATGTATAACTCAGACATACAGTAGCAAACTCTAGGGCCTCGTGACCTCATTGAAGTGGCAACACAACTATGGGTGGCAGCTCCAACAGGGCAGCCTTGATCCATAGCGGGTACAGAGAGATAGCAGCACATTTACGTGATTCAACTACACAGAACTCAATACACCTGCACTTTGCCATCTGGGCAGCAGACAAGGTGCAAACAGGATACACACTAGAAGGAACAGTCTCTTTGGGCAAAACGGCCCAGATTAGTTACTTTCACAGATATTCTCAACTTAGAGGATAGGGGGCATGTTGGCCCCAAGGTTACATATTTAATTTAGCTGGCATAAATAATTGCAAGGGCCAGCAGACCCACAGATTAAGCTGCAGAACTCCCTTGCACCGGGGGTACAAAGGTACTCATGCAGGTCATCCACGGGTGGTCATCAGCTATTAAAGGCATCCTGATGTCTTCAGTCCTCTCACAACTGAGGTTTTGGTCAGTGCTCTCACAGCTGCATGATGACATCTGGTCTTCAGTCCACATCTTTCTCCAGTGTGGGAGGAAGGGGTAGCACCTGAAGGACATCTCTGGCAACCTCCAGGCTAGTAGGTACAAAACTTGACTAAGTTACTTTAACTTTAAATGAAATAATAAAGAGGCAAATCCCCTCCAAGCTGGAGAGGAAAAACTGGAACTCCAGACTTGGCAGCATGACTGGGCCCCCTCCCCCAAGGGGGGGGTCCTACTCGAATCCGTAGGATGAAAACTGTCTCTCAGTCTCTGGGCCAGAAATCTGGCAAAATACAGGGTTACACTGTCTCTTATAATGCTTTCCAATGGATTCTGATTGGCTGTGGTGATGGGGTGATTGGCATCCGATTGGCTGGAGGACCTGTCAATCACAGAAATGAATAATGCATGAAGCTTATGCAATGCACTGTTTAGTGTTTTGGTGCCTAGAATTTGGTCCCTGTGAGGCCCTATGAGCACATCACATTTACCCATGAGCTGTTGGGAATGTCCTACAAGTCCTGGCTTTGTATTCCTGGCTTTCCAATTGGCTGTTGCTGCTTGCAATGGCTGCTCAATCCACTGTCCCTTTACGAGATTAGATACAGTCCTGAAATAAAGTTCTGGTGCAGCCAGGGATAAACAAATATTTGCTCCAATGCCACACAGTTCTGTAGCTCAGAAGGTATACTTGCTGTTGCTGCACAGATAAACTGAATTACCCAGTTAGTTTTCTTGTCACTGCTGCAAATGTTTATGCTCCTCTGCAGCTGCAGACAGGCTGACCAGTTGAGTCCCAATAAAGTTCTGGTACAGCCAGGAAGAAGTATTTCTTTTAAATAAAACACTTTTCTCCATTTTTACACATCTTCCCCATACACACAGCAGCAAGTTAAAATATAAAAAAAAAAATTTTTTTTCTTTTCTCAGCCACAGCAGAGAACAGCTGCCCTGTGTGCAGACAGGCACTAATGAAAGAAAGGCACTAGTCATGCATGAGTGATTCCAGCTGTCCTGGGGGCAGAACAACAAACAGGAGATTGCTGTCAGACGTTCTGAGCCCCAAGGGGCTGGATTATTGCTTGTGCTGAAGGCTGGGGCACCAGAGGTGTAGAAACAGAACCTTGGGGAGCAGCAAAAACTTACAGGCAGTAACGGGAACACCCAGAAAGAGACAGGAGGAAATAGGACGACAATGTGGCAGGTAAGCCCAGGCAGACATTCCTGGGACCCTCATTTGCAGGGCTGTTACACTGTCCCATGGCAACAGACTTTGGCATCTGCCCCAAGGGTGTGCCAAGCCTGGCACACTTGGGTACCATCTACACAATAAACATTAAACATTTGGAAAACACTTTGTCTCATCTTAGGCGTATGGCTTCCTAGTCAACATTGGTTACCATAGCATCCTGATCTAGACAAATGCATTCTATTCTAAACAAAAAAAACATTTTCTTAATCACTGTGAACATTAAAAGATGTTCCATAGTAAAGGGGGGTCTTAATAAACAAGATTTTAAAGTGCAAAAATATATTTCTGTGCAGTTCTACTTTTGGCCAATAGGGGGCCATGCACACACCCATTAACATTCACTGAGCCAACAGTGAACAGGCTTGCAGCAGTTTTGGTGCCAAAATACACTTCTAACAGCTAGGTGGTGGCAGCCATTTTAAGGGTCCCAATGCATACAAAATGCGGGGTTCCATGCTGGTTTTGCGTGTGGCGTACAATGCAATCCCAGTGGTGCCTCCATTGTGTAACCCCTAGGTGGTGCTACTGCTAGTGTTACACCCCTGCCTACTACCTAGGAGTTAGGCTGAGGGGTTTGGGTTCATTAACTTATAGCAAGTTTAAAGACTGTGCAGTGCCTCCACTTAGAGTATACTTTTACATGGGCTAGCTGTTACTTGGTATAACCCTCGATATGTTATACCACCCCCAGATACCATTTGCCACCTCCAAATGTGACCCATAAGTATTTGCCAACATTTCAGACATTTTGCAATTAATGACTCTCTCTAATAATATGCTCACACATGATGATTTTGCAAAAACAGTAATAATAGATTTATTTAGGAGACATAGGAGTTAGGAAAGGGGAACAGGAGGAATAGAGGTTATGCTGATTGCTATATACAAAATGTGCAAGGTTTTGGTTTGTTTGCTGGTGAACTCTCCAGCTGAGTGGCTACTAGATTAATAGAAAAGACAATCACAATTCAGCCAAATATGGATACCCAGAGCCCTGGCTATCTAAGCTGCTGATTAAATCAGTTGTTACATATACCATTTTCCACAGCACTGGTACCAGATACAGATGAAATCCCACAATCTCGCACTATACACTGGGTACCCAGATACCAAAGTCCTGTATGTTGCAGGCCTGATGTGTGTTGCAGCTGGTCAAGTTGGCTGACTTTGATTAGAAGGAAGGGGCAAACTTGGAAACAACTTTCAACAATGGCTGTTGATCCTTATCAATTATGCAGGGATTACCTTCAATTAGCAGAGTAGCAGGGGTTTCCCTGCTTGTCACAGAAAGGCGGAGATTGCCCTGCAGGTCACAGACTGAACATTTCAGAAAAGGCAACTGATCTGGGTATCCTTGATTAGATCTTAGATTTGTAGATCCTGAACATTCAGCACAATGCAAATTGTAGTCACATTCAGTACAGTCATATACCAGTACTTTTCTCAAGCATCTTTATTATCAGATGAAGTCACATCCAGTACATTTATATACCAATACTCTTTCTCAAGCATCGTTACTATCAGACAAAGTTAAGCAATGTGGAAATATGTCATTTCCAGACATGTACCTCAGACATAGCAAACTCAAGGGCCTCATGTCCTCATTGAAGTGGCAACACGACTATGGCTGGCAGCACCAACAGGGCAGTCTTGATCGATAGAAGGTACAGAGAGGTATCAGCAAATTTATATGATTCAACTGCACGTAACTCAATACACCTGGACTGGGCCATCTGGGCAGCAGGCAAGGTGCAAACAGGATACACACTAGAAGGAACAGTTTCTTCGGGCAAAGCGGCCCAGACTAGTTACTTCCTCAGAAATTCTCAACTTAGAAGATAGGCGGCATGTCAGCCCCAATGTTATGTATTTCATTTATCTGGCATAAATAATTGCAAGGGCCAGCAGATCCATAGATTAACTTGCATAATTTCTCCCTTGCACCGGGGGGGGGGGGTACAAGTGTACTCACACAGGTCCTCCACTGGTGGTCATCCACTATTAAAGGCATCCTGACATCTTCAGTCCTCTCACAGCTGAGGTTTTGGTCAGTGCTCTCACTGCTGCATGATGACATCTAGTCTGTGGGCCATATCTTTCCCCAATGCAGAATGCAGGTCATCCACGGGTGGTCATCAGCTATTAAAGGCATCCTGATGTCTTCAGTCCTCTCACAACTGAGGTTTTGGTCAGTGCTCTCACAGCTACATGATGACATCTGGTCTTCAGTCCGCATCTTTCCCCAATGTGGGAGGGAGGGGTAGCACCTAAAGGACATCTCTGGCAACCTCCAGGCTAGTAGGTACAAAACTTGACCAAGTTACTTTAACTTTAAGATAAATATTAAAGAGGCAAATCCCCTCCAAGCTGGAGAGAATAAACTGGAACACCAGGCTTGTCAGCATGACTGAGGCCTGGGCTCCTCCCACAAGGGGGGTCTTTCTCGAATCTGCAGGGTGGAAACTGTCTCTCAGTCTCTGGGCTGGAAATCTGGCAAATCGCTGGCTTACACTCTCTCTTATAGGGCTTTTCTAAGGATCCTGATTGGCTGTGGTGATGAGGTGATTGGCCTCTGATTGGCTGGAGGACCTGTTAATCACAGAAATGAATAATGCATGAAGCTTACTCAATGCACTGTTTGTCTGGTGTTTTGGTGCCTAGAATTTGGTATCTGTAAGTCCCCATGAGCACTTGGCATTTACCCATGAGCTTTTGTGAATGTCCCACAAGTCCTGTCTTTGTATTCCTGGCTTTCCAATTGGCAGTGGCTGCTTGCAATGGCCGCTCAACCCACTGTCCCTTTAGCAGATTAGATATAGCCCTGAAATAAAGTTCTGGTGCAGCCAGGGATAAAAAAGTATATGCCCCACAGTTCTGTAGCTCAGAGGGTATACATGCTGTTGCTGCGCAGAGAAACTGAATTAACAGGTTATTTTTCAGCTGGCCCAGTGGCGCTGAGGGTTGAGGTGCTGGACGCCAGACATCACGTCACGCCGGCGACCCGGGTTTGGGAATGAGCCCGGACCATCAGGGGTCGGTAGGGATGAGAGAAGATTGAGCATCCATTGGACTGGTCTCCTCTCTTAGGGAGGGATCCAGGAGTAGCCCGGTGCAGCAGTGGCCCCTGGTGGAGACTGGTGGCACGACTACACTCTCGTGCTCATACAGTAAGGGGACGACGTCAGACAGCTGCCTCTGGACGTAGGTGGGAGCACCTATCTTATGGGCTGTGCAGCATTGCACATCTCACGTTGGGGGGGCAACTAAGAACATGGAAAAACCCAGCGCCGAGGATCAGGCGACAGCACCTATCCACCATGCCCAATGCTGGGCTCTCCACAGGCGGCCTTCAATTTCCTGGATCCACTCCTTGTCCGATGTCAGAGTCTGACTCATAAGTGCACCCAGGTAGGAGGGGCAACCCACCACGGATAGGGTTAGCCGGGGGTACTGGCATCGGGGAGGAGGGAGAGAGGAGGCTTAACTCAGGGATCTTCAGGCAGGCAGGACAAGGCTAGGTTGCCTGAGAGAGGACCTCAGAGCCATGACCGGAGGCAAAAAGAATTGAAAAAAACAACAAAAAAAAGTTAGTTTTCCTGTCACGACTGCAAATGTTTAAGCTCCCCTGCAGCAGCAAACAGGCTGACAGAGTGAGTCCCAATAAAGTTCTGGTACAGCCAGGAAGAAGCATTTCTTTTAAATAAAACACTTTTTCCCCTTTTTCACATCTCCCCCATATGCACAGCAGCAAGTTAAAATATAAAAAAAAAAAATGTTTTTTTCTTGGCCACAGCCAAGAACAGTTGCCCTGGGGAAAGAAGGCACTAATGAAAGTAAGGCCCTAGTGATGCCTGTACAATTCCTGCAGCCCTGGGGGAAGAACAACGAATAGGAGATTGCGGTTGGACATTCTGAGTCCCGAGGGGCTGGATTATCACTTGAGCTGCAAGCTAGGGCACCAGAGGGGTAGAAACAGAACCTTAGAAGGCAGCAAAAACTTGCAGGCAGGAAAGGGAACACTCGGGAAGAGATGGGAGGGAAACAGGGCCACAAGGTGGCAGGTAAGCCCAAGCAGACATTCCCAAACCCCCATTTGTAGGGGGGTTACACTGCAAATAAATCACGTAGTGATTTCATCAAATTTGCCTCTCTTGGATCTTGCTAAAAGAAATCTCTTAAATGTTGCAAATGGATGACATATTATTTCACAGCCTCAAAGCATGTGTTCCAGTGTGTGAGTACTGGAACAGGAGGTAAAGTGTTGTTCTCCACACCCATTTCTATGAGGAATGCCAGGTACTCCAGTTTTGGTTTTTGGGACTTCTGGAATGCATATTTAATCTGTGCCACAAGTTTATTCACCAACTGAAAATGGTCGATCCATATGTCTCCTATAAGTGACAGGACATGTGCCAAGCAACTGACATGGATGACATGTTCCCCAGTAACTCTCTGTAATGCATCGTTGAAACACTGAATCATATATCTGGCATTGTCACTGACAAAGCTGACAGCTTGATCCATCTCCACCTCATTGTTCTATAAAGTCTTCAGAACTGCTGCCACGACAGTTGAATGGTTCACTGCAACCAACTCTGTGGTATTTGCAATGTAGGATTTACCACCCTCCATAACCAGAAAAATGTTCAGTATACACAGAGCATCTGCATCTGTGGATTCTTCACATATTACTGTGATGCTCCTTCCTTTACCCTGTTGACAAATTGCCTCTTCCAATACTTTCTGCAGTTTTGGCAGGTAGTTCTGATGGAGAGTGTCAGCCTTTGGAAGTGCCCCTGTGCCCCTGATGTACTTTCCCATCCAGTCTCTGAGGCAGGGTTGACTGAGATTTTCAATAGGCATATTGACCCCACACCAAGTCCTCAATGTGTTAAGAACTGTTTCTTCAGTTGACGCAGCAGCAGAAGTGGTGGTGTTAAAACATATAAGCAATGTCACCTGTCTGGTCTCACTTTTATCCTTCTAGCTCATGTTTTTTAATTGCTTCTTGCTGTTGCAGTGGTCTGCAAAAGTATCCGTCCTTGTGTGGTCCACTGGATGAGCACAAAACCAGCAGAACATTTTCCCTCCATCTTTTTACATTCCCATTGACTTGAACTGCAGTGCACAGTCTTTTACAGTAACAGTGCTGATTTTTGCCATTTTTACAGCTGCAGTAGGCGAAGCCTGCAGATGTTTTGCATGTATAAAAGGAGTGATGTCATGTTTTCTGTCTGTGGTACTGACTGAAGGTGTAAATAGTCTCTTCCACCTTACCCTCCTCCAAGCAATGTTTTCCACCCTCAAATAAATAAGCTTTCATGTTAGTCAATGGTTGCAGGGTACTATTTTCTTTCTTAAATGGGTGGTGCAAGAACTGGAACCTGAGTAGTGGGAGGCAGCATTAGTTTTTTTGGCGGGGGGAGTAAGATCCACCCCGCCTCCACCCGAGAAGCTCCTAAAGACCCACCTCCAACATTTTTTGATTCATGTGGGAGGGGCATGAGGTGGTTCTATCATGCTGTAACCAGACACACTAGTATGAGACCTGTATCAGCCAACAGAACAAGTCTGTGCAATGATGAGGTTGTGGAGCCCCTGCATTTTATTAAGGACTAGGAGAACAGAAGATACATAATGCCTTTATTAAGGACTAGGAGAACAGATGATATTTAATGCCTTCAAATTGACTTAACAAAACTTTGGAACAAATGATTATCAGAGCCACCTGGGGCCTCAGAAGGAGACAGCAATTAAGGAGTGAAACTACAGCTCCCAAGGAAAACAATAGACACAGCATTCTAATTTACAGTAAGAGCCACAGGGTTTCTTTAAACATTTATATACTAAAAACATAAAGTTCAGCTTTTGGGATTAACAATATTTGTTTACCATATTCAATATATATATATATATATATATATATATATATATATATATATATATTATGGTAGCATGGTAGTGCTACCATAGTTAGGGCTGAGTAGCACTTTTAAGGCTAAAGGGTCAAACTTTGCACCTTAATAACTTTGCCGCCGTTCAACTGATTTGCCTAAAATTTGGAATGCATGCTCAAGAACCTGGTTTCTACCAACTTTCGTACTGGTCAGATATATGGCTGCAGAGTTACGAAGTGTGATCTGTGCTCACGTTTACACTTTCCGGTGAATTCTTTGCTCACTTCTACAGGTTGCACGGTTTGTGTGACGGTCTGAAAACTTCAGGGAATGTGTGTCCAGGGTCCCTGATGTGCCTTTCAAAGATTTCATGAAAAAATCTTAAACAGTTCAAAAGTTATTCAAAAAACAAGTTCCCATTATAAGTCGATGGGAAAAGTTAACAGAAAGTTCGACAGTGTCGCAAATGCACTTTTTAGTGTCGCAAATGGCCCTAGTAGTGTCACAAATCCACCATTTTGTTTTCAGTTGGTGATCAGAAAAATGCTTGGCATTTAAATTTAGGACCCTCTAGCAACACAATTACTTTTGTGTTCACCTAGTCGGACCCTGAGGATGCTAGCCATGTCTTTATTTTGTGGTGAAACACCTTAGAAATATGTTTTTCAAATTTCTGGAAAAAGTAGTGTCACAAAGTAGTGTTGCACTCATGACACTTTCGCAAATTCTTGTGAAAACTTTTGCAAATCACGACACTACTGTTTCAGACTATGGCCAAAATGACAGCAGTTCTTTACCACCCTGCTGCAAAAGAACGGTTTGGTCTTTTGAGCTGAAATTTGGAGGGAACGCAGCCAACACCTCACAGATGTGCTTTTTGGCGGTTTGGTGAAAAAAATATTACATGGCTGCAAAGTTATGAAACTCTGAAATTGATGGTTTTTTCCCATAGACTAGCATGGTGGAGTACGCCACTTCGGGGCTCGTATCTTGAAAGTGATGCGAGATACAGATTTTTTGCAAAAACCTAGCCAGGAAAATCATGATTTTTTTGAAATTTAAATTTTTTTTCTATGTCATGCGGTTGCTAAGATATTAGCAATTAAGTACTTCCAATGCTTGTTTTAAGCTTCGGTGCCCATTACAATGCATACATTATTTGTGTTTCTCTATGCACCTGTTTGGCAAAAACAGGGTATGCACTTCCATTACTGTTACAGTTACTGTTTCCACTTGCGTTTATGTCCCTGTTTGTGTTACTGTTCCCATGTACGCCACCATGTGTGTTACCCTTTGCGTTCTCATGTGTGTGCTTACGTTTTCGTTACTGTTACCATTTGCGTTTCCACTACTGTTTTTGTTTGCATTTTTTTTTGGCATCACCATGCGCATTGTCATTTGCATTTCCGGCAGCCCTTTCATTTGCATTTCCATTTCTCTTTCGTTTTGCGTCTTCCTTGCAGTTACTGTTACCATTTGCATTTGCAATTGTGTTACTATGCCTGTGCACATTACGCTTTATGTTTCCATAAACGCTTGCATTTCCTTTGCTTTCTGTTTCCTTTGCTGTTATTGTTGCTGTTATCATTACCATTTACGTTTACAATTGCGGTACTGCGTCCGTGCGTGTTTCGGTTTGCGTTTCCGTACGTGCTTCTGTTCTCATTTCCATTTCTGTTCCCTTTGGTGTAATTCTTCATGTTAACTTTACCGTTTGCATTTACAATTGCGGTACCGTGCCTGAGTATGTTACGGTTTGCATTTGCGTGTGTGCTTGTGTTCACGTTTCCATTTCTTTCCCTTTTGCATTCTTTTTGCAGTGACTATTAACATTTCTGTTTAAAGTACTGCTGCCATCACTGTTCGCATTACCAGTTGTGTTTTCATATTCGCTTCAATGTCCGTTTGCGACACTGTTCTCTTCAGCATCACTTTGAGCTTGTGTTTTTATTAATGTTTACTTTACCATTTACATTTGTGTTACCATGTGCGCCACTGTTGGAGCTTCTGTTTGCATTGCTGCTCCTGTTACTATGTCACAAGACATCACGTGGCTGGAGTGTGGGGCCCTTTGGGCCCCGAGCTGCCACTGCCACATTACATTCACTATTTCTCATCATCATTCTCAAAAAGAAGGGAAATTAGAGGCAAAAAACTCCATTTAATGCATCAGTTAAGGTTGTTCCACAGTGATAAAAGTGACTAAATTCAATGTTAGGGTTGAAAGCCCCCCTTGGATCCCTCCAGCCCACCCCCCCATCCAGCATTGGGGTGCGCATTGGGGTCGTTGGCCCTAACTCTCACCCCATCACATGTGTAAAGAAGCTGAGGAGTAGGAGAATGGGGTGAGAGTTAGGACCAACAACCCCAATGAGCACCCCAATGCCAGAGGGAGGTGACTTTTGTCACTGTGGAACAATCCTAACTGATGCATTAAACAGAGTTTTTTGCCTCTAATATATATATATATATATATATGTAGAGAGAGAGAGAGAAAGAGAAAGAGAGTTTTATACATTCATTCTTTGGCTTCAAAATGGCAAAACAGTCCATTATACACACTTAAAACAGACATTTAAAATATGTTCTTTTCAGGCTAGAACAGGAGACCAGATCAGCATGAAATTTTTTCCATTTCAAAAATGGAAGTTGCAGTCCCAAACAACTCTTGCCCCCCCTTCCCAAATTGTTTACCTCTGCATGTCTCGTTGGTAGAATGCCTGATCCGTGTGTTTTTTTTTTTTAATAGCAGCCTACTCTCTGGCCAGAGAAAGAGCTCACCTTGCTCCTGGGGACACTTAGCATATCCCAAACCACTGACTGTCATCATTTACGTTAGTCCAGTTAGAAGAAAGGTGCTACTTCTTTTTATCATTAAGTTAAAAAAAAAAAAGAGGAAAGGCCTAATATCTTGAAAAAGATTTAAGAAAAAATTATTCTGCACTTACCTTGAGACCCATTTTTTCAGCTCTCCTCTTTATAATCAGAGCTGCTGATGCCACAGTGAAAACTTTGAAAAAACTAATAACTTGGTACAACTCAGTTTACATTTTAAATATATTCTGTAGATTTATCCTGTCTATCTTTTATTACAGAGGAAATTTGGATGAATATATGATCTTCATCTGTTAGAGTTCATCTGTCTCTATAGCTTACTCCCTGCTTCACGTCATAATGCTATGTTGTGACATCACAGTCTGCTGTCATGGAAGTAACTGTGATGTCACAAGCCATGCATTATGACCTCAGGTAGGGAGAAAGCACCAGGAATACATGGACACTTCAGGAGCAGTGGTTCTCTTTTCATGCAAATGGCCTCAGTAAAAAATAATGGGGGGAAAAATACAGAACTAATGTGAAATATAAACTGAACAGTGTCTAAATATAATGTTTTCTTTCACTTATCCTGAAAGTGTCAGATGCTCTTTAAGACTGGCACTCTGCTTGGAGAAAGGTGGCAACATGTATGTTTCAGTGCTAAACTATAACACAATTGCTTTCATTGTTTTTCCCTGTACTAGAACTGTTTTAAGACATTCCAATACATGCTTAAACCCATAGGTGAATAGTGACATCAAAATAGTGCTGCTTGAAAAGTTTTTCAACCCAAATTAGTGAACATGACTGTGATTCTTGGGGCAGTTGCCTCTCCAAAGACTATCATGACTATAATTTCTCCCTCTGTCTGTCTGTCTAACTGTATGTCTATTTATGTAATTATCTATAGTTCTATCAATTGCATCTGTCCCTATTTTTACCTACTGTGGGAGGGATGTTCAAAGTGGTTGTGCATAGCACAAGTGGGATGCGCCAGCGCAATAGCGGACATGCACCAATGAGCAATATTCAGTGGGTGACAATGCACAGCGCATATCGCAGTGTGCCAATGCGCATGCCTAAAGAATGCATGTGCAAGTGCAGGGGGCATAGCCATGAATAAGCTGCACAGTGCGGTATTCAACAGCAAGCTGATGGAGCAAGCACGGAGCAACAAGGACATGTGCAGAGAAAGTTGAACCGATAAAAGGATGAAGCAAGCAGGGATGGAGGCTTGCACTCAAGGGAGCAGGGGTGAGAGACAGAGAGAGAGATGGAGAGAGAGACAGAGAGAGGCAGAGAGAGACAGAGAGAGGGTCAGTGGACAAGCAGGACAGCAGCAGGGGTGCAGGACAGGCATAGAGGCAGGAGGTGCAATAGGCTATGGGACAGGGAGCGTGACCCTAACTGTGCCTGTGAGTGTGAGCTGACCAGAGTGTGTATGTGTGGGTCCCCAACACAGGAGTGCATCCAGTGCAGGGGCTCAGGCAGCAGCACACAGCCAGGGTAGCCCAGGGAGTCATCCGCAGAGGGGGAGCAGAACAGGCCAGGCCATGGCCAGTGCAATATTTCAGATGGAGGCTGTAATGAGGGGTGTGAGGAGGCAGGAGGCATAGCGGTGCAGCTGTGGAAGGGCCCAGTGGTGGTATATCCAGAACAGATGGTACCGTGCCTGCACCACCTTCGAACAGTACAGTGACACCAAGATTGTGGGCCGATACTGCCTGAACCAGGTGATTCTGAGGCAGCTCTGTGAGCTATGCAGTGATGAGATGCAGGCATCCATGAGACGGAGCCATGCCCTGTTGGTGGAGACCAAGGTCATGGCTGTGATGTGCCTGCTCACCACAGGTACCTTCCAGAGACCAACAGGGGACACCACAGGCATAACCCAGTCGGCCGCATCATGGCTCCTCACACAATTCCTCAGTGCACTGCTGCCACATGCTGTGGAATACATCCACTTCCCCAGCACACAGGTGGAGTGTACAGCAAACAAGCAGGAGATCCACAGGGTTGCATGTATACCTGGCATGCTAGGGGCCATTGACTGCACCCACTTAGGCATCTGCACACCACTGGGGCTGGTGGGGGTGGCCTACATCAACAGGAAGGGCTATGCCATTGTTAACTGCCAGGTGGTGTGCAATACCAAGGGGCACATAATCAATATCTGTGCCACACACCCGGTGGGGCAGATGATGCCTTCATCTGGCACCAGTCTGCACTGTGCCACAGATTTGAGAGTGGGGACAGTCCCACCGGCCACCTAGTAGGTGAGTATGCAGCTAGAATGGGCAGCCTTGAGCAAAAGGGCAGGGTGTGGGGGGTGTAGGTGGGGGGGCAGCCACACAGACCAAAATGCTAACCCATCATGTCCCCACACTGGAGACAGCGGATACCCACTCAGGCCCTGGCTGCTCACCCTGTACCAGTGCCCATTGACCCCAGCACAGGAGAGATTCAATGAGGCACATGCCAACACATGGAACATCATCGAGCGTGTGTTTGGACTGCGGAAGGCATGCTTCCAGTGCCTGCACAGGTCTGGTGGTGCCCTACAGTACAGCCCCTTGAAGACCTGTGGCCTATTCCTGGCCTGCTGTGTGCTACACAACATGGAAACTGACCATGGGATAGCTGCCAAGGTCAAAGAAGGGAACAGCAGTGGGGACAATGCGGACACCTGGCCATGTGATGGTGGGCAGCCCCCCCCCGGGCGACGGGAACCCCAGCTGCACAGGATGGCCCAGCAGCACCAGAACACCATTGCAGAGGAGCAGTACGGTGCATGCAGGTAGGTGAACATGACTACACACACATGTCCCAGGGTCCAGGGCACAGTATACAGGCATGCCTGGCTAGGCCCCACAACAGACATGGCTGTAGGGCAGCGTGACAGACATGGGACAGGACTTCATGGAAGCACCCTTTATGGCACTGTGGACCCCACCCACATATCCCCACACACCTCCACACACACAAGCACAGTCACACAGGTACCCACACACGCACACCCCGAAGCCACCAATGGGCATGTGTCAGATGCTGAACACCAGTGCACAGTGGCGGCCGGTGCTCTGATGGCATTATCATAGACATGCTATGGTGGCCAGTGGCCAGGTGGGTGTGCACAAGGTGGGCATGTTGTGTGGTCCATGGACATCATGGCCCTGGGACACACATTCACATGCCTCACCACTGTGCATACAAGGCTGCGGCAGGCAGCGGACAGGCAGGGTGGTAGACCATGACCGCCGTGCAGTTGCACGGCCACCACATACATGTGGACGGCTCCACTGAGACCACCCAGCACATGTAGGCTGTGTGACAACCACAGGGGGTGTCACAGACATTCCTCCAGGTGTATCACTGCAGGAACGTGACTGGTCTTTCACAGGTATCTGCAGCCCCCCGAACAGGCCCACTCCAGGCATGCCCAGAATGCCCACAGTGGATCCTGGCGATGACAATGCCAGGGTCGCACGACGCTGGGACCGAGGGGTGGAGAATGCACTCTTCGATGACTGCTGTGGATGGCCCTACACCAGGGTGGCCAGTTGTGCCAGGCCAGCCATGACTGCAGCGATGAGCCAATCCAGGCCTGCGGTTGTGTCCTCCTGAATGCGTGTGGCCTTGGCCAGGAGCTGCTCATAGTCCTGGTCACACCTCCCTGTGGACTGGTGCAGCTCCATTTGGAGTGCACACACCCCTGCCATGACCTGTACCTGTTGCACCATGGATGCCCTGAGCAGACGGGTGTGCTCGGTTAAAGGGTTGGCACCCTGGGGGGTTTGGGCATTGTGCTGACCTATGGGAGGTGTGCGGCCCCATGGCACGGCCCCCGCACAGGTGGAGGCTGCACAGTGGAGCCCCCTTGGGCCTGTACTGTGTGCAGTTCAATGGCAGTGGGCACTGCACACAGACCCCCTCGGCACCATCCTGCTGCCACTGCTGCCCATCCAGCCGCTGTGCACGTGACGGCACTGGGGAGGCTGTACCACCACCTCCACAAAGTATGGACTGCACTGCATCTATGTCGTCCACTGCCTCACTGGGCGGTGTGGCTGGTGGGAAGACAACCGCCACCTTGGCACCATCTGTGCTGCCATGTCCATTGCATGGTATGGGTGCTTCCCCCTGTTCGGCATCACCACTGTCCAGGATAACAGTCACGTCGTCATCGGTCCCAGACCCTGACCTGATCTGTATCTCAGCATACTGGACACCATGGCTGGCATCCCACTGTAACACTGCCAGGGCCTCATCCATGACCAACGCCACATGCATCCAGTCAGACAGTGGGGTTGGGCTGGCAGTGGTCCGGACCACTGACACCAGTGGAGGTGGATGAGCGCTCCTCCAGGTCCAGGACAGCCCCCAAGATGGGCACCACCACTCCTGCAGCTGTACACAGGTGCTCAGGATCTGTACGGGAACACAAATGTGTTAGTGCTGCTGCCATGCACCCCTGCCCCTGGCACCCCGCACCCATCCCCATGCACTGCAGTACCTACCATGCAATGATGGGTTGCCCCCCCATCTGGAATACACCACTGGGTATGCCCTCAACAGAGCTGCACTGCATGATCACCACCACTAGCTCCTCCTGCAGTGTCAGCTGTGGCACTTTGGGCTGTCCACCTCCCGTGGTAGCACATGTGGCCCAGATGGCAGCCACCTTCTCCTTTATCCACCTCCAGTCCATGCCCACCTTCTTCTTGCACTCCTGTGTTGACCTCTGATGGCTTCCCTGCTGGTTCACAGCCCTGACCACTCCCTCCCATGCAGCTGCCCTGGCCTGTGGGGTGCCTGTTGAGCCACTCATAAGGGACTCCTGGTCCAGGTATGCATCAAATAGGGCATTGCACTCTGCCCTCATGAAGTTGGGACTGTGCCTCCATGCAGGCCCCTGCTCCTCAACCTCCTCATGCTCCAACATGCTCACTCCTGTGGGTGAGGACATGTGGTTAGTGCTTGCTGCCACACACGGGGCCACCCCTACTCCACTGTCCCGACATGTCCACTGACTGGTGTCATACCTCTGAAGGATACAATACCAGTCTGGTCCCTGTGCAGTCCCATGGTGCCTTTATAGCACATCACATGCAAATGAGGGAAAGCGCAACTTTACTGAGATGCAAATGCCTCTGATGCACTGTGGATATGCTGATCAGCTCACCTGCATATGACTGCTGAATATCACGGAATTGCACATTGTGCATTGGAATTGCACATGCTCAAGCCATGGCGCAACTGTATGACATGTGCAGTATGCCTGGCACTGTGCTCTGACATCGCTGACTTTGGTGGCGCATCCTATGCACAGTGCGCCATACGCAGTACAGCACTCTGCCGCTATTGGGCTTGTGGTGCTCATGTGCTGTACACCCTATGGTGCCTGTGCACCATTGGCTCATGGACCATGGGGCACACTAGTCCCTATAGTGCACCATGTCTTCCATGCCCTATCATGCTGTTGCGCATGGTGCACATGCCAACCTTTGACCTTACGACTGTCCCTTGACCCCGGGTGCCTGCTTCATGTGCCAGTGCTACCCCAGCTGCATCATGCAGCAGCAGGTCATGCACGATTGGGGATGGCAGTGCATCACCAGGCATGTTGCGCACCCATCACATGTGCGGCTCGTGTGCTACTGGCCACCATTTTGGATAAGCAGTGCAGATTGCAGCATGCCACACAGGAGCTCAGCAAGGTCACCTAATTGGAGCCAGGTCAAGCTTGTTAACCTGGTGACACTGGTAGAGCCTCATGTTGGCACCCTTTATGGGCAGGTGCCCCTGGACTGGCCTCACACCGAGGTGTGGCAGGAAGTGGCCGAGGGGTTAGAAGAGGCCACTGGGGCCCAGCATAGTGGGAAGCAGTGCCACCACAGGTATGGGGACCTGTGGCAGAGGGATCCAGACTGGCTGAGGTCACTGCAGGCACGCGTCTGGATGGGGCTCAGTTCCACAGCCAGGTGAGTGCACATTTCCACATCTGTGCCTTGTCGGTGTTCTGTGAGGTGCCAGCAGGGGCTGTGGCTGGGCATGCCACCAGCTGTGGCAGAGCACCCTGGATGTGCGGTGCCACATTGATGCCACTGCACAGGGCCATAGGGTATACTGTGCTGGAGGGAGGTGGGGAACTTGGGCTACTGCCCTGTGCTGATGTCTGCCTCTCACTCTCTCCCTACTAGACCCTGAGGATCGGCACAGAGCCAGGATGGCAGTAGCCCCTGTTGGATGGCAGCAGGCCAACAGAGGTGCATTAGCGAGGGATGCTGGCCATGTGGGAGGTGCTGCCAGTCAGGCACCAGTTGTGCCGCAGCATGTGGGTAGGCACTCTGTCAGTGTTTGTTGTTGTGTGGGGTTGGGGTGGGCCACAGCCCCCTGTGCACATGGCCATTACAGCTGTGCATCGCTGGTGTGGTCCATTGCACTATGCCACACCTTTCACATGTGTGTGTGGCTGCTGCAGGTGGGCATGGGTGCACCCAGGTTCCAGCCATGCTACTGCCATCCCCCTGCATAGCCCTGTTGCCTGGCAACCATGGTTGTGGTGTGCTGCACATGGATGGTGTTGGTGTGCAGTGCTGTAAGTGGCTGTGGACAGTTGGGGTGGTGGCTCATGTGGGCACGCATGCTGTGGATGGCTGTGTGCCTTCTACAGGGTACATGTCACCACTGTCTGCTGCGCACAGTGGATGGGCTACAGTCGAATGGGCATGCAGTCATCCATGTCCCCTCCTTTGTCCTAGGCATCCATTGGGTGGATGACAACACCAGGCTCCTGGAGCAGATCCTGAGGATTGCCATGGCCACCCATGCAGTGGCATGCATCATCAAGTGGGTCCTGTGCAGGCCGCGGAGGAGACGGAGGACCAGGCACCAGTAGGGCATGAGCAACACATGTAAATCCCAGGTTGCCCCTGAAAAAGGGACTTCTGGGGCCCAGTGGGCTCACCCAGTTACCAAAATGTAATAAATAAATAAATTGTCTGAGACCAACATTAGTTGGGAATTTAGCCATACAACTACCCTCCACATTATATCTAATAATTGTAAAGTTGTTGTTGTATGATAATTTAATTAAATTTAGTAGAGGGATATCCATCCCATAGTTATTAAGAACTTCCCATAATTTATCTCTATTCACTCTGTCAAATGCAAACTTTAAATCAACAAATACACAGAACAACTTTAGTTTTTTTAATTATTTACTTATTTATCTAGTGGGATAATACAAAGCCTTGATCCAAAGTTGAATGACCCAGGCTAAATCCTGCGTGTGCTTCACTAATTATTTTAACTTTATCTAACCAATCCATAAGCCTATTAGTTACAATTTTTGTAAACAAGTTTTGAGCATTATACAGTAGACTAATTGGCCTGTAATTACCTGGGTCAGATCTATTTCCCTTGTTGTATATAGTGACTATAATATTCTCTCTCCAGATCTATGGAATTATCCCTGTTTGTATTATACTATTATATAAATTTATCAATACCGGACTCCATAGTGTGGAGTCATCAATAAAGATAACCATAGGTATCCTGTCTGGACTATGGGCTTTATGCTTTTTTGCCTTCTGTAAGGCTAAGATTACTTCACTTTCATTAATTTTGCTTATATTTGTTGGCCATTTTATTTTGGTGGCTATATGTTTTATTTCTTGATCATAAAATAATGATCTAAAATAATTTTCCCACTTCAATGGGTCAATATAACTTTCAATATGATTGTAAATCTGGTCCCAACCTTTGCACACAAGCTGCCAGAATTTTTTGGTGTTATTCTCCTTTATGTATTTTTCCAGTTGACCCCACATACTAAATCTGCAACTCTTCTTTTTTTCTTCTAATCATTTTTTTTATTCCTTCCTTTGCTTATTTAATACTGTTTTGTTTTCTCTTATTGGTCTGTTATAAGTGAATCTAGCCAGCTTATTAAGTTCTTTTATTCCCCTTTTACACTGATCATCAAACCAATTACTTCCTTTATTTCTCTTGCTTATTGAGACTTTAAACAAAAAAGCTGCTATATTTGTCAAAATTTCAGAAAATGTATGCACATATTCATCATCTAAACCCTGTAATCCTAGATCAATTAATTCTTCCCTAAATGCCAAGTCAGACAGCAATTGTATAGATTTATGATTCTCTATTAATTCCCACTTAATCCCTTTTTTGACCCTTATGAGATCTAGTTTCTTCTCCCTATTATGTTTTAATTTGAGACAAAATTCTATTTTTGTTTCTATGGGTCTATGTTTGCTATCCATTCTGCTACCTACGCTAAAGCCTGTTAATTTTGTTATAAGATTGATAGAGGTCCAGCATAAATCAACTGTTGAATTTCCTTTAGTACCAATGTAGGTGTAATCACCATCATTGTCCACCTTTGGTCATCCATTTACCAGAACTAGATCTAATTTGTCTAAGACTTCCATTAATATTATCCCTCTGTCACATTTCTTCTATCCTTACACCTTCTGGTGTAAGACAGGGCAGAGGGATTCTAAGCCGCACACACCTCAGCCAGATCTTCTTGTAATTCCAGGTGGTGTCCCACCCTGGCATTCACATCCCCTATTATAACTATCCCACAATTTGGGTCTTCCAAGAGACAATTTCTCACAAATTTACCTAATTTTTCCACATCTTCCAGATCCACAAAATTAGAATGTTTTGGAGGGAAATAAACATTAATTAAAACCACATTATGTTTGTTAACCTCTATTAGAACTGGCAGGATGTGTTCTGAGTCAAGAAACAATTCTTTATGTTCTACTTTGTTTATTTTACACCAGGTGACGAGACCCCCGCCCCTGATAATCTGCCAAACTTTTTAAAGCTTTTAGCTGCCTTATAAAATCTTTAAAACCATTTAATTTCAAGTATTTATTACTCCAGGTCTCCTGTAAATAAATATAATTGTACTGGCCTAAATATTCAACAAAAGTAGGATCTGCAAACATATCACTGATCCCTGCAACTTTTCAGGATAACATATTATAATCACTCCCAATTTCTTTATTGTTTACTGCCCTTCCTTGAGCTAAGTTTTGTCAATCTTCAGTATTCTCAAGTGCCTGAAATCTATATGCCATCTTAATTAGATTTTACCAATGTTCCTCTTTTTGTTCAACTAAATCTACTCTCGCTTCTCTTTCACATTCTCCCTATTTATGTATTTCCACCTTGTCTAAAAAATTCAATTTTGCCAAAATATGATTATAGTCTTCTCTATTTTTTACCCATATGGCTATTTGACCATTATTTTCCCATCTTTTTGTTTTCTTTATCCTTTGATTTAAACTATTATCCCATGTCAAATTTTGGTAGCATTCCCGTGACTTTTTTTCTGAGATTACAGTTTGTTTCTATTATAAAATCATTCAAACACATATTAAAATTACATATTCATTATCTTTGGATACTAGCTCAGCTTTTATTCTATAGAACTTTGGAAAGATGGACCTTAATCCCCCAATGCAATCAGTTTCTATTCCCAGTTGTTTCAATTTATCCTTATGAGTCTCTATTGTTTTAAATACATAGAATTGATCTGAAAGCAAAAATACTAATTCAGTGTCTAATATTGGTCTTATCACACTAAATTCCACCAACAAGCTAGCCCCATTTTTATTAAGCTATAAAACTGAACCTAGAAATTGTTTCAAATTATCTTTTAGCCATGATTCAGTTTCATCTGGCATTACCGGGACCTTATATAATGGGGGAACAAAATCTGCCTCCAGAGTTCTACATAACAAGTTCCTCAAATGTTCTTCTCTTTCAGTTTCCTTCTGTTTTCCTTCATACTCTCAGTGTCCTTATCCCTCAGTTCTTGTTCTGGATTATGTGAAGTAACCATCTCTTTCGATTCTTCATCCTGTTTACCGTTCTCCCCTACTTGTTCATATTTCTTTAACTCCTTCTCTTTAATGCAGATCTTTTTCTTTTTAGCCTTCACCTTATTATCCGTTTGTTTACCATGTTGTGTTTTTAATTTCCCCTCTTTGTTTTGTTTGAGTCATTTCTATATTGTTTTTGTTTTTGTTCCTTTGTCTTTGTAAATTTCTCCCATCTCTTTCTCTTTTATAGTGTCTATATCATTATGTCTTTCCTTCTTTTCTCTTATAACCAAATCATTTTTATATTTGACATTTGTATTATCAAAACCCCTTCTCCTGCTACTCTTTTCTTGTTTAATTCCCTTCTCCCATAGGTGTGTGTGTGTCCAAGCTTTAATTTCTTAATTAGGCTGTTATCACATCATAATTACTGGGTAGCATGACTAATTCCAATTTGTGTTCACTATCATTTTCCTGTTCTAACATCCTTAGGTCTATCACACTTGCCTGATCTTGTTCACTATTAGTTCTCTGTTCAGTCAATCTCAAATCTATTACCCTTTCCAACGTGATTGATTTTTCATCTGTCAGTGCTTCCTCCTGGTTTTCATCCACTAAAACTAAACTCCCTTCCTTCTTTTCTATCAAATCATGGGAGTTTTCTGCATCACTATGTGCCAATTTGCTATACAGCCAATCAATGTTCTTTCTATTTTCTATGCAGATTCCCTTTATGAATGAAAGGCTTTGACAGTTTTGAATCAGTTGTTCATAAATTATTAAATTTGCTGAAATAGGGTCTTTTAAAGCATGAGTACATTTGTTGTAATAGTTTCTAAAGCTGGGCTGCTAAATTCAGTAGGGCTCATACAGCTGGTGACTTCATCTGAAGCCCTCAAGAGCTCTAATGAGTTATTAAATGACAATCCTCAATTCGTTTGGTTCATTGTAACCAGTTAGTTGAGATAAGGGTGAATTACAATTATCCAACCAATCCAACTTCAATTTGTTCATATCTTTATGTTCCTTCTCAATTCTTTAATTACTTTGTATTGTAGCTTTCATTTTCTCCACCATCCTGCTTACCTCATCATTCACCAAATCTAGTACTGTAGACTCTGGGCCTATTGCCCCCTTCAAGCCACTTGTCTTTTTCACCATTATTCTCTCTGTATCTTTTGACACAGTATGCATCCTTTCACTAAGTGGGGCTAATTCTACTTTCCTTTTCCAAAGATCACTTCTGGAACTTTGATTGTTTGTATGGGATAATTTGCTTTCATTGGGGAACAATGAAATCAAATCCTTATTTCCAGAATTTTGATTTTCCCTACTATTATGTCTCACCACAACCCCTCTCCAAATCCCCTCCTTTCTTCCATTCCCTCAGAACCCCCTTCTTCCTCCTTCTTAATTATCTTTACCCATTCCCTCTCCTTCTGTGAATAGTTCAAAGTTTCTATATTTCCATACTTGTTTTCCAGGAATTCATTTTTGTTCCTGTCAGGACTAATTCTATTTGTCTCAGATGTTTCACAGTATTGCCTACTATTTACACCATTCATTTTCTTCTGATTCCACACTTCTATTTTAATATTCGTTTTCCCCTTTCTAGTCATAACCAGCATTTCTTATCAAACCCTGTCTGACCTAATAGACAAAGTATAACAATGAAATACTGAACCAAGTTATACAATTTTATCACAAGATTTTACCAATATTTGATCAGCAGTGTCCTTTTTATGTTTAAGTCTTTCCAGTCCTTTCAGTTATATATCAGAAGCTTACCTTGAGACTCTGATTGCTCTTCAAAACAACTAACCTCCGGGTAGTTAACCGCCGCTCTCTCCAAATAAAAGTCAATGCCGTTCCACTTCACTTCACTTAGCTTGGCTCCTCCCTTCCCTTTCTTCTCTCTTTCTATCCTTCCTTTTCTTATTTTAATTTGGGAAACAAGAGGTCCGGAAGACCAGGTGATCAAAGTCCAAAAAAATGCATACAGATTTGCAGTCACAATTAAATATCTGTTTCTTCTTAATTGAAGTTGGACCTTTTATGATGATAGGCAAAAATAGCATAATTTTGTCCACAAAAACTCTGTAGGCTTCACTCCTTAATGTCCCCAAACTCCCCTTTTGCCTTAATCTCCACTTGTTTCTCACTATACCGGGGAATAGAAAAAGAAAAGATCTAAACAGCAAACTGACTACTTATCAAATCATCATCAAGACCATAGACCCTGATGAGGAAATAAAATTAGATACACTGTTGAGATCAGGATCAATCAATCAACCAATGTAGTTATCAATTAATTAAAACACAGTGCATACTACACTCATATCATAATAATCTTATAAGACAATGTTTTACTTTTACTTTTAATTATTTATATGAACTCTTAATGTTTCTAAGATAAAAAGGTTTTTTATAACTTCAAATTGGTTATGGTGGAAGAACAAAGCAACATACAGGGAGCAGAAAAAAGGAAAAGAATATAACATACACAAGTGCTTGCTTACTTACTTGTGACAGTAATCACAGAGAAATTATTATTTTTCTGAGTAGGTGAATGCTCGAGAAAAGACAACACGAAATTCATGCAATTTACCCCCACGTAAAAACAAAGTGACTTCTCTGTACTAAAAAATAAAGAATCTACCAGGCTGCTTTGATTATAACCTTCCTCTCTTGGCTTTTTTGAGGATAGTTAGGCACAAGAGAAAAAACAGAGCAGTTTTCTTTCAACCTTAAACGCTTCTTTTGCTTCTTCTACAGCTTAAACAGAGAGTGGTTGTCTGGCTGTACGACTGAAGTGGTCTGTATCAATCTGAGCTTGTAATGCTTGATATGTGCATTATATACCATATGGTCATGTGAGATCAGTAACCAATCAAAACTACATACTCCTTTCCACAGGAACAAAAAGAGAAAAAACCCTATCGCTTGAAAAAACTCAGAAAACCCAAAGTAAAATTCAAACCCTCAACCATCCAAGCACCATAAAGACACCCTTCCAATACAAAAAAAAAACCTTCCAGGTGTGCAGCAACCAATTCCATTAGTATGGAAGTAAGACAGACATACAAACCCAGCCACAAACAAAAGCTAAGACCGCCTTTAGAGGGAGAGTCAGAGCACCACTTAATAAATAAGTGTTAATTATGTATTATTGTCAGACCTAAAGGCAGAAATGTATAAAAATAAATTCAACACAAGGTAATCCAGTTTGGTTTTTCCTACTATACTGCAAAACCCTGCAATTCGCAAGAAAAGAGAGAAGCAGAGCAAAACTCTATCACCGCTATTATCCCACAAGTGCTAATAACTCTCAGAAGTGATAGTATCTGCAGTTCAATAATCAGAAATCCTACAGTTATATAAATACATAGGCCAGCATCTTACTTTTATTGTAATTTTAAAATACACCAAAGAAAAAATGCCCTACTCAAAAGTAAAAAAAACACACAAATGAATTTTTAAAAGCAGGAAAACTCTCTCTGTGCTTAAGGTGCTTTGGGTACATCTAGTATCTTTTTGCACAGCTTTGTCAGACACAAGCTGATTGAACCCTGTAGGGTTTACTGAGACTACCTTCCAGTAGAGGTGGCTCTGCCCACTGCAGTGACTCCTTCCTCTCCCCGAGAGATTCTCAGAGGCTTGTTTGGCTAAATGGCATGTGCATTCAGTAATCCAGATGATTTCTTTTTCACTTATTATCTTGATCCTATAAAACTGAAACAGACACCAAAGTTGTACTGGAAAGGTCAGCAATTCCATCCTCCTTAAGACAGGCAATAGTGGCATACCTGTTTTAGAGAAAAAAAAACACATTTGCCAACTCCTGCTGCAACAGCTTCTCCTCAGCAGTTCAGCATGTGCTTCTCCTGAAAAGTCTAGTGCAGTAACTCAAAAAGGTTTGGTTTTCTTGCTTTGTGCCATATCAGTAGTGTAACATCTGCCTCTATATTGCTCAAGACACATCTTGGTGGCAGAGTGGTATTTTTCACCTTTGTCAAACAGTAGTGACACATGATGACCACTGGGTCCAGGCCAAAGTCATTCTTTACTAGTAGGTAGGCCAACAATCATGCCCACATATCAATAAAAGATTTAATCTTTTCCAGATCAACAGTAACAGCCTATAGCCTGTAAAGTAGTCTGTGACATGAGACACACACAGAGTCAAACGTCTCTCTCTTAGACAGTTCAAACTTGGCAATGGTTTTCCCAAATGTCTTCAGTATGTCGGATTCCCGATGAATGAGAGTACATGATACAATGGCAGAAGTGTCATCACATGGTGCATCATAATGTTTACTATTACGTTGCATATCCTGTATTACAATTCTTGCAGCTTCCGTATCTTATCCTTTCAGTAACTCATCAAGCTGTTTGTATACTGACACAGCTTTTCTCGCCTGGTATATTTTACGCACAAAGCTGAGCATCTCATGGTTGTGTACAGTAAGCACGCGCATATGATGAAATACACTGTCACACACACTGCTATCTAAGCAAGCCAAGGAATGCCCCAGCAGTCCTTTATGATTGTGAATTTCACAGAGATCAGTCTTATATAATAAGCAGTATGTCTGTTTCTTCTTTGTGGTAAGAAACTGATTCACAAACTGTACAATAGCATCAAAGGATGCTTGCCTGAGATTACAGGTCTCATTACATCTCTATGATGCACATCTTTTCCTCGGTGTCTCAGCGGTTGAGTGTATGTCATCATCTTCTACAGTTAATTCATCACTGTGTGTCACACTCAACACATTACAAGCCTTACCACCCTCGTCAACTGAATTACAAGATCCTTAGAAAATGCTTTGCAAGAATCCTGCCAAAAAAAGTCTCTGAGTGCTGTTCAAGTAACGATATGCCTTGAAAGACTTCACAAAAGTTTCCTCTGTTCAGAGTGCCAACATTTTGAAGCCTACTATGAACAGACTTCACTGTAGCAGTGAATCATTCAATCTCCCTCATCATTTGTATTCACAAACGTGATAGCACAGCAAGTGCCATGTTCACAAATCTACAAACTCTAAGGCATAGTTTCATCAAGGGAAGTTGGCTCTTTAGTCATTTGCCTTGATGTCTTGTCATGGCAGAAATAATCCTATCAACCTTAGCCTTTAAAGCTAACTTTTGGAAAAATGCAGACTGGCTAAGATGGCCACAAATTACCAAACTGTGTTTCTGTTTATGGGCTGCTTTGGGAATGTTTGCAACCTGGTCAGCTCTCCTGTGCTCCACACTACCAACATCATGATGAGGAACCGGGCCCTCTGCAGTTGTTCCAGAACAACTAACTGAGGCAGGTGTCTCATAAGCAGCAGGCAACCTGTTCATGTAAATAAGTCTTGCACTGTCCTGAACTTTCCTTGTGGCATTTTTACTGCCTACATTACTCTTGATCAATTTAACATCACTATAATACTTATCCCTCCGACATTTATTCTGTTGTCTATGTCTTGTAGGCATTCTCTCTACTAAGAAACATGGGTTTCAGGCAATATAATGATACAGGATCACACACCTATGAAACAAAATAATACATTTTGTCAGTTTCCTATAAACATTTATTTCCCAATAAACATTTCAAATAAATGATAGTACAATAATATATAACTATACACATTTAGTTCATATGAAGAAAATGCAGTCTCTAACATTTTTGACTTCCGTGAACAAGCCCCATTTAATTCACAGTGTTGTTCAGGCCAAAGAATGAAGCCACTAAAGTTTTCAAGCTTCATGAAAGAGCCCCATTGAAATACACTATGTTGTTGAGGCCGAAAAATGTGATCGTGAATGTTTTTGAGCTCCTTGAACAAGCCCCATTTAAATACGCTATGTTGTCAAGGTTGAAAAATGTAACCATGAAAGTTTTTGAGCTCCATGAATGAGTACCACTGAAATACATTATGTTGTCGAGGTCAAAAAATGCAACTGTGAAAGTTTCCGCGCTCCATGAATGAGCCGCATTGAAATACATTATGTCTTCAAGGTCAAAAAATGTAACTGCAAAAGTCAAGCTCTGTGAATGAGCCCCATTTAAGTCCATTATTTTGTAAAGGTAAGAAAAATGCAACTGCAAAAGTTTTCAAGCTCGGTGAACTAGCCCCATTGAAATACACTATGTTGCTGAGGCCGAAAAATTGAACTGGGAATATTCCTGAACTCCGTAAATGAACCCCTTTGAAATACATTATGTTGTCGAAGTAAAATAAATGCAACTGCAAAAGTTTCTGAGCTCCGTGAATGAGCCACATTGAAATACACTACGTTGCTGTGGCCGAAAATGTAACTGTGAAAGTTTTTGAGCTCCGCACACAAATCCCATAGAAATGCACCAGCCTCTCCTATATATAACATGACAATGTGTGCTTGATCAAAAAGTCTTACCGTGCAAACATTTTGTTGTTGAGCTACTTTGAACGTCTACCTTTGCTTCCCGTGATACTTTGCAAACAGGAAGTTGTTAAAATTGCTTTCTAAAAATGCTAGCAACCACAAAATGATGCAAAACTCATAAATGAAAGTAACACCTGGAATATATTGTTAAAAGCACACAGAATCAACATACTAATTATTAAATTGGTGATAATGAGACCAAATTATTAAATAGCTCCACTAAAAATGGCCATGATTTTTTTCTGAAAAAAACACCCACATACAACATCTGACCAATCAGAGACCAGTGAGACAAGACTGATAGTCTACAATAGCAAATGACAGCACACCACTAATATATGCAAATATCAAGTACGTTAAAAAATATTTTTTTGTACCACAGGAAATACCTTAACACAGCCAATCATACTATTACAAAAATCAAGAAAAAGGAGGAAATAGCACAATTTTGAGAAAAATGCAAAGCTAAACAACATTCACAGTAAGTACGTCACCTCAAAAGCAGTTTTAAAAGTTAGCTTTCAGATAGCGTTGCCTGCTTAAAATAGTACTGTTTAAAAGTTAGTCTCTTCCTATCTAGCTTAGTGCAAGTCTGACCATGTACAATCATTTATTTAATAGCTAATTTGAACAGTTTAAGACCTTGAAGCAGTACTCACCACCACAAATGTTAGTTCAAAAGGGAGGTACACCACAGCAAGCACATGTATATCTAGCAAGTTGACAGCAAATCAGAATGCTCCTTCTGTTGTGTTGTTTCAAATCAGCCAATCAGAAAACCATTAATTTCCACCAAAACATACTGGCCCAGATATTCAAACTGCACCACAAAGTAGCACAATAGCAGGAACAGGCGCAAGTGCAGTGCGCCTATGTGCAACGTGGGTGATATTCAAACACAGTGCAGGCCAAGATGCGCTTGCACAACACAACTGAATATCACAACAACCGCACCATGGTGCAACCAGGGATGCACTGTGGCACAGGTCTGATGCACAGTAGCACAACCAGGGATGCGCAGTGGAGCAGGGTAGCAGTGTATAAGAACAACCAGGGATGCGCAGGGACAGGATGCAGGGGTTCACCACCCATGGAAGACATGGGCATAGGAGCACACAGCAGACTAGACAGTGCCCCCCACACCCCATGAACCGCACAACCTGAGGTGAGCTGGAAGAACCACTAGCCCATGGACACCAGCAACAATTCCACAGCCGGGGCATGGTGCCCCAGTACACCCCCTGGCAAGCTGTGACCTGAACACAAGGAGGTCCGGCCACCTTGTGCAACACCATCCCATCGATGCAGAGCACACCCTGCACAGCGATCCCCAGACACCATGCCCAGGAGCAGTGCCCAACAGCGCATGTCATCCTATGCATGCCACCACCGCCACTGTGACAATGCAACCCTGTGCACCATGGAGCCATGCAAGGCAGCCCTACCATGAGCACCATGCAGCAGAGGCAGCAGCCACAGATACAACAACTGCAGACACAGTGCTGCCCTGCATGACCCCCCCAAGGCATAGCTGAGAGATCGAACCTGCGTCGGCACCCGAGGTACCCAGCATGCGACAGGTCCTACCCCGGACCCCACCACCAGCAGTACAGCACCCTGCACACACACTCAAGCACACACCCTGTCCCAGCACTGGCCCCAACAGCCAGCACAAATGTCCACAGTGATGCATGGAAGTATGCACCACACAGGATGCAACACAGGGCACACACAAACACCCACCTATACCCAAGGGCACCCCAACAAAGGGACACAACAGCAGGGCAACAAACCCACAGGGTTGTGGCCACAACAGCCGTGTACCCACAGCCAGCACCCCTCTATGGCACAGGTGTACCAGCCACCCTGCAGATGCACCATGAATCTATCAGCCACCAGTATGTCACTGGAGTACAAGTGACAGACATTGGAGCACATTCCCTGCAACAGACACAAGTGACAGCATGGAGGGGGACAACAACAGTGGAGGCCGCAGTACCACCTGAGGCAGATGTGCACCATACCAGTGACAGGAGGCAATCTGGCATTGTGCCAGGTACAGGGGTGGCCAGCATGGACAGCCACGACTGACATGCCAGCAGACCTTGCATAGCACAGACATGCAAGGGTGTCAGCTGCACAGGCCATGGACAGTCTGACAGGGACACCATGGACACAGCGCATGCACCATGGATCACTGCACACAGGCATCTAGTGCACAGAGAACAACACACATACCACAGACAGTGACCGAGTCTCCCACCCACACCATAGGTGGGTCCCTGCTGGACACACACACACACCCATGCCTGCACCACCCCTGACACCATGCACACCACTGCAGCCAAGCACCTGTAGCCCACTGCAAATCAGAGACCACCACAGTTTTCATAACAAAATGTATGTATTAAACATTCTAAACAAGCAAACATATTTACAAATATATGCAAGGGTGGGGGAAGGGCCACAAACCAGGTGGGGGCAGGCATGGGGCAGGGGTGAACAAATGGGAGAGGGAAGAAGGGGTGTGATGGTGGGTCAAGGGGGTTAAGTCAATTGGGGGCATGGAGGGCCTATTGTCTTCCCTGGTCTCCACTCCTGTGCTGCCTCCATCCACTGCGGCACCAAACCCCATCCTGCTACATCCTCTGCAGTATCTAAAGGGATGCTCTTGCAAGCTGAAGCAGCTCCTACACTCCACACTCAATTGCTGTCCAGCGTTATCCACCTAGGACAAGGGAGCAGAGTCAATATGCATGACTGTCCATCCCCCTACAGCCTACCCATTGTGCATGGCATACAGCCATGGGCCATGCCCCTGTGATGGTGTGCGACCACTCACAGTGACCGTGTCCACAAGACCTGCCTACCCAGGCACCTACAGCCATGCGGACTGCTGCAAACATCCTCCATCCTTGTCCCACACAGCACCACCATGGCTGTACAGTGACATGACTGTGCGGTGCGAAGGCAGTGGCACAGCCATGTACCCAGTGCACGCACGGACCACCAGCGATGCCCACCCACACATGCAGTGCCACAGTACAGTGCTAAGCATACCGTGTGGCGTGCATGGCGGTGGGAACAAGTGCTGGTGGCCATGCCTGCCACCAGCCCTGCAACACAGCATGCACAGATGTGATGGGAAAAAAGGCACTCACCTGCATCCATACCAGCCAGGTGCTGCTGTTCCATGGCCCCTCTGCCACATCCCTGCTGTGGTGCACCAGTCCTATCCCGCTCAGCTCTGGCCTCCCTTGCTCTACGTTGCTCCTCCAGGCCTAGGGTGCAAACATGGAGAGGGAAACATCAGTACAAACCAGTAGCAAAGCCCCCCCACTGGTGTGTGCAATCCCACAAAGCCCAGCCATGCCGCAACCCCCACCACCACCACTGCCCAGATTGGATGGCCCCCACCTCCCTGCGGGGTGAACACATGCACACTGCGATACCTGGATGGATGAATGCTACCAGCGTATGGATGGAGCACCTACCTGGCCATGGCATGATGCCTCACCTGGTGCATGCCTGTAGACACCCCAGTCTATCTGGGTCCCTCCACTGCAGGTTCCCATACCGGTGACAACACTGCTCAGTGGTACAGGTAATTCCTGTGGCATCCTCCATGCCCTCTGCTACCTCCTCCCAGACACCACTGCATGGACTATTTAGTGGGTCCAGTCCAAACAGGGCCCCAGCATGGGGCTCAACAATAGCCACAAGGTTGGCCAGCTCAAGCACGCTCCACTGTTGGGCTCTCCTGTGTGCCATCTCTCATGCAGTCAAGATAACAAAATGGCACTCTGTAGCACTCATCCCCCATGTGCAGATGCTGTGCAGTACAGCACTGCCATTCCCCATCACGCTGTCACCGAACAGCAAGATAGGGGTGCACCCATGCGGACGCATGGCACCTAGGAGGCAAAGGTCAACCGCAGGGTCAAGGGTCTGTCATGCACAGACTGCCACAGTGCTATTGGGACTCCCTGCATGTAGCACAGTAGGGTGCCTGTGTGTGATGCCCTGCAGTGGCCTACCATGCTATGGCACCATGGCGCCTACAGTGCACCAGAGCACAAGTGCCACACGTGAGAACAGCGCACTAGCACCACTGGCACAGTGGTGGCTATGCCCTGCACTGCCTCCTGTGCACAGCACATCATCAGCGCAGCAGGCAACAGCATCAGCACCCCAGGCATGTGCCGTGCGGTGCCTACTGTGCACATCACAGAGCTGTGCCATTGCCTGAGCATACTCAACAACATTGCGCAAGGTGCAACAGCATTATATTCAGTCAGTATATGCAAATTAGCTCATCAGCAATTCCATGGCACAGCCACTGCATTAGCATCCACTTAAAGTTGCGTCTCACCTCATTTGCATGCCTTGCACTATATAAATGTGACATGGGGCTGAAAAGGACATAGTTTGCTACTGCAGTCTATTGTGGTGGGTTGCATGCTGTTTGGATGTGTGGACTGTGGTGTGTGAGTAATGCATGGGACTGCATATTCAAAGGTAACACCTGTCATTCTCTCAGGCTCTATAATGACCAAATGAGAGGAAGAGGAGGAACAGGGATGGGGGAGAAGGAGAAGGCCCAACTTCACCTGGGTGGAATCAGATGCCCTGTTCGAGGCCTATCTCGACAGGGAACCACTGCTCAGTAGAAAGTGTGGAATGCCACAGGCCCATGCTGCGGCATGGGGTGAGGTTGTGCGTGCCATGAACCAGTATGGCATCCACCAGCAGTCCATGCAGGAGTGTAAAAAGAAGGTTGGCATGGTCAAGAGGAGGATAATTGACAAGGTGGCTGCCATCAGGCCAGCACATGCTGCAACCAGTGGTGGACAGCCAGATGTGCCACACCTGATACCACAGGAGGAGCAGGTGGTTGGCAGCATGTGGCATTGTGCCATAGAGGGCATTGCAGGTGGTGGCTTCCAGATGGGTGGCAGTCCATCACTGCATGGTAGGTCCTGTGCGGTCACTGTGTGGGTGGTGGGGGGAATGCCACAGGGTAGGGCAGAGACTATAACACTACTGTGTTCCCTTACTGCTCCTGAGCACCTACATGGGTCAGCAGTGGTGGGTGTGTCCACCAAGGGTGATGCCCTGGACATGGAGGAGCACCCATCCACCTCCACAGGTGTCCGAGGGACAGGACCACTGCATACCTGCCTGTCTGTCCAGACTGAAGATGGTGGTGCGGGTGCAGACAAGGTCCTGTCTGTGTCCCAGTGTGACAGTGCCCATGGACTCCAGCATTCTGGGACACGGACTGGTGCCGGATCCGGCACCAATGATGATGGATCACATATCCAGGACAGTGATACGTGTGGGACTCAGGATTTTCCCACAGCAGGAAACAGCACAGGCGTAGCCATGGGTGGTGCCACCTTGGAGGCCTGCGTGACATCACAGTCCCAGCCTGTGCCTGTATGCCCCAGTGGGGCAGCACTGGTGTGCATCCAGGCCAGTGGGGTTGTTGCAGCTGCTGCGGCTGCACCGGTGAGCCCTGACGATCTGCGGCTGAAAGGGAAGTGCCACCAGTCAGCCAATGGTGATGGGGGGACAGTGTCGGGGGGTGGTGGCAGTGCACCGTGTGTGGATGTGCCCCAGCATGGCTCTGGTGTGCAGTGCCCATCATCAAGGTGTGCTGCCCAGCAGGGCCAGGAACACCATGAGGGACAGCATGCCGAACCTGAGGGCAACCTCTTTGATGAGCACAGCCACCTACTCCAGGCTTCAGTGGATCAGCAGTTGTGGCTTGTGACCACAGTGGATGCACTCAGTGCAGTTCTGTGCCAGGTAGAGGAAGCGGTGCAGCAAAGACCACGGTCTGCTCCTGGCAGAGTTGGCCCGGCAGCGGGAGGATGTGACCGCTGCCATTGACAGGCAGACACATGCATTCACAGCTGTCATGGCCACATTGGGCACTCAGTGCCTTGCCCATGCGCTGCAGACACTGTGCTGTGCCATGTCAACCCCTCAATCCTGGCATCATGTGACACCTTCCATGTCAACACCGGGTTTGGCTGTGGGCATACCGAACACACTTGGCACGGGCCTGTTCAGTGAGTTGCAGACCCCTGCACGAACACGGTGGCATTCCTGCAGTGTCACCCTTGGGGGACTGTCGGTGCCACCCCATGAGGCCAATGGTCAGCCTGGCATGGCTGACAGGTCTCGGTGGGACTGCCCACGCATCCATGGTGGCTGTGGCTCTGTGCTGCATGACTGACCTGTCTCCCACCATGGCCACTGTCTGCCACTGCCCTGTGTGCAGTGTGTTGTGTATTGTGTGATGCATGGGTGGGGTACATGGCCCTGCACACCCATGGTCCCTGTGCACACCCTCCTGGCTGCTGACCACTGTGGTGTGTGCATGATGATGCCTGCATTGCGCTGTTCGCCAGGCTGCAATGGTGCCCAGAGTCTGAGGCATGCACAGTGATGGCCACTGGGCATGGTCGTGTGTAGACATATGTGTGGGTAGGGGCTGCATTTGGGGTTGGCATGCTTTCTACCCCATGTGCATGTCTTGTGGTGTGTATGTGAGCACATGCCATGTTTGGCCCTGCCCATCCCTGATGGTGCGTGCGGTTCCACACTCAGACCCATTCCTTTGCCGCCATCCAACCTTGGGTTTTGTCCATGCCTGTCTGTGGGCTGTGCCCTTGCCATTGGTGGTTGCACATGGCCCTGTGACCTACCTGTGTTGTCCGAAGTGCTCTTCTGTGATGGTGTTCCAGTGCATCTGTGACATCCGGATCAGGTGGGGGTCCCTTCACCCACGGGGTGGCTGCCCATCACCGTCTGGACCGGCATCCTCATCGTCCCCACCACTGTCCCCCTCTTCAACCTCTATGGCTATCCTACAGTCGTTGGCCTTGTTGTGCAGGATGCAGCAGGCCAGGAATAGCCCGCAGGCCTTTGAGGGGCTATACTGTAGTGCACCGCCAGGTGTGTCCAGGCACTGGAAACATGCCTTCAGCATCCCGAACACCCGCTCAATAACATTTCATGTTGTGGCGTGTGCCTCATTGTACCATAGCTGTGATGGGGTCGTGGGGCACCGGTATGGTGTGAGCAGCCAGGGATGGAATGGGTAGCCACTGTCACCTGTGTGTAGATGGTGGACATTAGTATGGTGGTCTGCGTCACTCTGCCATGGGCCATCAAGGCTGGTGCCCATGGCACCTCTGACTATGCAACCCCCCCACATCTGCTCATGTCATCCTGCGTGATGTGCATATTCACCCACTAGGTGGCCAGTGGGGATATCCCCACTCTTGAACCTGTGGTACAGTGTGGACTGGTGACAGATGAAGACATCATGTGCTCCCCCAGGGTGCATGGCACAGACATTGGTTATGCACCCCCTGGCATCACACACCACCTGGCAGTTGATGTTGGCATACCCCTTTCGGTTTATGTAAGACACACCGTCTGGGCCAGATGGCATGCGGATGGCCACATGGATGCAGTCAATGGCCCCAAGCACACCAGGCATATGTGCTACCCTGTGGAACTCTTGTATGTATGCTGTGTGCTCCGCCTGTGTGCTGGGGAAATGGATGTACTCCGCAGCATGTGGCAGCAGTGCGCTGAGGAATTGTGTGAGTAGGTGTGATGCAGTCAACTGGGTTATGCCTGTTGTGTCCCCTGTTGGTCTTTTGAAGGTGCCCGTGGCGAGCAGGCACATGACAGCTGTCACCTTTGTCTCCACTGACAGAGCATGGCTCCGTCGTGTTGGTGCCTGCAACTCATCACTGCACAGCTCACAGAGCCACCTCAGGATCACCTGATTCAGGTGGTACCAGCCCACACTCTCTGTGTCAGAGTAGTGTTCGAAGGTGGTGCGGGCTCGATACCACCTGTTCGGGTGTACCGCCGAGGGGCCCTTCCACAGCCATGCCCCCTGCTGCCTGCCTTCTCACACCCCTCATTACCACCTCCCTCTGGAATGTGTCACTGGCCATGTCCCTGGCTGGTGTTCCCCCGGCAGCTGTTATCCCGTTCCCCCCACTGTCTTTTTGTGATGCTCCCCCTGCACTGTGTACACCTCCGGCCTTTGGCTGTGGCTGTCCTGCCTACTGCCACTGCTCTCAGTCCACTGTGGCACCTCCCTAGCACTCCTGCACAGTGGCACAGGCTCCCCACTCCTTTCCTGTTCCTGGTTGACTCCAGGTGTGCCCTGTCCTGCTCCTACCCAGCCCTGCTCACTGCTACCCTCTGCCTTGTTCCTGTCACCTCGCTCCCACCTGTGGCTTCCATGTAGCATTCTTGTGCCTCTCTCTTGTTCCATTTTATTTTGGATCATTTCCGCTATCGCGCAACTTCCGCTAGCTCCCCTATTGCGCATGGCACATGCTGTTGAATATCGCACTGTGCATGTTATTCAAGGTTCCTCCCCCTACAGTTGCACATGCATTCATTACTATTGCACTCTTGCGCATTGCAACTTGCATGGCACAGCTGCCTCCCACTGAATATCACACAATGGCGCATTTCCGTTCTTGCACTGGCACATCTATGTTGCGCATGGTGCATCCCTTTTGAATATCCGGGCCACTGTGTTTTGTCTATGGAACAGCCAATCAAAAAATCTTTGCTGGCATATGTGAAGTGTAATATTTCTATTGGCACCTCAAAAGTACTATCAACCAATAAACATTTTTTAACCCACTGTTGTCATCTGTCCCAGTAAGAATAAAAAATCATAAGAAATTGTTCACTCTGCTGATTAGATCACACTAGCCACCCATAGATTCAGACTGTCTTATTTAGCTCTCTGTCACTCAGTTTTGTAAGAAACTGTTAGCATGGCAGAAAACTCCAGAATCACAGTGTGGATGGTAGGCAGCAGTTTAATTAATCACGGTGGTGAATATGCTCAAAGAAGTCACCTCGGTAGTGACTTAAGACTTCCAAATTGTAAGGTTTACTAGTTTACCAAGGGAGGCATGAGATGGAAGTAGCTGATGCCAACCATGCTACATCTGTTGAGCAACCACTCTGTGCCAAACGTATTGCTGATCCATCTCAGATGGAATGTTTTAGGTGACAAAAGATGGATAGATTTAATTGCTGAAGCTAAATTAGACATAGCTTCACTTTCAGAGATGTTACCAGCCTGTAAAATTATCTGTTCAGATATTACAGAGCACATGGCCTGGTGTGCTGATCAACACAAGTATCTGCTTGACAGGGCAAGAAAAAAATATACACATCTCTGCATTTTTACATGATCTGGGCATGCACACAGTCTGTCACCCTGAAATCAAGTATTTTAAAAATTGGCAGTATCTAAGAGATGGTATGCATTTCTCAGACACTGGCAATTGCCTGTTTTTGGAAGACCTCCGACATGGCATCCTGTCGGTGATCTGAAGAACAGTGTGTCTTGGCAAAGTGCTCAAAGAAAACAAAAGACTCATTTAAGAGCCAACTTTCTTTGTCAAAAAATAGAACAGATGTACACAAAGACATTGACATTCAATAAGGAAAACATATCAATAAACAAAATACACTCACAACACATATTATTAACTGTACACCGATGCTGCAGTGACTCCCCGACGGCAAAGACCACTACAGCGACAGGAATCGACCAAAATCCACCTGTCACTGTGATGGTCTCCACAGAGCCAGGGGAATGTCTCACAGGGTGTTTCAACCCCCCCAGGTCCAACTCCAACTCGGACTTGGAATCCTAGAACCGGGGGGTGTGGTGGGTAAAACCCCAGATGGGGGATTATGGGAGTGCATCCCGATGAAAACAGGAGGCATCCCCGATGCTGCATTGCCGAGAGTCGGCAAGGTGGATGTCACTGTCGGGGATGTCTCCGGAGCCGCTGTTGCTACAGCATGGTAAAACCATTATTAACAACACAGGTGGCACATAATTATAACAGTCATTAAAACTTTTACACAGAAAGTACACAGTATTGGTAATTGATGATTTGCCCACATCTTGCATGGTGTGACACAATGCAGTGCGATGTGGAGCATGCCTGTTGTCAAGGGAGGGAGATAACATTAGCACCAGATGTGAATTGTAGGGGGAGGTTTTTTTATGTGATGCCAACAGTAATTGGGAGGTGGAAGCCTTGAGCTGGTGCTCCTTATTAAGGATATAGGTTTTATGTGTGTTTTTATAGGGGGAGGGCTGCCTCACCGCAGTGTGCCATGGTGGGTGTTTGTCATTGGGAGGCCTTTAATTGTTGCCCTGGAGCATCGATGGGCTTTTCTCTGTGTTCTGTGGGGTATGCATGGGGCACATATAAATGGTACCCCCATGGCCAGCAGTACATACCCTGGTACATGACACATAGTGCCAACCAGCCACTTTGCCTGCCCCATCACATTTCACCTTGCTCAGTGGGGGAGAATTGGACACACATGTGCTGCACAGCCCCACATTGAAGTATCCCACCCAGAGGGGTGCACTGGGTGCAGAGTATTTTGTACCACACATATGTCACATGTAGCCAGTCTGGCCCATTGGTGCATAGAGTACATAAAGAGTGCAAATTATACTATGACTCACACCCTGGTGGTGTGTTTTGACAATTATATAATGGGCCCATTGTGTAAAACATATGTCAACTATGGAGGCAGTATAGCGCAGTGGTTTAAGGCTCTGAGCTGCAAATCTGGTGACATTCAGGAGACTAGACCTGGGTTTGAATCTCACAGCTTCCACTTGCATACTGTGTGACCCTGAGCAAGTCACTTAACTTTCCAGTGCTCCCAGGTTGCTCCTGTAAAAAAGCTTTCAGCTTAATGTGCTAATCCTGTTAAACAACTAACTAAAAAAAAAAAAAAAAAACTATGTCAAATTATGTTAGTTGTGAATGCTATTCCTGTGTTGTGTGTTCACAGTGTTTTACCACAATCATGCAAGATACTTCTCCCAAAGAGTTCCCAATATTTCCATATATCATTATATTATTAAACAGATCACACTGTATTATGGCACATGTGTGTAGCTACATACGCTGTAAATGATGTTTATGATTTACTCAGCTATATACACATTTATCAACATAGTTAAATTATTTTTCTTATGTCTACTTCTCTTACAGAATGAGCAAGTATTGGACAGTGGAACAGCTGCCTCTGCTGCTGGAGGCTGCGGCAAAAATTGGTGACCCAAAAGTTGTAATGGGGGGGCACCAACATGCCTCTAGAGGAGACTTGGAAGGGGGTAGCCAAGTACCTCAGGCATGAGAAAGGCCTAGAAAATAAGAGGTGGAGGAAATGCAGGGGAAGTGGAAGCTGCTGTACCAGACATTTTACAAAATGAAGGAGCTGGGGAAGGTGCCAGAGAAGGATCAGGCCTGGTATGACCAAACATACCAGCTGTGGCTCCAGGCAGGAAAGCTGAAGTTTGGAGAGAGAGTGCTTCATCATCAGTAAAAATTATGATTTCCATTAAAAGATTGTTATTGTTCCAATTAGGCAACATGGCAAGAAATGGGATGGGATGGGGGGAAGGCCTTACGGTGTGTAAACAGCCCACCTCAAGTCACTTGAAGCACAAGAAATAGTCAACAGCTTACAGCACCCAAGCTAGGATGTTGCATAGCATAAAGCAGACCATGGACTACCTTACTGTAATTCTGCAATGGGTATTTCTTAGTGAAATTAGTAAAGTTCTTACATGTATTGCTTTCAGCTAAGATATGGTTCTGCAATAACACCACCGCTTAAATTGTTTTTTTTTGACAATAAGGAACCAGCATATTTTTGTTAAACAACAATGTCAGAGGCAATCATAACCTTTACATTTACAACTGAAGTGGGTGACTGGCATGACAGGCTGGGGTTGGTGGAGATTGGAGGGAGGCTGCCAAATCTAATTCACACATAGTTGTCCCAACATACAAGTAACACACACATCTTGAAGCCAGTTGTCTATCTCTCATGAATACATATGGATAAGACTATTATTGTGGCTTCTACACATGATGTGCAATGTATACAACCACTGTGTGTTAACATTCAGTGGTTGTAATTAATTGAACCACTGAGAGAACAGTTAAACACATCCATAAAAGCAGACATTAAATTTGTAAGATCACAGCAGTTGTTGATAAAGGTACTCTTTTTTTTGTTTTTGTTTTTTTAATTAAGCAATAATGTACAACAGGATATGGTTTATATTAGGCTAACCTCATGCCTGTAGTGTTTAGGCACAATAGTAATAGGTGATATAACGTTGAGTAGTGTAATCATAAAAATCGTACCTATACATAGCTATTTGCAGTAAAAAATAGATATTGAACATTTTCACTGAACATAATATTACTAAGGTAAATATAAAGTCACATTGTTTTGTTTCTCTTTCTTTTCTTTTCACAACAGCTGCTGGAGCCAATGCTGAGGAAACACCAGCTTCCCCAGGCCCAGCCCCTGCAAAGGACGGGACAGAAGAAACAGAAGATGATAATGTTATCATCATGACCACAGAATGTGAGTACTAGTAAATACATGCATACAGCATAAGATGCACATATAAAGTAGGACATTCTTATCCTACTATAATATCTGATTCTTGCATCAACAGAATAAAAGGAAATAGGAAAAAAAGTTTTAAAGCTTAACATCATAGCTAAAATCAGTGATGTTGCATTATTTTGATCCATACTCATATACATATTTATGTATGTATACAAGAGATATTTGGGGCATGCCTGTGGGTTAACAAAGTTATTTGTACAGTTGTGTATGACCTCAAGTAACCTTACAAGTGTCAAAGCCACAAGTGATGGTTACAAGTGTCACAGGCGACTATAGAAACAACTTTGTTATCCCACAGATGCCCTATGCATATTTGATTTATGTTACAGGATTTTCAGGCTTCATTTTATTTTTTCCTCTAAATTCCTTTCCATGCTTTCCCTCTGTCCCTGGTTGCTGTGTTTGGTTTGCAAGGTTACTGTGCTGAGAAAAAGAGAAAAATGTTGTTGTTTTTTTGAGAGTGTTTTCATTTTAAATGTGTTTCCGATTTTTTGGGGGGTGTGATTTCTTTACGGTGTGCATTTTATGAGTGTTTGGGACTATGATAGCTTGGGTATTAAACAGCACTGTGAGAAGGTGGAAGTTAAACTGGGTGGCAGTACAGCAGAGCAGGCAGCATAGGTGGTGGTGGTTAGTGATGTAGTCACTGTCTGAATAAATGGGTAATGACGTAATCACTATGTGCATAACTTGAAGTTATCCATATAGTGATTACATCACCAACCATCTAGCCACACAGTGACTTAGATAACTGAAGTTATGTGTACGTTTTCATCCTGACACCTGTTGCATACATATGCGTATGTGTCAAAAGTGCAACAGGTACAAACATTAAGTAAACGATAATGCATGATGGGGTGTGCGTGGAACACATTTAACCATACAGAAAAGTGTGTAATAAGGCACAAGGTAAAGGGCTGAGTGACTCCTTCCACCCACTGTAAAATATGTATTATATTGTTGACTACTTTCCTTTTCTTTATATTTTTATATGTTTACCCCCCACACACACACACATTGAAGAGACATAATATTTGTCCATGGAATTCTTTCAATGAAAGAAATGGACTAAACATTCTGCTCAGTTCAACTACTCGAATGTCACTCTACTAGCATACCATGCAGACACACAACAAGGCCTCTGTCACACCCAGAGACTGAATTACCTCACTGCCATAACAAGGAGAACACATCTCCCTTTTCAGTACGCAAACATAGAAGGTTATTTTTCATTGTCATAATAGAATAAGTTGTCATATTCAATGCTTCAGACATGACTGTAATCAAGCACATCCACAGTTCTTCAGTGTCCATGATTTCCTGATAATGGCAAGCACTGAATAACGCTTTTTTCCATGCTGCAGCAAAACAAAACAAAGAATGAAACAGCCTTGTTGTAATAATCAGCCAACCAAAAGAGACAATTGATTCTTCTCACAACATAAAAACTTATTCTTTTTTTTTTACATTTCTTACAGAACCACAGGAGACCAGGGTCTTACCTGTTATAAAAGAAGAAGCAACAGAGACCGGAACATCTCGCCCTACGTACACTGTATATAACAGCTCCAAATTATGTAAAGGGTTTACAACTTAATAGTGCCAGCTGAATTTCACAGTTTAACAGTTTTGTTTTCATTACATATGACATATATAGAACTACATTTCTCATCATTGGTAATACCACTTTTGTTGTCAATAATTTACTCAATCATAGCACAGTATTGCATTTTGTCCAATTGCCTACAAAATATCACTTTGTAAATCACAGAACTCTACAATTAATGTAACTGTGCAGAAGTGAAGGAGGATTGTAGCATTGTTTGACTATGAGCCGGAATGGTTGAGGGTGGGTAGTAATGTGAGAAGACTAATCCAATACAATTAGGCTGTATAATGACATCGATAGAAACACCATATTTAACACCAGACACAACACACTGCAATAGCATAACAGGCATATCTTAGTGTTCTATTTTACTTTGTTAAAACTCAGCATATCTCCCCATTTGTAAATGTAGTTATTTGTTCTATCAATCACATTAAGTAAATATTGAATAGAAATATATTGATGTACATTAAGAACTATACAACCAACTCAAAAATACAATAATTCTTAACATGGATTTCTCTTTCCTTTTTTTCCACACAGCCACAATCAAGTCACTCTCTAGCAATTTGTGAGTGTCTGGACAGTCTGATTCAGGCCCAACAAAAATCAAATCAAAATATGAAAAAAAATAATTGAATTACTAAAAACACAGAATAAAAATCAGGAAAACACTCAACTTAAATTAGGCCACATTGAAAAGCAAATGAACTCAAAACACTATCCAAATTAAATATATGAATTAGACTGTCCAGGCACTGACAAAAAGCATCCAGAAGCCGACAGAATCAAAAAGATATTCCAGCTGATGAGATGCCACAAGAAGTGAAGTAGAAAAAGGCCCTGGTCTTCAGTAGACACATCTTCTGTCCCCTCCTTTGTCACTCTTGTGCACCTTACTCAATCAAGAATCAGATCCCATTTCCTCCTGCACCCTCCTACCTGGCCACCCCCTTCCAGGTCTCCTCACAGCCTCCAGCAGCAGAGACAGCTGTCATGCCACCCTCTGTCAATCAATTTAACTTTTTTTCATGACCCATATAATTTAATTTTACAACAATGTATTTTTCCATAGGTGAATTAACCTTTTTTTCTGTTAAGCTTTAGAAATCTTCAATAAGTCATGCTCAAAATCAATAATTTTATACAAGTTAATTTTTTCAATAAAAAGTTTACATATTTATTTTTTTACAGATCTCTGCATTATTATTTTTTTGTAACCACTAGAGCTGTAACAATTAAAGAAAGCACTTTTTTATGTAAAATGAATAAAAAGTTGTCTTTCTTAATATAAAAATGTCATTTTTTCTTTTCAAATATTTCCAATAACATGTGTAAAAATTCGTATTTGCTATGGGGGGCAATGCCACTGGTATATACATCATGTGTTGTGGAAGAGATGGCAGGTAGGGGCAATGACAGTTAAACAGTCACTGATGGCAAAAGTGCTACATTGCAGAATTAGAATAAGCATACACCCAATAAATGTCATACCAAAAACTAGATTACTGCGTTACTTCATTTTAAAGTTATTAGCCATTTTGTAACCCTGGTTTTACTACCTGTACAAAAAAGCCTGTATCAGTCAGGAGCTGCTGATGATGTCATCTTGGGAACTCACAGTCTAGTATTCCCTCTCAGCAAGCTTATAGGACCGATGTCTCCAAACTTGTAAGGATCATGTGCAATGGGTTTCACATATAAAACAAGCAGCACCATTCACAAAACATTGCTTAAAAGACTATATGAGTTTTAGGGTTTGTAACAAAGTTAATTCCACAGTAGAACCATGCTCTGGAATGATATTATGCACTTCTAACATGGCAAGTGCAGAAACAGGGAGTTTTGCTTTATACAACATTGTAACATCACATTCTATATTAGCACATATAATAAAACAAAGGTACAGTATCAGACAGAGTGTAATCATTTCTGTTTTTCTGCTGTGCATTATGGGAATTACATATATTTAATTGCATTTTTTATGTTGTGGGTGCAATGGTTAACAGTCATTCAATTATTAAATTACATGTAGATGTGATCAACATTTCAGAATATGTGTTCATTTTGGCTGACTTACTTTTGTGAACTGTTGAATGAACTCAGTTTTTCTGCTGTGTTTGCTGCTTGGGATATGGCTGATGTGCATTATGGGTAATGTATATGTTTAACTGCAGTTTGTATATCATGGGTGCAATGGTGAACAGTCATTCACTTATTGATTATATGCAGATGTGATCAACGTTTTATAAGATGCGTTCATTTTGTCTGACTTATGTTTCTGAACTTTGGATTAATCTTTGTTTTTCTGCTGTGTTTGCTGTTTGGGATGTGGCTGCTGTGCATTATGGGAAATGCATATATTAATCTGCACAGAAGTATTCCACTCTGGTAGTTGTTCCTGCAAATCCCTTAGCATGCCAACAGATGGCTGTGGAACAATGCTACAGCCATATTAAGATTAATTTCTACATATACTGAATTGAGTCACTCAGAAAATTACTTTCATAGCCCAAGTAAAAAACAAAAGAGCCCACACAGTTTGTTGACTGGTGCTGCCTGTTTTACTTGTGTAAACCATTGCACATGATGTTTACAATGTTGGGGAAACAGATTCTATAAACTTGCTGGCAGGGAGGTCTAGACTGTCAGTTCTTAAGATGACATCAGCAGCAACTCTTCAATGATACCGACTTTTTTTGAACAGGTAGTGAAATCAGGGTTACAAAATGACTATTAACTTTACAATGAACAAAAACAGACATCTAGTTTTGGTATGGGATTTACTGGGGGCATGCTTATTCTAATTCTGCAATGTAGCATTTTTGGTCAGATGCTGTCAGCTGCTCTTTAGTAAAACTGATGTGTGTGTGTGTGTGTGTGTGTGTGTGTGTGTGTGTGTGTGTGTGTTGGCCCACCTCAGTTGAATTGAAACACACAGCATAGCCAAGTGCGTCCACCACCTAAAAAGGGCCATTACTAAAACAGGACACACCCCTGTACTGCTTCATTATGATAACAGAATGGTGCCATTGTGTTGAGATAATGTCCCAGCTGAAAACTGCTCTTGCCCAATCAGGAGTCATCATTTTTTACAGCCATTTCATAATGATGTGTAGTATGAGGATACAACATAACAGGGGAGGAGGAATGGGAAGGGGGAAGAAAAGCAGCAATAGTGGTATACTCCCGTTAGAGGTCTGTCTGTCCTGGATGAGTGATGGACGGGCTATGACCATGGCCTGTTGTGGTTGTGTGTGTGTGGGGGGGCAGACAGGGACAGATAATGTTACTGGTGTCTGTGACGTTGAAGGAGAGGGGACATACTACTAGAAGAGCCAATACAAGTGAGAAGAGACTGAGAGGAGTAAATGGTACTACACCATGACCCCAGGAAGGGTGTTCACTTTGTGTAAGCTATTGGAGATGGTGGGGGCATTGGTACAGGTGTGTGTGTGTGTGGGGGGGGAGGTGGAGAAATATTTTCACTGGTGTGTGAATTGCTGTAGGAGGTCAATCAATGTGTGAAGTTGAACAAAAACAGAGAGGGTAGGAAGGGAATAGTAGTGAGATGTCCCAAAGTGCTACAGGGGCAGCCAGGGACAGTATGTTATGGTACAAGAGGTGATGGGTGTGGAGGCAGCTCAGGGAACAGTAACATTATAGGCACATGACGAATGTGTTTCTCTGGGGAAGGGGAGGTTGGGGAAGGGTGCATCTTAGTTGTGTTTAGGGTGTGTGCTAGACAGAGAAGAGCAGGGACAGGCTGAGATGTAATACTGCAGATCCGCAGGGGATTCAGATGTGGGACCACAGTACATAGTGATAGTGGTATGTAATAGTAGAAGAGATGAAAGGTGGGTGACAGGAGGGGTAGGAGAAATGAACAGGAGGAACAGCAGCCAAAGCTATTGTGTGGACATAATGTTATTGCTGTGTGTGGTCACGGCATAAAGGCAGAAGGGGACAGGGGGGCAATAGAATGATAGTAAACAGAGGGCACTGGGGAACAGCACAAAGCAATGGTAGTGGCTTTGGCCAAGAAAGTATCAGTATATCAAAGTGTGACAGTGTGTGTGTGTGGCATGTGTTGAGGGAAGGGGAACCATTGCAACTTGTGTATATAGAATTTTGCAGTGAAAGAGAAAGGGTGTGTGGGGCACCGACAGATAATACAGTGTGTTCTTGAGGTGGGGGAGAGACATCAGTGTGTGCTGTAGGGTCATGAGGCCCAAGTCTCACCCATTCCATGACTGATCAAGCTGACATGCTACAGTATAGGAGAATGGAGTCAGAGTTAGTACTGATGACAACATAGCACACCCCAACATCTGTTGGTGTGTGGAGTAGAGATGCAGTGAATTTAAAAATTCGCCGGCAAACTGAATGCGAAGTGGGCACTTTGCATTGCCACTCCGCTACATGGAGTGAGCAATGCAAATTACTCACTTCGCCTTGTCATTACCACTTCGCCTTAAGGCAGAATGGCAACATGAAGTAAGGTGAAGTCATTGTTTTTAATGGACTTTGCGTTCCTCATTAGAATTCTAAGTGATTCACTTGGTGTTTCAGATTTGGCAGCCCTCTCTCCCACACATCACATGGCTTACAGTACTGTAAGTCACATGCTGTTTAGCTAGGCAGGAAGAAAGTGAGTCATACACAAGCACACACTTTTACTTTCTCCTGTGCAGACGGAGAGAGAGTAATTTGTTTTGTGACAGCTGAAACTTTGAGATCAGAGCAAGGAGGAGATTTAAACTTTGATTTAGTCCCAACAGCTTTTTTAAAAGCTACATTTTTTTTGACTTTCCTGTACTCTTTTTTACTTAATTTGTTCTTTCTGTAAATTTAATTTTTCTTACCTTTATAAATAGTTAGTTGTTTGTCTGTGTCTGTGTGACTGTGTGTGTGTGTTGTGTGACAATGTGAGTAGTGATTGCTCGGACTGAGGGAGCTCAGTAGAAGAGATGGACCAGGGCGAGGGAATGTCTGGGACTGGGCAGCTTTGGGAGAACGTGGTAGTGGTAAGCATTGTACTTTGTGTATGTGTGGAGGGCATGGGTGACCATTCCTGTTGGACAGCTCAAAACTTGTGAGTGCCCCCCTCCCGGAAGCAGGACCAGTACCGCCTCCTGTCCTGACTCTGAGACAGTTGAACCACCACCACTACCACCAAGTCCAGCACCAGGTCCTCTGGAGCAGGATGTGCCTGTTCCCCTGAGCCCAGGTGTGGATCCCATCCCTGTTCAACACCATGACCAGCAGGCTTACAATACATCAAGTAACTATTAAAAAAAATTGATGCTGTGATTCATGACATGATCGTAAATCGTGATTTGTGGCTGCATTTTTGACCATGATGATGAAGAAACGTGAATGCCTATGGCTGTACTTACCCGGGCCCCGATGAGCTGTAGTTTAAAACTCCCAGACTTAAAAACACGTATCAATGAGTACAATGGTGGGGTGGTGAAACCTGGAGAGATACTACAAAACAGGCTTACAATACATCCTCCAAGTAACTAGAAAAAAAATTAATGTTGTGCTACCTAACGTGAATGATCATGAATCGTGATTTGTGACAGCATTTGTGACCATGATGATGATGATGAAGAAACGTGAATGCTTACCGCCTACGGCTGTACTTCCGTGATGAGCTGTAGCTTAAAACTCCCAGACTTAAAAACACATATCAATGAGTACAATGGTGGGGTGGTGAAGCCTGGAGAGATACTACAAAACAGGCTTACAATACATCCAAGTAACTAGAAAAAAAATTTATGTTGTGATTCGTAAAGTGAATGATCGTGAATCGTGATTTGTGACTGCATGTGTGACTGTGATGATGAAGAATGTGATTTGTATCACAAGTGACTCATGATGATGGTCCTGACTTTAAAACGCATAGTAATGAGTACAATGTTCATGCAGAATTAAGCACCACACCTGTCCAGTACTCTGAAGGGAAGCCAAAGAAACAACTGTGACTTAAGTTACAGATGGAGATTGGGCCCTAAAGAGATGCAAATGCACAGGCAGATTAAGATTGCACTGTGCACTGAAGAGATGCAGACACAAAGGCACAACACCTAACCAGTGCTCACCATCAGAAATTCAAATCTGGAAAAGAATACCTTTACCAGTTAGGGTGGGCCGCGGGGGGGGGGGGCAGTGTATTGTACTGCTGCAGTAACAGTCACTAGTACTAGTAACAGTACCAGTAAAGATACCACAAAAAAGTGCAAAAGTCACACAGCTGCAGTGAATAGCAGTTTCACATTGCTGAAATTATTATGTGGCACAATAAAAGGTGTCTGATTTGATGACACGCATCACACACATACTCACACACACACTAAGTAATGCATAGCAAATTGAAAACTTCAGTAATATAACTACATATTTTAAACAAACTAAAATTATGCACTGCTGCACCAAAACAATCAGTAACAAAATGGCAAGAAATATTGAAAATATTACTGTGTGTACATTAACACAGTTAAACAAGAAAAAATATCACCAAAACAGAAAGCACTGTCTTTTTCTCCAAGTTAATCTACCTACACCACAGATACACCCCTCCCCCAAAGCACACTTCCACTGTCTCTCAGTACACAGACTGAATGTTGTACATTAACATTCAAAATCCATACACAAACAATAAATGCTCGATGATATGAGCACAGGAGGGTTTCCTATAATCGATGAACTAAAGTTTCAGCAAAAAAAAAATACTCAGAAAGTCTTTTTTAACAGCTTTTTGAAGGTTTGAATTGCAGAGAGCTCTCAGAGCAGATTGTCCCCTACAGCTTCCTACACACACTACCCCAAACTGAGGCTGTGCAGAGCAACCTAGAGCCCATGTGACCTGAAATCGCATGAAACACTGCAAATTTCGCCTTTGGAGCTTAAAAACAAGACGAAGTAAGGCAAAGTACATTGTTTTCAATGTACCTCACCTTAAGAATTGGTGGAGTAGTGGTTTGGGAAGGTGAAGTAATGCGAAATCATTGTTTTCAATGGACTTTGCATTACCCATTTGTAACGCGAAGTACTCCGCTTCATATTGCGGAGCACTCCGCAAATTCGCTTTCGCTCCGTGGATCACTTTGCGGAGTGAATTGGAGCCACTTCGCCCACCTCTAGTGTGGAGGATGGGGGTGGAGGGAGTGGTAGGGGGTTACCCCTAACATCAAATTTCAAAATTTTTGTCGATGTAGCAACAACCCTAACAGATGCATTAACAAGCTTTTTTGCAAAGAATTTCCTTACTGTTTGAAAAACTATAATGGATCCATTAACTGTTTTGTGTTGAAGGGCCCCATGCTCCCCCCAAACTACCCATTTCTGCATAATGATATGAGTCTGTGGGAGCGCAGGCCCTCCGGGCCCTGCACTCTCACTTATACATTAGTATGGAGCCATATACAGCACCTCCACAATACTCCAAAGGAACCCTTGTAACACATTTTTACCAATATCTCCATAACCGTACCACGTAGGAAAACAATTCCACTGCAGGAGGCTTTTATGATTTCCAAACTTGTTTTTGTGGGTTAGTTCACCTAAAGGTGATTTAAGCTGTGGGTACAGCTGCTGAAAGGCGTCACAGGTGTCAAAATGTTATCCTACGGGAAACTTCTCAACTTCAGAATGCTGTAACTATGGGCCCGTTGAATGTTTTGGTACCAAATCAAATAAAAGCACATCTGTGGCACCAGGGCACGCCACCCCACAAATTTCAGGCCAAAAGCACAATCCACAATGGTACAATATAGTGACAAAGAAAACAACACATTAGAAAACGTGCTCATGCAGTGTTACATAGAAACAAAGAATCTGATGGCAGATAAGGACCTCTTAGCCTACCTAGTCTGCCCATTTCCCAACCTACTGGATAAGCTGCAGATCCTAGTTAACCAACAACCTACTTCCTCCTACCCCCTCACTATAATTGCCTCATGTCTGTCCCATGCATTCTTGAATTGCCCCATTGTTTTGGCCCCCTGACCTCCTCAGGAAGGTGGTTCCATGTGTCCACCACCCTCTCCATGAAAAAATACTTCCTCGTGTTGCCCCTGAGCCATCTCCCCTCTATCTTCAAATTGTGCCCCCTTGTTCTTGTACATCTCTTTTTCTGAAAGATGCTCCCATCTTGGACTTTGTTGAGTCTGCTGAGGTACTCTAAAGTTTCTATCATGTTCCCCCCCTCTCTCTCCTTTTCTCAAGGATATACATATTAAGAACTCTTAGTCTGTCTTTGTATGGCTTCTGTTGCAGACCCTGCACCATTTTAGTTGCCCTCCTCTGGATTGCCTCCATCCTGTCTATGTCCTTGTGGAGATGGGGTCTCCAGAACTGCACACCATACTCCAGATGGGGTCTCACCAACTGTCTGCACAGAGGGATAACAACTTCCTGTTTTCTACTGGTGATGCCTCCCCCATACATGCTAGTATCCCCCAACCCTCCTTACTGCCTTCTCACATTGTTTACCTACCTTAAGATCATCTTATATGACTACCCCCATGCCCCTTTCCATTTGTGTTGTTGTTAGTACCTCGCCCCATTGTATACTCTTCCCCTGGGTTTTTGTTTCCCAGGTGCATTACTTTGCACTTTTTTGAATCTAAGCTGTCATATTTTTGACCCTTCCTCCAATCTTGACAAGTCCCTTCTCATCCTTTGCTTGTGAATCAGCACTGCTGCAGATATTTGTGTCATCAGCAAAGAGGCATACATTTCCTTCCAGACCCTCTTCAATGTCTCCTATAAAGACTTTAAAGAGAACCAGTCCCAGTACTGAACCTTGTGATACCCCACTAATAGCCTCTCTTTCTTCAGAGTGTACTCCATTTACCATTACCCTCTGAGTCCTGTTGTCCAGCCAGATTGTTACTCAGGCTACCACCCTGGGACCCACTCCAAGGATGACTAACTTGTTTATTAATTTTTTGTGTGGGACTGTGTCAAATGTCTTGCTAAAGTCTAGGTAGGCCATATCCACAGCCCCTCCCTGGTCTGCTACTTTGGTTACCCAGTCAAATAAATCTATTAAATTCATCTGACATGACCTTTCTGCTGTGAATCCATGCTGCCTTGAGTCCTGTGCTCCACTGTCCGCTAGATACTCAACAGTTCTTTCTTGCAGAAGTGATTCCATCATTTTTCCCTACCACTGAGGTCAAGCTAACAGGTCTGTTGCTTCCTGCCTCTGTCTTGCTCCCACTTTTGTGACTAGGAATCACATCTGCCCTCCTCCAGTCCTCAACTACAACACCATCCTCCCATGATTTGTTAAAAAGGGTAGTCAATGGAGTCACTAGGTCTCTCCTTAGTTCTTTTAGAATTCTGGGATGAAATCCATCAGGCTCGATTTCTTTGTCCATCTTGAGTTTTAGGAGTACTTTCAGGACACTTTCTTCTGTGAATGGACTGGTATTGACCACCCTATCCAGAGTGCTTCTACTGTTTGGTTTAGGTGCCCCCCTTCTTCTTTTGTGAATACTGAGTAAAAGTATTTGTTGAGTATCTCTGCCTTTTCACAGTCACCCTCTGCCCACCTCCCCTCCCCTTTATTAGGCCTCACTATCCCTCCCTTGGTCTCTCTTCGCTCCCTGATGTACCTTTAAAAGGTTTTATCCCCCTTCTTAACTGTGTTGGCTATCTTTTCCTCAGTTTGGTCCTTCGCTATTCTGACTGCCTTCCGTGCTTCTTTCTGCTTTAACTGATAGAGTTCTCTGTCCTGCTTCTTCTGTGATTTATTGTACTTCCTGAAAGCTATATTTTTCTCCTTAACATTCCTTGCCACCTCCTTTAAGTACCATAGTGGTATTTTACTTCATTTTGTTTTGTTTATTTGCTTCACACAAAGACTTGTTGCCTCTGTGATGGCAGTTTTGTTTTTCCCCCATTGTTCTTCCACCGCTCCTTCCTGCTGATTTTCTAGTGCATTCCTTCATCACTCACCCATTTTGGCAAAGTCAGCCCTCCTAAAGTCCAGTACCTTTGCCTTTGCATGGCTTGACTCTACTGCTGTGTTTATCCTGAACCATACTGTTCAGTGGTCGCTAGTTCCCAGATGGTTACCCACTTCTAAATCTGTAATCCTCTCTCTGTCTCCATTTGAGAGTACTAGGTCTAACATTGCTCCCTCCTGAGTGGGTTCCAGTACTAGCTGTCTGAAGCATGCTCCCTGCAGGGCACTGAAAATGACCCCGCTCTTGGATGTGGCTGCAGAAAATGTGCTCCAGTTAGCATCTGGCATATTCAGGTTCCCCCATCAACAATATTTCCCCTTTTTCTGCCATTCTAAGGATGCCTTCTATCATTTCCTTGTCCATTTCCTCCCCTGACATGGGTGTCTGTATACAACTCCCATGCAGATTGTGGTGCCGTTGACTGTCTTCAAGATAACCCACAGTGCCTCCTCACCTCCCCATTTACCCTTTAGTTCTGTTGCTTTAATCCCTTCCCTTATATAGAGAGCTTCTCCTCCTCCTCCTCCTCCTCCTCTTTTACCCTCCCTGTCCCTCCTGTAGATTGTGTACCTTGGTATGTTTACATCCCAGTCATGGTTCTGTGTGTACCATGTTTCTGTGACTGCCATGATATCCAGGTGTCCCTCTTCCATCAAGGTCACTAGTTCATGAAGCTTGTTACCCAGGTACAGGCATGAGAGGTGTATTTTGGGGTTGTGCACCCTAATGCTCACCCCATTCCATGAGTAAGTAAGGTAAGATGGATACAGCATAGGAGAATGGGGTGAGAATTAGGGTTCATAACCCCAAAACACACCTCTCATGCCTGTTCCTGCATGCACAGTGGGGGTGGCATCTCAGGCTTGGGAGCCCTAAGACTGTATTTCCCTACCTTTGATGCTTTAACCCTAATGGTGCATAAACAAAGTTTTTTACAATGAATTTCCTTATTTTCTGAGAAAGTATAATTGTAGCCTTATTTGTTTATGGGAGGGGTAGAAGCACAGGGCCATCTGAGCCCCCGTCATAGGTCCCCTTCTGCAGCTTCACTGAGTAGTCTGTCCCTAGAGTACTAACACTGCCCACATACCTGCAAAGCCCCGGATTACCATCTGGGCAGGGCGACAGAGATCCCCCATATCTCCCCCAGAACAACAACTGGGAGCGTGTACATTGGAGTCTGCTCTCTTGGGTGCTGCCTTGGGACCAATGCTGAGGCTCATTGCCTAGACAAGGGCAGAATTTGTTTCCTGATGTTCTGGTGCATCCCCTCTAACATCAGCATGCAATGGGGACAAGGCTGCTGGCACACGTGTAGATGCACATTGAAGACAGTCTCCTGACAATGTCTACCCTTACCTGGAATGTCTCCCCATCTGCACTGACCACCCTGAGGTTCCCCCAACAGGTGGCGGTAATGCAACGGACAGTACGGTACCCCCTCCCTGGAGAAGGAGAGCTGCTGTTGAGTGCTCAATCCTTCTCCTTCCCTGCTGACCCCTGTCGACCCAAGTCCACTCCCAAACCTGGGTCGCCGGTGTGGTGCAAGGTGTGGCATCCAGTGCCTCAACCCTCAGTACCACTGGACCAGCAGATCATGACATTTTCTATCACAAGAATCCACTGTAAGTATTTATGAAACACATACAAGCAGAAGAGAGAAAGAAAAAAGTGTCTCAGCTGGGACTTGAACCCAGGCCACCCAGAATACAGTTCTGGTTGTGCTTCCAGCTGCACCACCAAGGCAACATAAACCTGAGTTTAGGTCCCAGGTGAGGCACTTATTTCTTTCTATCTTCTGTTTGCAGATATATAAATGATCCTGGTAGGTAAAACTGTTCAAATCCCACCTGAAATGTGATTTTTCGGAATGACTGTGCCATCACCTTTCAGCCCAGATTTGAAAAAAGTCCAGCTGTCTGTTTCAAGAAATGGTGTTCCAAAAAAGGCCATGTTGAAAGTTTGGTTGAAGATTATTTGAAATTAGTGAAGGTTTGAGTGAATGTTGAAATATTTCAGCATTCACTCATAATTGGTTGGCCATTTTATTATATTTCCTACCAAATTTTCAGCATAGTCTTCCTATGACCCTTCCTTTTGAACTTAGTAGGTGATAGAAAACAAAATGAACTATACATTGAACTCTCACTTTTCGTAGTCGTAATTTTTGTGTCTCTTTGTGATGTCTGCAGTTCTTAATTCATTTTTAGCCTGTTATCAATGCTTAACACCACAATTTGCAGCTGTTCTAGTCTTTCTGTAATTTAAATATGCTAAACACCAAATTGACATGTACATGTTTTGCTACTTAATTATTTGATTTTGTTTCATGTTATTTTGTTTTGGATTAGTTTTGTACTGTATCAATTGACATGGGATGTTCTGCAAATGAGGCTTGTATCTCATAGAACCTGACCTGTAACTCTGAACTTTCAAATAGATAAAATATTCATTCATCAGCTGCTTACAGTGGAGCTCCGTATTGCAACACATGCTGTGTTTGAATAAATGAAACATCACATCTGCTTAATGATGCATGCCAGCAACTTTTAACAGTTTATTTTAGTTCACACAGTTCACCGGTCTTCGAATCTATGCTTAACATTTTTCATGTACTGTATATAAATGTAATCATCGTGTTTCAACACATAGTTCATGATAATTGTTATCTTTATTTTTTTCCTAAAAACATACTGATGAAATAAAGTAATTTATGTTTCTGAATGCTGGAAACTGCACAATGCAGACCAAAGACATGAAGATACACCTTAATAGAAACATAGAAAAATAGAATTTGATGGCAGATAAGGACCGCTTGGCCCACCCAGTCTGCCCATTTCCCTACCTAATGGATAAGCTGCAGATCCTAGTTAACCAGCAGCCTACTTCTTTCTACCCCCACCCCCTAGAATTGCCTTATGACTGTCCCATGCATGCTTGAATTCAGCCACTGTTTTTGACTCCACAACCTCCTCCGGAAGGCCGCTCCATGCATCCACAACCCTCTCTGTGAAAAAATACTTCCTTACATTACCTCTGAGCTGCCCCCCTCTATCTTCAAATTGTGCCCCTTGTTCTTGCACACCTCTTTTTTTGAAAGATGCTACCCTCTTGGACTTTGTTGATTCCCTTGAGGTACTTGAAAGTTTCTATCATGTCCCCCCCTCCCTCCTTTCCTTGAGGCTATACATATTAAGCTCCTTTAGTCTCTCTTCATATGTCTTCCAGTGCAGACCCTGCGCCATTTTGGTTGCCCTCCTCTGGACAGCTTCCATCCTATCTATGTCCTTGCAGAGAATGGGTCTCCAGAACTGCACACAGTACTCCAGATGGGGTCTCACCAGCTGTCTGTACAGAGGGAAAACAACTTCCTGTTTTCTACTGGTGATGCCTCTCCTTATGCATCCCAGTATCCCCCCAGCCCTCCTTACTGCCCTCTCACATTGCTTGCCCACCTTTAAGTCATCTGATATGACTATCCCCATGTCCCTTTCCATTTTTGTTGTTGTTAGTATCTCGCCCCCATTGTGTACTCTTCCCCTGGGTTTTTGTTTCCCAGGTGCATTACCTTGCACTTCTTAGCATTGAATCTAAGCTGCCATACATTTGACCATTCATCTAACCTTGCTAAGTCCCTTCTCATCCTTTCCACCCCACCTTGTGCATCAACTCTGTTGCAGATCTTTGTATCATCTGCAGAGAGACATACTTTTCCTTCCAGTCCCTCTGCAATGTCACTTATAAAGATATTGAAGAGGACCGGTCCTAATACTGCACCCTGCGGTACCCCACTAGTAACCCCCCTTTCTTCAGAGTAGACTCCATTTACTATTACCCTCTGTGTCCTATTCTCCAGCCAATTCTTTACCCATGCTATCATCTTGGAACCCACTCCCAAGCTGGCTAACTTGTATATTAATCTTCTGTGTGGAACTGTGTCAAATGCCTTGCTAAAGTCTAGGTGGGCCATGTCCACAGTCCCTCCCTGATCTACTACTTTGGTCACCCAGTCAAAGAAATCTATTAGAATCATCTGGGCATGACCTTCCCACTGTGAATCCATGCTGCCTTGGGTCCTGTGCCCCTCTGGCCTCTAGGTACTCGATAATTCTTTCCTTCAGAAGTGATTCCATCATTTTGCCTTTCACTGAGGTTAAGCTAACAGGTCTGTAGTTTCCTGCTTCTGCCCTGCTCCCACTTTTGTGACGGGGAATCACATCTGCCCTCCTCCAGTCCTCAGGTACCACCCCATCCTCCCATGATTTGTTAAAGAGGGTAGTCAGTGGTGTCACTAGTTCTACCCTTAGTTCATTTAGAATTCTGGGATGAATCCCATCATGCCCCATTGCTTTGCCCACCTTCAGTTTTAAGAGTTCATTCAGAACCCTTTCTTCTGTAAATGTGCTGGTATCAACTTCTGTATCCAGAGTGTTTCTATTGTTTGTTTTAGGTACCTCTCCCTCTGCATTTGTAAATACTGAGCAGAAATATTTGTTTAGTATCTCTGCCTTTTCACCATCACCCTCTGCCCACCCCTTCCCCTTTATTAAGCCTCACTATCCCTCCTTGGTCTTCCTTCGCTCCCTGATGTACCTAAAAAAGGTTTTATCCCCTTCTTAACTGAGTTGGCTATCTTTTCCTCGGTTCGGGCCTTTGCTGTTCTGACTGCCTTCCCAGCTTCCTTTTGCTTTAACTGATACAATTCTCTGTCCTTCTTCTTCTGTGATTCCTTGTACTTTCTGAATGCTTTCTTTTTCTCTTGAACCTTCACTGCCACCTCCTTTGAGAACCATAGTGGTTTCTTACGTCGTTTTGTTTTGTTTATTTGCTTCACACAAAGGCTTGTTACCTCTGTGATGGCAGTTTTTATTATTCCCCATTGTTCTTCCACCCCTCCTTCCTGCCCATTTGCTAGTGCATTCCTTAGGCACTCACCCATTTTGGCAAAGTCAGCCTTCCTGAAGTCCAGTACCTTTGCTCCAGCTTATTGTTGTTTAGAATAAAAAAATACAACATGGAGCCTTGCTCATTTCTCTCCATGGGTCCCTCTCCTACCCCCCAGGGTCTTGTATCTCTCATCTATTCCCTTCCCCCACCATCCTAAAGGGGTCTCTCTGGGACACTGCCTTATCACCGTCTCTCTGTTCCCCCAGTCCCAATGCAGTGTTCCTCACATCCTGACGGAGTCTCCAGGGACACAATTCTTCCCCCACCCTACCCCCCTCTCCTTTCTCCCTTTTTTCATGTAAGCACTTGTTTACCTATTAACTTAGCACTTATTATTATCCACTCTTTCTACAGCAACAATGTTGTAACACTGTAACACTTGCCTTACAATTGTATATTAATGTTGATCTTTTAACTTGAATGTTTAGTGTCTCATTCCTATTGTACCCCTTCCTCCAGGTTGCACTGGGAGACAAGAGACTTGTCACTCAGTGTGCTTTCCTGGTGAAACATTTCAATAAATAAAAGAGTTTTTCCCACTTTGCATCTATGGAAAACCTTTTCAAGAACAGGGACCAACAAGTGTTATTTCTAAGGCTTCATGATATAAAGATATGTGGCTTTGTTGACCATTTTTCAGCAGTATTGACAGCAGTAATTAGCCAAGTTCCGTAAAAACTACAAACTTATCATTTTCCATTACTTTGTTCAAGTAGGCAATAAAACATGACCAGATGTATATTTAGGTGTGATAACAGCACATCTCAGATATGTTTTGAGGCAAGAGACATCACCGAGTGCTTTTATCCGCCTGAGAATTGTTGATATCCCACCACAAAGCACATCCATGAATATCTTATTGCAATTATAAAATAGGTTCATGATTTTTTTTAGGGGACAAAAAATACACAAAAATAAAAGAACGTTAAGCATTTTAATAATTCCTTAAATACTGTATAGCAGATTATATTAGCGTTCCATTTATATTAGCTATATTAGCTGAAAGCAAAGAACTGCTAATATAAACAGACTGCTAACATAATCTGCCATGCTAACTGTACCCCAGCAGTAAGCATGTAGCACTAATTATATCAGGTGCTAATATATACAACCGGAGTCATCACGCTAAATATATCAGGTGCTAATACTAACTGCTATACAGTATTCATCCACACCAACAGTATAGTCACAACACATCCCAGCCTTTGGCATGCCATCTCCATTTCAGATATAATGCACAGCTAAATACATTTTTATGTTGATTGCACGCATGCGCAAGAAACACATTGCAGCAGCTTTCTTCAGAAGCAGGTTGTGGAGGCGTGACACTGTTGTGACCAATGTCCCCACAGCCTTTAAAGGCTTGGCCCACTTCCCCCAAAGTCATGGCACGCTGCTGCTGACACTAGTTCAGCCAGCATGCCACAACTTTCTAATGTTTTAACTGCTGCAATCAGGGGCTGCCTCGTCATTGCAGCATCAGCCATTCGCTGCAGTGAGGGAGCAACCAGTCATTGCAGGGCAAAACTTTGAAACACTGACATTGTTTGTGAACATGGTGGTGGCTTGCCACCGTGTTCACAAACAATATTAACCCCCCTCCAAGGGGGTGCCCAATCCCCTCGGAAGCATGTGCCTCCCACCATGTTTTTGCGATGGAAACACAATCCCCAATCGGCTTCAGTGCCTTAAGGTTTATGTTGCCAACAGGGGCCACCACCATCTGCATTATGTAACTCCCTCCCGCTTTATGTTGTCTGGTCAGTGCGCCCAACTTTGCCAGCATAATGTCACCCACCCCTTTTGTTGTGTGCCGATGGGGGTGCCCAATCCCCTGTCAGCTACAGCTGCCCCCCCAAACAGAAGACTCTGTTGGCATGCTGGGAGCCCACCCCAGTGTGCCACATGCCCCTGTAAAATTAAAAAATGGTCCCGTGATGTAATGTTTTTTTAACCTGCAAAAAAGGAAATGGTCCCTCAGCAGTCTCCCTGCCCCCTTCCACAACCAGCGCCCACCCACTGTGCACCCTGCCTCCCCACACCCCCCTCACCCTATACTTACCTCTGGAGTCTGGCACAATGATCTTTGGTGGACTGGGAACACGTTTGCACTCTTCAAAGCCGACCACAAACTGAGGAAATGCCTGTAGGCTGTATAATGGAATAAATCAGGTTTTTTCAACTTTGATGCATATCTCAGGAATTTTGGTGCTGAATCCCCTTTCGGGACTGATTAATAAAATGGCAGTGCCAGTGTTCATGACGTGGGCTCTCAAAAAGCCTATACTGCAAATTTGGTGGTAAAAATACAAATAATTACTGTTTTACAAGCGTGTGTTGTGCAGTTGCTACACACACTCATAACTTTGCAAATTTGTAATATTTTCACACCAGATTTTCAACATTTGAATTTTTTCAGACCTCTTTGTGTACAGCACAGCTGTCATTTTCCACATCCTGGATGAAATGTGGTTTTGCACTTCTGGTGCAGAATAGCACAGTCGCTGTGGGAAATCAGTGTTCATGACAGATAAAGAATATGCTAGTGACACTGTTCATAAGCAGAGGTCCTAAAATGCCTATGGTGAAAATTTGGTGATGATACTCCATAAAATGATTGTGTTACGAGCGTGCATTGTGCAGTTTGCATGCATGCTTGTAACTTCACAAATTTATAATATTTTCACTCCAGATTTTCAACATTGCCATTGTTCTGTACCTCCTTATGAACAGTAGAGCTGCCATTTTTCACATCCTGGCTGAAATGTGTTTTCGCAGTTCTGGCGCAGAACAGCGTGGGCGGTTTGGGAAATCCATGTTCGGGACACATTATGAAAATGACAGTGACACTGTTCATTATCAGAGGTTGTAAGATGCCTATGTTGAAAATTTGGTCATGAAAGTCCATAAAATGTGTATGTTACCAATGTGCATTGCGCAGTTTCCAGGCAAACTCGTACCTTCGCAACTTTGCAATATTTTCACTCCAGATTTTCAGCATTGCCATTTTGCCACACCTCCTTATGAACAGGGCAGCTGTAATTTTTCACATCCTGGCTGAAATGTGTGTTCACTCTTCCAATGCACAATAGCATGGTCGCTGTGGGAAATCAGTGTTCAGGACATTTTAAGAAAATCACACTGGCACTGTTCATGAGCAGAGGTCCTAAAATGCCTATGTTGAAAATTTTGTGATGGAACTCCATAAAATGACTCTGTTATGAGCGTGTGTTGTGCAGGTTTCATGCACCCTTGTAAGTTTGCAAATTAGTAATATTTTCATGCCAGATTTCAACACTGGCATTTGTTCACACCTCCTTATGAACAGTACAGCTGTCATTTTTCACATCCTGGTCGAAATGTGTTTCCATGCTTTCGGTGCAGAATACCGCAGTCACTGTTGGAAATCAGTGTTTGGGACGGATTAGCATCGAGCGACTGAGAGAGGAGGGGGAGTGACCGAGCTCAACTGAGCTCTGTCAGGACTGCTGCGGATTTCTTTGTGGGCAGGAAAAGGTGACAACGCAGGCAGAAGCCCAATACAAAAGGGCAGCCTGTAGCACCAGGAGACAAAGAATGAGCGAGTGAGGGAGGGGAAGTGAATGAGCTCAATGGAGCTCTGTTGGGACTGCTGCAGATTTCTTTGTTGGCAGGAAAAGGCAGCAATGCATGCAGGGGCTGACTACAAGAGGGCAGCCTGCAGCGGTGGGAGAAACAGAATGAGTGAGTGAGAGAGGAGGAGTGAGCGAGCTCAACGGAGGTCTATCACGACTGCTGTGGATTTCTTTGTGGGAAGAAAATGGTGGCAATGCAGGTAGGAGCCCAGTACAGAAGGGCAGCCTGCAGCGCTGGCAGAAATGGAACAAGCGAGTGAGACAGGGGGAGTGAGTGAGGCCAACGGAGTTCAGTCGGAACTGCTGCAGATTTCTTTGTGGGCAGAAAAAGATGCAGACAGAAGTAGGAGCCCAGTACAAAAGAGCAGCCTGCAGTGCCAGGAGAAACAGAATGAGTGAGTCAGACAGATGGAGTGAGCGACCTCAACGGAGCTCTGTCGTGACAGCTGCAGATTTCTTTGTGGGCAGAAAAAGCCACAAACACAGGCAGGAACCCAGTACAAAAGGACTGACTGCCTGCAGCAGCGGAAGTCACAGAATGAGCGAGTGAAGGAGGGGGAGTGAGTGAGGCCAACGGAGCTCTGTTGGGACTGCTGCAGATTTCTTTGTGGGCAGAAAAAGGCAGCAATGCACGAAGGGGCCCAGTACAAAAGGGCAGCTTGCAGCGGCAGAAGAAACAGAATGAATGAGTGAGAGAGAGAGGGAGTGAGTGAGTGAGCTCAATGGAGCTCTATCATGACTGCTACAGATCTCTTTGTGGGCAGAAAAAGGTGGCAATGCAGGCAGGAGCCCAGTACAAAAGGGCAGCCTGCAGCATCGACAGAAATGGAACGAGCGAGTGAGACAGGGGGAGTGAGTGAGGCCAGCGGAGCTCTGTCAGAACTGCTGCAGATTTCTTTGTGGGCAGAAAAAAATGCCAACAGAGGCAGGAGACCACTACAAAATGGCAGCCTGCAGCACCAGGAGAAACAGAATGAACAAGTGAGACAGGCAGAGAGAGTGACCTCAAGGGAGCTCTGTCAGGACAGCTGCAGATTTCTTTGTGGGAAGAAAAAGGTGCCAATGCAGGCAGAAGCCCAGTACAAAAGGGCAGCTAGCAATGCTGGGAGAAACACAATGAGTGAGTGAGAGAGGGGGAGTGAGTGAGCTCAACAGACCTCTATTGTGACTGTTGCGCATTGCTTTGTGGGTAGAAAAAGGCGGCAATGCAGGCAAGAGCCCAGTACAAAAGGCAGCCTGCAGCGCTAGCAGAAACAGAATGAGCGAGTGAGAGAGGGGGAGTGACCCACCTCAACAAAGCTCTTTCGGGACAGCTGCAGATTTCTTTGTGGGCAGAAAAACATGCCAATGCAGGCAGGAGCCCAGTACAAAACAGCAGCCTGCAGCACTGGGAGAAACAGAACGAGTGAATGACACAGGGGCAGTGAGCGAGCTCAACAGACCAACGCAATCAACATTTGGCATTGACAAATGATTGTTTCAAATTAGCCCTTACTATTTTCCAAAATTCACAAAATGTACCTGTTTCCTTACCTTTCCTCCTTCTTTATATTATTTAACCCCTTTTTTCCCACCTTGTTTCTGTTCTGTCTTTCCTACATTCAATAGATGGAATGTTTACTATAATACAAGGATTGAAATCTCTCCTCAGTTCTACTGACAGAATGTTTACCCCTTGACTCACACAAAAGAAGGCCTCAGATAGAACCAGGGCTTCTGTTGTATCTGTAGCAGGTTAAACAGCAGATATTTCCCTGGTAAACAGGTAAGGGTAGGAAGGGACTTTTTCATGGTCAGCAAAGAAACATCAGAAATTAAAACTTAAGTATTATGCTACTGCATTTCAAATGTGTGTATATGAGTGTAAGAAGATGATTATGAAGGCAAATAATATATTTTGGTTTTTTAAATTTAAGCAGTTTTGTTTTTAGGGCCAAGTTGAAAGTTTTAAGTGAGCAGAAGTGGCAGCCATATTTGCGATGGCAGTTAGGGATGTGTGGTTAGTACTGATTTTGTTGTGAAGAGGCTGCTGGATCTTTATTCAGGCTATTGTGTTGAGATAACAGCACAGGGTAAAGATAAGCATCAGCCAGTCAGGTTTCATGATTTTTCAAACCCATTTTAAAATTGTTTATAAACATGTTTTTAAAAAGTGTATGTGTGTGTGGGTGTTTGGGGTGTGTGTGCGTGTGTGTGTGTGTGTGTGTGTTACTGTCCATTTGAGCTGGATATTTAAACTTCAACATCAAATGTATACATTTGCAGGATTTGTCATGATATGAAACCTAATACTTTGCTGACTGCCCATGTCACTTAGGGTTGGGGGGGGTTACATTTAAAAAGCATACCCACAAAATAAAGTTTAGAGGACACAAATTTCTGAAAACACACACGTGTGTTCAAATGGAGTGAAGCACTTCACATAAAAAACAAGCATAACAAGTAGGTTTTTGTGTCCTTTAGTACCTGTTTACAGAAGTACAGCTTCAAACATCAGTTTTATTTGTTATTGCTTATGTAGTTTATCAGGACTCTTATGCACAGCATTTCTATAATTCCAATCTGCTTTTATTTTATTGCAGTGTAGTGCCCCAAAGTTGGGTGCACAACAGAAATAGAGTAAAGATTCCTCTTAGACCCCTGGACAGGTAGACATTGTGTCAAGAGCCCCATGTCAGCATTTCCCACCTTGCCAGACAGCAGTATAAATGTTAAAAAAAAGAACGTTTTCTGTGCTGCTTGTTCCTTCACAGACCCCCCAAGCAGGCAGTGCAAGCTGTGGCCAATCACGCACTGGGACTGTTGTCCTGATCCAGCATGTGTGGCTTTTGTTTAAAAAAATAATTTGGTAGCACAGGTTTGGGGTTCCATTCTATAACCCCAACTGTAACAATTTGAAAAGGCTTGTTTAGGGAATCGTTGGGGCTGAGACAGAGAGGGGTGAGGACATGGGAGCGACAGGAAGTGGAAAAGACTTGCCAGTGCCTTGTCCTTTTGGATCCTTTATGTGCCTGCACCTTCCCCCTGTCCCCAGCTCAGAAGCAGCATCCAGCGGGCCATGCCATCGGAAGTGCTGTCGGGTCCCCATCCAAGAAGACAAGCTGCATCCTCGGTGCGCAGTGTGGGCTCAGTTCAACCCCATTTTTTTATTTTAAATAAAAAGTAAATGTTCTAGTCCCTCATCGGTGGCATAGGAAGAACTGCATCATCTGCACCAGAGAGAGAAGTCAAGTGTCAGGAGGTCCTGTAAGGCCCCCTTGTCCCCCATGTCCTGCCTGCTTGAAATCCTCCCTCTGCCAGCAAGCACATCACACCTCCCAAAACAGCTTCCTTCACCCTGGGCCAGAGCAGTGAGTTGTCGGCAGCACAAGAAGAGTGCTGTCTACCTGAAATGAAGTTAAAAGTTTTTTTTTTATTATTTTATTAAAATTGCCGGTGGGTCACCAAGAAAAGATGGCTGAGCACCGTGGAGGGAGTGGGTCAGAAAGGGCTCATTTAAATAATTAAATATTCATCAGGCATGGTGATGCCCCGAGGAGGGTCCAGATATAGAGGACCACAGTAAAGCTTAATAAATATTTAATAGAAGGAGGGACTAAGGGCAGAAAGGCCCCAACCAAGAAAATATTTAAACGTTAATGTCCGGGGGACAAGTAAAGAGGGCAAGACAAACCCAGTATTCACAAGGTGGGCCCAGTAAGAGGCCAATAGTATTTAAAGGGGCATCAACAGGTCCAAATGAGTAGTGGGGCAAAGGCAAGCCACAGTGTTTAAAGGGGCCCAGCCGGAATAGGCCCATAAGTAAAAAGTGGCCCAGTACAGTGTAGTCCCACAGTAAAAGGGACCCAGCCAGATTACCCCACAGTGGGAGGATCCAGGAGTTTGTCCTACACCAAGAGGCCGAGTACAGTGTACCTCACAGGTGTTAAAGGGGCCTTGCTAGCCATTTAGGTCCACTGGTACCAAAGGGACCTAGTCAGCCATAGCAGGGCAATTAATGGAAAGGGGGCCCACCCAAATAGTATACCTCACAATCTGAGAAGACCATTTAGTAGTCAGTAGCAAGAGTACCCACAGTAGCAGAAGAGCCTGTTTATGTTAGAGGGACCCTGCTACAGTAGGTCCATGCTTAGTAAGGGCTACACCAAGAAGGTGACCAGATAGAAGTAACCAAGTGCCTGTAATTTACTGTGGTCGGTACATTCAGAAACTGTGATATTGTGTATAACTGTTGGAACTGTGATATTAAGCAACACTGTCAGAACTGTGACTGGTAATTGCATTGAACCAGCATCTTGTGCCAGAGTGTTTTCGAATTAGTCTTCAACAATCCTTCAGAGTCAGTTTACCAGTGTGTTGCCAAATCAGCCTTCAACAGCCTTAGGAGGGTGTTCAGCAAGTTCATCCCTGAGTAAGTTTTCAGCAGCCTTAGAAGGGTGTCCAGCAAGTGAGTGCCTGAATCAGTCCATGACAACACCAGGAAGGTGTTCAGCTGGTGCTTCCACACATTCAAGTCTCCACCTGAAGAGCGAGATCCTGCTGAAAGGTTCTCTGAAGAACCACATCAACTTCCCCTTGTTGTCTGCTGCTAGTCATAGTCCTACATAGCTCAAGACTGAGTCATGGCCACTATTTTCCTGTTTTCTTAGTGCTTCTTCATCAGTCTGTTTAAGATCTTCTGTTCCAGTTCCCTGAGTCAACAGCCTGTTTATTGTTTTACGTTTTTCCTTGGCTCGTCTGGCCTTGGTTCCTAGTATCCTGTCATTCTCCAATGTCTGAAGACTTCATCCTCTTGATTCCTGATTTCTTTGGGGTCCTCCCAATGTCTTCTTCTGTACCCAGCAGTCCAGAAGTGGGCTGTGGCCAGGTGTTCTGAACCCTTTTCCATATCCAGCAGTCCAGAAGTGGGCTGTGGCAGGGTGTTCTGAATCTTCTTCCTTACCCAGTAGTCCATAAGAGGGTTGTGGCAGGGTGGTCTGCATCCATCATCTCATCCCGGTTGTCCACCGGAGGACTGTGGCCAGATCCTTGCATCTGTTCTTCATTCTTGGCGGCTCACCAGCAAGTTTTAGCCGAGAACGTTTTGCAATTGTCCTTCAATTCTGGTGGCTCAACAGCAGGCTTTTAGCCAAGGAATCTTTTGTGTTTGTTCTTGTTTCCAGCAACCCAGGAGAGGTGGGTGTAGTCTATGGACTCTTGGCCCATTTAAAAACCTTTCAATATCCCAGTGGCCTCCCCTAGGCCAGCACTACAGGTGCCAGTGTTGTGCTTGCAGGATTTTCCCCATCTTCATTCCCTTTTCTTCTTCTTCATCACCCCCAACTCTGTGCATGAAGATCTTCACCAGAAGTGATTGTACCCCCTCAACTGCGTGGATGAAGATCCTCACCAGAAGTGAACTCAAAGTGCATTGACTTTACCTACTTATTGTAGGCTGATTATATTCTACATTATAGAAAGAGTTCCTGGAGCCAGTGGAAAACCAGTTGTTGCTTATTTAAAGTACTCTGTTTGACCTAAAAATACAGAAGTGCTAGTCCAAGGTGCACCTCTTTAAAGTTTACGGTATGTTTTACAGGTTGCGTTAGATATTTATGTGTTACTGTTCAGCTAGCAATGCTCTCCTTATTCCCTGTCATTTTTACTATTGGTGTTTTCCTGTATGACCATGTCCTCCTTTCCCTCCTGTCATATGAACATCTTTGCTTCATTGGACCTCTGTGTATGAGTCCTGCCTCTCCTTGTCAGGTGATTCCATCCACCCACACCTATTCGAACCTTCAGCATCCCCTCACCATCCCGCCTGCTGAGGGTGCCCCTGGTACTGCTGGTCGTGAGACAGTTACATCCACCTCTTGGAGTGAAGAACCCCAAAGTCTACCAGTTCAAAGTTGGAAGCACAACAGCAGCCTTACAACATTAAGTGCTCAGCCATCATGAAAGCAATGAAACCACAACACTGGTGAGAACAGAAAGCAAAAAAACTTTACATCCAAAAATAAGGAATGGCTATGGGGACAACGTTTTCACATAGCCTAGCCAATCTATATGTTGCAGCATGGGAAGAATAGTATATCTATGAAAATAACAACATGTTCAAATCCAAAATTATAGGTCGGTACCCATATATGGATGATGTCCTATTACTGTGACAGGCAATGTGATGGATTTGAACAATTTCATAATGAACATCAATGGATGTGACCCAAACCTGCAATTCACATATGTGGTAAGCAAGAGAGGTTAGAGTTCCTGGTAGAGCTGTGTGAAAGTTGTGATTTCCACTTTAGCAGAACTTACATGAAATTTCACAACTTTCATGGAAGTTTCTGAACTTCCGTTTGTGGAAGATTAGAAATCTTCTGAATGTGTTGGGGGAAATTTTTGTCCTGTTCCGCTTGCCTCAGATACAGTAAAAATAAAAATAAAAATTACCAGTGTCCAGTGCCGCCCCCAACCTCGTGGTTAGCAATCCCTCTGCCAACCTGATCACCCACACGATATAGAAAAAATAATTCCCTGGTGGCTAGCAGTCCCTCCTCTCCTCCCAGTCATTTCCTGCTCCATATATTAAAACTACTTCCCTCCCTGATGGCAAGCATAGCAGTCTCTTCCCACTGATCACCCACCCCACCCGACATGAACACATATGCCCTGGTGTCCGGTGTAAATCCTGCTCATTCCAATCCCATGTATAGTAAATATTAAAATGTCAATGGTGGTCTAGTGGAGTCCCTCCTACCAATTGCTGCAGGCCCTCCCTGAAATAAAATTACCTTTCTCTGGTATCTAGTGCCCTGCCAGCCCTCCCAAAAATATTTCCCTGGTGTCTAGTCAGCCCCCCTCCCTATCCCTGAACCATCCCCTATAATATAAAAAATGGTAGTCCATCCATTAGTCCATCCCCAATAAATCCATCTATTCCCTGGTGTCTAGTGGACCTCCTCCCTATGTCCAATCCCTTATAATACATATATATATATATAAACTGGTAGTCCATCCATTCCCTGGAGCCCAGTGGACCTCCTTATCTCTGATCCCCAAACAAAAGTAGAACTCAATCCCTAGTGTCTTTTGGATGCCACATTCCCAAGGTAGGTAGAGACCCACCACACCCTTTTCCCCACATCTGAGCTGGTGACCAGCACAGCCCTCCTCACTCCACCATGGCTGACTGCTGACTGAGCTATCAGTGAGTGAGCATGTGCTTGTACAAATACATGCTCATTCTCTGATGGCTCAGCCAGTGGCTGGCCATGGTGGAGGGAGGAGGACTGCTCGGGTAGGGGGAGTAGTGTGGGGGGCTCTACCAACCTGAGTGGGGTGTAGGGGTCTGCTAGACACCAGGGATTGAGTTCTACTTTTGTTTGGGGATCAGAAATAGAGATGGTGGTCCACTACACAACAGGGAAATGGTGCACTAAATGAATGGACTACCATTTATTTTATATTAAAAGGAGTTGGACATAGGGAGGGGGTCTACTAGACACCAGGGAATAGATGGATGTATTGGGGATGGACTCATGGATGGATTACAATTTCTTTATATTATAAGAGATCAGGGATAGGGAGGGGGTCCATTGGATGCCAGGGAAAGGGCCAGCAATCAGTGGGAGGGGGACACTAGACACCAGGAAAAGTTACTTTTGTTTTATGACATGCTGACAGTGATAGGGAGGTGACCACTAGATACCAGGGAATTTTTTACATCAGGCTGGCCATCAGTGGGGGGAGCCATTAGACACCAGGGAAACTTTAATCTTTATGGGGCCACTGGGCCAGCAATTGGAGGGTGGGGGGGTGCCATTAGACATCAGGGAGACAGAAATGTTAAACTGTCTGTGAATAAGAAATTCCACAGAACTAACGTGACTGACAGTGATCAGTTCTTCAAAATCTTTCCCCTACAGTTTAATATTAAACCGCCATCCTCTGTACATTTATTCAGCAATTCTAAGGCAGAATTTCCATGAAAGTTACAAAAATGACTTCTGAATATTCATGGAAGTGAAAGTTTGACTTTTGCAAAAATTCCACCTCTGGGATTTTTTGGCACACCTCTAGTTCCTGGACTTAGAACTCAGAAAACATAATAATACAATACAAACCACGATCTACAGCAAATCTATGGAGCTCAATTAGCTACTGCAATTCAATAGTAATTTCCCTAAGAAATTAAAAGAATATTCGAGTAGAACAAATGATAAGGATGCAGTGAAACTGTAGTACTAATACAAAGTTCAAGAAACAAGTAATAGATATGGGCACATGTTTCTTGGATAGAAATTATGGGCAATGCATATGAAAGAGGAGCAGCACATGACTGAAACAAACTAATAGAAAATAAAAGTCACCAACAATTTGACCAAGAAAATCAGATTACATTTGTAAAAACATACAATTTGGGTACATGGATACAGTAAGATTCTTTTTTTTTATGTCACAAGTCACAAAAAAAAGATTCTTTTTTGTGAGAAGAACATCCTTTCTGGGTTTGCCTTGCTGTTCTTGTCAAGAGCACTTGCGCTGAGATTGTTTGGCATTTTGAGCTGAAATTTTCAGGGTAGGAAGGGGCTGACTAACCCATATGCCTTTTGTTGGTTTGAGAAATTATATTACTCCATTCTAAAGTTATTAAATTTTAAAGTTTAGGCTTCTGTGAATGCTCAGTAAGCACTTGCTGCTTTCCCTTGTGTCTAGTGGTGCCTTCCCCCCAGCAATTACCATCCCCATATTCTTTATTTTTCTCTGGTGTCTAGTGGCACCCCCACCCCATGCCTGTATTATCCATTATGTCCCTGGTATCTAGTGTCACCCCCACTCTCCAATCCCAACACTATTTACTTATATTGTTTCCCTGGTGACTAATGGAACTCCACACCCTCCATTGTGTGTTGCCTGAAATAAAGAATACAGTTCAACAATGTCTTTTTTTAAACCAGTAAAAAAGAAAATGGTACCATGCTGATCTGATCACCCTACCCAACCTCCCACTGAGCACTCACCATCTTGTACCCCACACACTGTCACTCACTTGAACAGGTGTCAGGATGAAGATACACTATCAAACTGAAGACGTGTCTTGCTGCTGGAATCACCAACTGTAATATAAGAAACTAAGATAAATGTGGTTCAATGTATTTCAATATTATTTTCAACTTTGTTGGCATAACTTTATCATTTTTGTATAGTTTGAGTGCAACTTTTCAGCATGGCCTTTTTGGGACCCCCTCCTCATGAATAATGTCAGTGGAAGTATGCAACTCTTGCTGGAAAGGTAATTTCACAGTCACTTGGTGAAATCACTTTTTGGGAAGGATTTGAAAATTTCCACCACCCTTGTTCATGAGGTGGGGTCATAAAAAAGTTACGTTTAAATTTTGGGGTCAAAATATGCAAAAATGCTGAAGATATTCATATACATTAAAGTTTGCTATGCTCTCTTGTAACTTTGGCAATTTTAAATATTTTGAGTCAAATTTTTCAACATAACTATCTTTTTACACCACCCCATGAATGCGACAGGTGTCATGTTTCAAACTTTGGCCAGAAAGCGTTTTCAGATCTGTGGTGTGCCATGGCATTGCAGTGACGTGGAATCACATTTTGTGGGGATTTAAAACATTTCGTTACTTGGTTCATGAGGTGAGGTAATAAGAAGACTATGCTAACAATTTCATTCCTGTTTTACTACAAATGCAAGTGCTGGGCCCTCAGTGCCCTGTGCTTCCACAGATATATATGTAGACATCTAAGAAGGGATGGAAGGGCCCTGCACTCCCACAGACAAATGAGAATACAATTATACTATCTCAAAAAGTAAGGGAATTCTTTGCAAAAGCTTTGTTAATGTACTAGTTAGGGCTGAAGTGAGAAAAAGTAGGGAGATGTGGCATTAGAGTTTCAACTCTAAAACCCAACACACACCCAGCAGGCAGCAACAGGTGTGGAGTGTGCCTTGCGGTTGTCAGCCCTTACACTCACCCCATTCTCTTACACTGTATCCATCTCAGCTTATTTACTCATGGCATGGGGTGAGTGTAAGGGCTGACAACCCCAGGGCATACCCCACACTTGCTGCTGCCTGCAGGGTGGGGGTATGGTATATGGGTTGGAAATGCTAATGCCACATTTGCCCACTTTTATTACTTCAACCCTAACGAGTGCATTAACAAAGTTTTTGAGTTTTTGCAAAGACAAAAAAATATATATATATATATATATATATATATATATATATATATATCATACTACAAAAGAACCCAAGAGCAAATGCTCTGAGGCATGGGTTATTCGGAGGATATTGGCCATACAGCCAAGTTTTCAAGGAAACACAATTGCACATACCCCAACAATGCAAAGCATCATGGGAAACATATGCAAATCCCCATGAGAGAATTTGGACTGGCACTACTTTAAGCAGAATTGAACGGTGCCAAAAGGCCTCACAATGCAATCAGCAAAGGCTAAGAACAGTAGAAACATACATGTGTTTCGTCCTCATTCGGACTCATCATTGTGCCATATCTGTGTCTTGGCCCAGGGGGAGGGAGCCAGCAACTCCTTAAGGGGGATGTTATTTGTTTGGGAAATGGGGCCATGGGGACCCCAAAATAGAGAAGGAAAAGAACTACAAAATGAACTCTAGAGCAAATGCCTTCAAGCATGGGTTATCCCAGAGGATATTGGCCATACAGCCAAGTTCTTAGTCTTTGATGTTTGCGCTGTGAGGCCTTCTGGCACCATGCAATTTTTGTCAAAGTAGAGCCAGTCCAAATTCTGTCATGGGGATTTGCATTGTTGGGGTACGTGCAATTGTGTTTCCATATATATATATATATATCTATATATGTATGTATATATAGCTATTTAAGAATCTCTACAAAATGCACTATTGTGTGAACTTCACACACCATCCATAGATTTCTGTTTGGGATTCATGAATACTCTCCCATTAACAGGTTCTCTGCCTCTACCCATTCTGTATATTCTTGTATTGTATATCATAGTTCTGAACTTTAAAGGAACTAACATGAACTCATTTGTTAAGGTAACTAACATGAACTCATACATCATTTTAGATATAATATTCCTTGTACATTTTAATCATCTTTCTGTAGACTTTTCCAACTTGGGATTAATTTAAAAAATAGACAACAGTTTCCTCAATCATGGTAGAATGTTTTCTTTTAACTAAATTTTGAACTACTTAACAATAACAGATACAGACATGATTCAGAAATCTGAGACGCAAATTGAAAATTAATAGCAGTGCCATATGTTTTAGCAATTCTAGTAAAAGTGCACTGTATTCCCAAAATGGATTAAAATTAAATACAGTTTAGTGCTTGGTTTCAGATTAGGACAATACCTCTTTCGTCTGCTGGAAAAAAATAACTCTCTTGCCAACAGATATGATTTCAATGTATGCAAGAAACTGTTAAGAAATACTGTATATCCATTAATCCATGCTCTCAGGAATCATGTTTTTTTTTTCTGAAAAGTAGTGCCCTAGATTGAAGGATGGTACTGTGTCCATCTTGCAGCAATAAGAGGCTGTCAGTTCCAAACCCAGTGATACCAGTAAGGCTTGTGCTCAGCACTGCAGAGTGGCAGTGTAATTCCAGAAAAGACAAGACAGCCATTGTTGGATAAGTTGTCATAAGTGTAATGGACCACGGGCAATGGGATCTAGGAGTGGTTGGGTGGCCCACAATGCCAAAGACATAAATGAAATGAGGTGAAATGAGGTGGACACTGTAATGAGTAGATATCAATAAGCAGATGGTAAATCACTTAAGAATCAAATCCCCCATGCTTTCGATTGATATGTCGAATGTTCAGAGATATAAGCTAAAATCTGACTTGGGTAACAGCTGCATCACCTATCCTTAGTTATCATGCAACAGAGCGTTGGAAAATGGTTCAAACTAGTCCCAAACAAAATTGTATGGGGCTGCTTGAATTCATGTTAGCATTGTTCATTCCAGAAGAATTCTCATCAGAGCAAGTAAAATAACAGAAATCAAATTGTGTATGACAAGAACGTGATTCCATCAAGTGATTCTGATGATATCACAAATGAGTGATCTATGATACTATCAGACTCTTAAAATGGAATCAAATACCTTGTTATGATATATTTGGCTTTACTATCAGTTATTTTTTATAGTTCAGTATATGGTTTCAATATTTGTGCATGTTTAACACTACCACTTCAGACATAATGGAAAAATAATTACTTTCTTGTATAACTACATCCCTCCTTATGTAATTAAAAAAAGCATGTCACTGTACAGAAACTAATCATCCTCACTTGACTGATTGATTGATTGATCTGTTTTTGGTTTTTTATCAGGACAACATGCTGAGCACAAGCTCATTTTCAGATGCAACCTAATAGTGAGAGTAGGTGACAGGTTACACAAGGATAATATAGACAGAGAGACATGTTACACACAAAACACTTAGGCTGCCAACAGAATTAGAACATATAAGAATTCTGGACTGATATATCAGTCCATGTCACAGCAGGGTTAAATGCATAAATAACTACGGTGCTCAAGGGAGAATACTAGCTGAATAATAATCAATAACAATGGCTCTTATGCACAAATCCTACGTGCCCCAGATACAGAGCACCTAGGCAGCCCTATGTTGGAAAACCATGTATCAGGTGTCTTGTTGGATCCTAGTGGCATACACTAAATGGGTGCACACCCCTTCTACACTGATTCTCTGGACATCTGCAGCACTGCATGTGGGGTTAGTTAGAGGGATTGACCGGGGTGGAAACTGGCTATTTACCCTACATTACCCCCTTCTTGTGGTGTAGAGGGCCTGTGTAGGGGGCACAGGCTATGCACACTGCCATCATTTCTACTCTCCCCATCTGCTGTCAGGAGGTAGCCACAGCCAGTCAAATAACCTCCCTTTCCTGCCATCTCCAATCTTCCTAACATACAATGAGGGCTGCGGGATTCCATATGTCTATGTCCCTTTTGTTACTGGATGCTTTTACCCACAATTCCATGCTCCACATAGAGCAGAGGATCCAGTCCACCAACAGGAATGGAATCTGACTGGATGCACACTAGTGTTTGCTGTTCCACCAGAGTACCATCCCCCAGCCACTCTGTGCTATAACACATATGTGGGGAGAGGCCATGGATAGGTGGACAGGGATGGACAGTAAAGGGCAAATGGTTGGAGCCTGTCTAGAGATGTAGGCTGAGCTGGCCCCAGCAGACAACTTGAGTGTGTAACTGAACCACTTGCATTCATAGGCCCCAAAAAAGGTAAAAACTTACATGAAGATGTTTTAGCTGCAGGAGGAGTAGGTACTGTCAGTGAGAATTGCAGACACTGAGGGCAATATAGTATCATTGACTGGCTATGCGCAATTCGCACTTACATGGCCCACGTAGCTCCTCACCAGCAGACAGGCATAGGGCACATAGTATGCACAACCATGTGCCTCTGCAGGGTGTTTCTCCAGGGTCCCACCCCCCAGTGAACTGTTGCATGGGGGGCTGATCAAGGGTCACAGGCATCCAATCAGAGCAGAGGATTCTGGGTAGGAGGAGGAGGTCCACATTTTATTAAATGTACAGGTGAGAACCCAAATGGATTCCCTCAGCCTTCCTTGTCAGCACAGAGGGTTGGGGCAGCATACTGGTTGGATTCTCAGTACTGCCACAGCTAGTGAGTGGGGAGTACTGCATGAGTGGCCAGTGAATTGAGTGCATGAGCACCTTCTGTGAATACAGCTGGTATTCCATTGGACCCTGGTTCATGACATTCCATTTGCCTATGCACCACTGATCTGCAGTGTGTAGGCAATCCACCCTTTAAAGTATAGGGGCCTATAAGAGTAAACAGGTAGGTGTCCAAAAACATAAAAACAGATGCTCAGTCTCTGAAAGAACAACATTAAATTGCAAACAAGTTGTAATAGTAATAATAGCAATAGTAATGTATTAGTAGCAGTAATAGTGGTAGAAATAGTAGTAATTATAACTGCATTTATATTAGTATTGTAGTAATAGTAGTAGTAATCAGTTGAGTGAAAGGCAAATGAGAAGTGCCTTGGGGAGAGAAGTTGACACGCAGGTGTGGAGTATATAGGGAATCTCTCAGGTTCTGTGTGTACCCCTAGCTTGAAGGGGATGAGAGCACAAGGAGGGGGAATGGCATGTGGTGGGGAAAGGGGTGGGAGAATTTAATGGGTTGTCTTTGAGGAATAGATGTCACCCTCTGTCTGGAAGTGGGGGAGAGAAATAGAGGTGGGGAGGGAGGGAGGTCTGGTACAGGCAATGGGATTGGGGCGGCAAGTGGGTGGGGAGCTGCCGCCCGCCGCTGACCGGGAGGAGTGGCATGGTGGAGCTCAGTGGGCCATTGGGGAGGGGGGTACCGCTGGACCACCAGGGATGGATTGGTTTGCCATATTTTATTACTGATGCCCGCAATTGGGCTGCGAGCAGTCCACTGAACCACCAGGGATATTGGATGTTTTAATATTAGTACATGTGCCCGTGATCGGGCTGCGAGCAGTCCACTGGACCACCAGGGATATTGGACGTTTTAATATTAGTATATATGCCCGCGATCGGGCTGTGAGTGGTCCACTGGACCACCAGGGATATTGGACTCTCATATTCAATCCCCATGCCCACGATCGGGCAGTGGGGCACTTTGCCTCTTGTGCAGGGGGTGTCGGTCCCTGATGGCTGCAGCCTGGCAGGGAACCAGGTGCAAGTCGCTGGGGATCTGCGCTCCTGCATGCAAATGGGGCCATAATGACATGCAAATTACTCCATTTGTGCCTTGCATGCATTATAGCCCCAATTGCATGTACACTTTTGAATATCGTGGTTGATGCACCTAGCGCAATGGCAGTTGTGCTAGCACATCCCCATGCCTCTCTCTGGCCACTTGCGCTGGTGCAGTGCCACTGCGCCATGCACATTGAGGGTGGCAACAGCGTGATATTCAATGGTGCTGAGCCATGGTGCAGCACCATTGAATATCACCCTGTCAGTGCCCTGGCACATCCCAGTTGCACTGTGCTAGGCTTGCGCCACAACCTGGCTGCAGTCTGAATATCCCACCCATAGTATTTAAATCAACTTCTCCCAGCAACTACTGCTATAGTAATTGGAAAATAAGTGTTCTCCTGCCTGAGCTCCTGTGTGCATGTGTGCTGGCTTGCTTTCTGCTTCATCTGGTCTCTTTGTTTTTCCCTGTTCCCCCATTGCTGTACTTTGGATTCTGCTTGCTTAGTTTGTGCTGGTCTTCTGCTCTTGTGCTCTTCTGCTTTGGTATGTATTATTTTGCACTGGCTCCTGCAGTGTCCTTCCTTGTGTGCTTATTTGATTTGTTTCCCTTTTTATGCTTTTTGTGTTGTTCTTGGGGTTTCCAGTTTTCCTAGCATCTTGTTGCCCTTTGTTTGCTCTATTTCTCTTGTGTTTGTCTCCATCATCCTGCCCTTGTTATTTTATGTTTCAGCTCCTACTGCTGTTGCTGCCTCATGAGGTTGCCCTACTTAATTGAGTCCACCTGTTCATGGCTCTGCTGCTTAGCTTGCTGACACTCCCCGTTTACAGCCTTTCAGTTTCTTTCCCCTGTGCTGGTTTTCATTCATTCAGTATTGGAGTTTTGCAGTTTTGGATTTCCGTGTGCTCTGCCTGATTTATTCAGTGTTTGCTCAGCCAGTAATGGTTGCTGTTTGGTCTTCTATGATCAGCTGGCATACAGCCCTCTGGTGACTCCAATTTTCTCACCAATGTTATTTGCTCACTGTGGGTCTCAAACCTGACTCTTCCTCCAGACTCCTACCAGCCCTCTGCTTCCTGTAACTGTTATTGCATGTTTCAGCTCACACTGCTGTTTGCTGCCTTTTGTGCTCCTTATCATTTAATTGCACCTGGTCCTGGCACTGCTCCTCAGCTTGCAGCTTCTCTGTTACCAGCTCTGTTCATGAATTACTCAGCCCTATCCCCTCTAAGACATATGCTGCATGGCTATACTGCTCATTTCTGCTATTACATGGCTGCCTGGTCTTCTAAACACAAGAACAAAATGGTGCTTGATCCCAGCTCCCTGTTTTTCCTACAGCGGAGGACTATGGTGTCACAGCGGTGCTTCAAAGACCAGGGAGCTGGAGCATGTTTTAGGTAAGTTAATGGTCTCCCTCATTCCTTTGCTGCTCCTTGCCTTCATGACTTTCAGTTATCTATGCCCTGCATATATCCTTACACCTCCTGGCTTACATGGCCTCAGCAGTTCATGCATTCCATTATTGCACTACCTGCTGGTTACTGGGTTCCCTTTATTCTGCCCTTCTGGCTTTTAAAGTATTCCTGTCTGATCATATCAGTGTTCTGTTCCTGCTGACCCCTTAGCATCACCCATTTGCTGTTTCCTATGGTTTACTCCTTCATGGACATAGCTGGCCAAGTGTATCTGTGATGTGGCTTCTCTATTCTGCAATACTGTGTTGGTGACTGCTGGATCATATGATACCTCTGCTGCTCAGTAATTTGACTTCCATAATACCAATACAATAAAAAAGTGAATTGCCTGTCTGGGTGCATCTTTATCATTTTTCATGGCTGTCCCTCTTGTTCTGCTTCCATGGGTGCCGTGGCCCCTGGTGGTCACCTTTCATTTTCACGCTGCCACTCCCCTGGCTCCGACCTTTCTGCCTGCTCCCTCCTGTTCCCCCTTCTCTCCTACTTATCCTTGTTTTTTTTGCTGTGGTTCTTCCAGCACACTCCAGCAGTCTGCAGGCCTGTTCCTAACTCTGCCTTTGGGGTATCAAGTGTAGGTAGCCTGCCAGTAACCAGGAATGGGGGTCCTTTTATAGCTTGTCATGTATACGGTTCTCTGTCCTCCAGCTGCTATATTGTAGTTTGGCAGTGGATACTATCGGATGGGAGTTTTACCAGCAGTTTTATTAGCCCTTAGTTTAGTTCATGCAGCACTGGGTTAAGCCATACTGAGAAGTTTCCTTGAGGCAGCCTCGCCTTGGATGACAGTCCTCATGCTTGTGTGCCTTGTTCTTTTGGTCAGACTCCCATCCTTGTGCTTCAATGCACCTGCCTACCATCTCGTACCACGGGGTCAAGAGTGCCTACCTTTGTTCTGCTCTAGTTGGCCTGTGACCAAGTTAAGTTGGGCTGCGTGTGCCTTGTTTCCTTTATTGTGTTTGACCTTTGCCTGATACTGATTGGGCAGTGTGCTGCCTCTCCTGTTTTTCCCTCAAGTCAGGTTCCTGCTTGTTCCTGGACCTGCATTCCCATAGCCTCCCCCTCCTCCTCAGATGTTCCAGTGCTTGATCCTGATGTCCCCTCCACAACATTGACGGCCACCCTTCCAGTGCCTCCACCTGGCAGGAAGTGCTCAATGCACTCCGCCCTTTTGTCTCCACTTGGATTGTGCCCCATCTGGCAGTTGGCCTTCCTCACCATGCCTTTGCTTACTCTGCTTCTGCTCGACAGCTAGACCTTCTGACCTCCCCTTGACCAGTGTGCCTTCTACAGCAGCTCCAGCACCAGCTCCAAGCAGTTCCACAAGCCTATCTCCCATCTCAGGTTGACTTTCCTTTCTGGCTCCACTGGCTTCCTCCATGGCTGCTCTCCTGTCTTGTATGTCCTCCTTGTGGCCAGTTTGGCATCTCAGCAGCCTCCTGTCTGCCAATCCTCAGCTGACATTCCTTCTCTAAAGTGATCTTCCAACTCCTCCTGCTCCTCCAGTTTGCCTGCTCCTGCTCCTCCTGCAGTACCATGGATTTCTAGCCCACCACATTATCTCCTGCTGAGTTGTTTCGTACACCTCAAGTCCAAGGATCCCAGTCTTTTCCTTCCACAGACTTTTCAGGATTTTCCCTGGCCTAGTCTTCATGTGATAGTCTTTGCTCCATTTTTGGACCCCAAGTGGACTTGATTTTAACCCTGTACCTCCTGGTGGATCTTAATACCCGATATGGCACTTCCCTCTCTATGACTATCTCAAGTCCTTCTCGCCAAGGTGGCAGTCGCCTTCCCCCATTCTGATACCAGGCTGATTTGGTCCATCCTGGACCATGAATCATTTTGTCACCCCTTTTGCCAGCCATCAGGCCTTCACTAGCTCCTTCTCATTTCCCAAGCCTTCTGCTCCATCACCTCCTTCTCCTCATTCTGGATCCAGTCGTGCCATGTGGACGTTTGGACTCTTCCTGACCCTCTCCTGTCTACAGACTTTGGACATTCATCAAGTTTGTTGCTGCTTCCCCACCAACACTGTTTCCACTCAACCAGTGACTTTCTGCCCATCTGTGGATTCATCTGTGGTGCCCACAGTCCTCAGCATTTGTCCTCCCACCCTTTCTTTTCTGGCTAGACATTTCCTCATCCATCCACGACTATCTACATTCCAGGTCAGCAGCTGCCTTTTTCTTCTTTCCTCCAGGTACTCTGTTGCTCACTTCCTTTTGGGGCTTCAGCATGGACCTCATACTGGCATAGCTGGCATTTCATCTGAATCTACATCTGCCACAATCTGCAAATTCACACTACAAGTCTGACATTTTGAAGCAACTACTCCAGACAGAGTTCCAATAGAAATGTCATTATTGGTCTATACCAACAGCTGCCATTTCCTATATCCCATATCAATACCATTGGCATAGCAACCAGTAAGTGTTTAGGCAAAGCGTCACTTCATGGATCTCTCAGCTCCTTATGCTCTTCCACTCCATAGTATCAACTCCTTAATTCCAGCCAATGACTATTCCCTTCTGCACCTGCATAGGCAACTACAGTACACTATATAAGCACCTGGGCTCAGGAGCTTGGCTTCCAATGCTGACATCTCAGAAGCTTTTGAACTATTGCCACTCCATCCCAATCCTTGGCAGCAGTACTGAACATACTGGGAAATTATTTAGTATTTTGCTGCCCATCTTTCTTGGATGTAGGAGCAGCCCCAAGTTGTAAGATTACCTTGCTGCAGCCCTAAGCTGCGCCTCACCTGATGATTATCATAGTCCAGCAGAGTTCCATTTCTTAGATGATACTCTTCTCATCAACCTCGGACTCCTTCCTGAAGAAGGTACAAATACTCTTGACCAGTTTTCACATCCTTAAATATTCCTTTAGCCTAAGGAAAACCTTGAGCCCTGGATTCAGCACTTATGGCAGCTCATCTACCAGCAGTCAAACTTCTTCGTCTTCAATATTAAGGTTCATTCCTTTTCAACTTGATCATCATGTACAAGCAGGAGCTACTTCCTCGTTAGGTTACTATAAATCCACATTGAGTATCATACCACAAAGCAGTTCATATATCTCTTATTCATTAAACCTAGCTTCATCAGTTGATAGCTCCACAACTTCATTTAGTTATCAGCCACTGCAAAATCCAATCTAGTTATGTAATCCTTATTTCTCACTCATTGGATCATTGCTCCATGTTTATAAAGATCACACTCCTGACTTCAACACCAGGATTTATACCACTGCATCACCTACTCATGGATTTGCTGCCATTTTCAGCTCAGCTTGGTTTTCAGCCCTTAGCTTCCAGACAATCAGTCCATCCCAGATATGTCCTCCACTACTTCATTGGTCTATGTCTATCCAATTGTAGCTGCTACCCCCTATGGGTTCAATCCTGGACTTGCAGTCAGTTTCCATATTTTTTGATAACAGGAGTAATGTAAACTTTATAAATAATGGACAGTCTTCTTCTTTGACAATAATGATGTTCACATGGAAATTGACCTGCTCTCATCATACATAATCTCACTCTTCAATGTTTCACATATTCTATCATATCAGTAAAGTAGCTGGTGCTATTCTGCTTCAAATTCCAGGCACTCCATGGATCATTTCCAGCAGTGGATCCAGAGATGGCATCTCCATCTTCTGTCTAGGATCTACTCATGCCCTAGAATATTATCAATGCCAGGCATCCCCATGTTGTAAAAAAATCCACCAGATTTACATACACCAAAGCTGGGCAATTATGCAGCTTTGCACCTCATAAACAGAGCACTATTCATATTTACATTGCTCATGTTCTAGCTTTCATGACCTTTTGCCATATGGCCATATATCTCTCTCTCTATGGCATCTTTCAACAATTCACAGCAGGAATCAGTTTATCCATTCTCAACATGCTCCTTCTGCTCCATCAATCTGTCTAATCTTTCATAAGAACTTTACTTGCTGGGTTCAGAAAGTGGCTTCCCCAAACTCCTAGAGACTGCCAATAGAAGGCCCACTAATGGGAGAGGAAAAGGGAAGGGTTGGGTATGCCACATTTATTTTTATATTATTTAGCCCTCTATGGCAGCAAATATCTTCAGTGGTTGATGCCCCAAGAGAATCTGGAGTCACAGTTGGTGTGGCTTAAAATAGAAAGAGCTAGGTCCTTGTAGCATCTTCTATCGACTAAGGCACTATTGTATATCCCTCAGAAAAAATTACTCAAGTCTTGGCATCACAACCCCATTGCATGGTCAGTGAGGGCATATACCCAATGGTCTGCATTATTTAATTTGGATAAGAGATGGGATTTTGGTCAGCCGGTCTGTCATAACGGGAACCTGCAAATAGGGAATAAACCTACTTCTCCTTCCTTCTGGAGGGAACTAAAAGATGTATCTCTGTTAGACCTAATATCAGATAACAAATTCAATTTCCCCCAACAAGTTCAGCAAAATTTGGGTATAGTGTCTCTACCTGGTTTCAGATATTTACAGCTTAAAAAATGTATTCATTCAAATTTAGGATCCTCGCCTTGGTCCTCTAAGATGATGGAAATATTAGGGCAAATGTTCCAATTAGCAATTCAACCTAGACCTATCTCCAAAATCTACAAATTTTTATTGGCAAAACTTTGGCAGATGTACCCCTCGATTGCATTTTATTGGAAGCATTCTGCAGACATCTCTTATGATTCGGATACATGGGAACAGATCTGGATGAGCAATTATAGATGTCAAAACAGGATAGATTAAGGCTTCTTCTTTTCAATATATTACATAACTTATTTTATACACCCACAAAACTTAAATTAATGGGTAAGAATCAAGAGGACGTATGTGCCAGATGCTTACAAGAACAGGGTACTCTAAAGCATAGGTTATGGTCATGCCCTATAATTCAAATCTTTTGGCAACAGGTAATAACATTTGCAGATCCATTATTTAAAGGATCATGCCACTTTGATATAGAGACTTGCATATTGGGTAACCTTTCAGCCATATCATCCAAAACATATAAATATTATTTTGCTCTTATTTCAGCAGTAGCATTGCTTCTCATTCTTAGATACTGGACTAAAGATACTGCGCCACCACTCAGAGAGTGGGTTCAAGAAATCTACACAGCCTTTTATGCAGAAAAACTGATAGCAGTACAATTTAATAATGCATCTAAATTTAATGAGAGATGGAAGCAATTTACAGAATTTATGGCTGGGAGGTTTAAGCTACCTGATAGATAATAATATTTCAGTCTTCCTGGAAAGTAGGACAGCGATAAGGAAAAAGCAGTCATTCTTCGTTTGCATAAGTGTCCAAGGTAATACCATACAATGAAATTGGATAGCAGTCCCATAAATAAGGGAGGGAGTTTAGGGAGGAGGGGGAGTGAACAGTGGCATATTATTGGAAATGTTATGAGAGAGGGAGGAGGGAGGGTGTAGGGGATAGAAGGAGGGGTGGGGGAGGTCAGGGGAACCATCTAATGTAAAGGGTCAGATGCCATCTGGAAAGTTTTGATATGTATGGTACTGTATTGTTTTTGCTTTGTTTTCTTTTTTTTTTTTCCTGTATATGTATTTTTTGGAAAATCTTAATAAAGCATATTATAAAAAAAAGGCCCACTAATGAGACATTTCCTGGACTTATTAGATTCCAAGCCTTTCGATTCAAAGAAAAACTTGATGATTTCCACTGCTATATGCCTGGCATTCTAAGAATTTCTTAGACCCAGAGAATTTTTAGTCCATACTCCTACTTCTTCTACAAATATTCAGGATATCCAGTCTCTCCAGCAACAAGACCGCTATGATCTATAACTACCTTCATCGAAAACAGACCGAAGAATCGGAGCAGCATCTTCAGCATCCAGACATAAACACCCTAGCCAAATTATTATGAAGCTTGGAAGGTTGAAGTAATCGGCTTATGAAACATACATACCAAAACAAATTAAAGTTAGCTCATCTCCTCCTAGTATGCGCAGAGGACAGGCCAATCAGTACCCATGGGTTCTCAGAGGTTTTTCCTCCCAAGGGTTTTTTCCTCTCCTGCACGTTACTGGTCACACTCTTCATGAGTTTGAGGAGATGATCAACACCTTTTTGGGGTGCTCTATTCCTACCAGCTATCAAGCTCAAAGTGTCTAAGAAATAGGAATAGAGTAGAGCCACAGACAGAGTTGCACAAGCATAAAACATTTATTCCACAAACATTGACTGGAAGGGCTAGCCCGAGGTTCAATGTGGGGGAATAAACTCCTCCCACAGACAGTATTTAAACCAGCCTTTCCCAGCAACCAGCATGCTAGCATTTGTAAATCACCCACCAGCCTCCCCTTCCTCCTCCTTTTCACCATTTCCCCCCCACTCCATGTTTGGACTCTCTATTCCTACCAGCTATCAAGCTCAAAGTGTCTAAGAAATAGGAATAGAGTACAGCCATGAACAGAGCTGAACAAGCATTTATTTATTCCACAAACATTGAATCAAGGGTTCGACACTTCAAGCAACAAAGATACAAAGTCAACCCAGTATACCCATGGACTATAAATTTAGTTTTGATTGCAGTATAATAGTGTAATTGCAAAAGCAGACAAATGTTGGAGGAACATTAGAAGCTGTATTAAGACCAGGAACAGTGAGGGAATCATGCCCCTGTATAGGGCTTATGTGGATCCAATTCTTGACTATGATTCCCAACTTTGGGCACCATATAAAAGGAAATGCATCACCAATATTCATCAACAATTTTATTGCATGGTTACAAACCTTCACAATCATATTATCAATTACATCACATAAAAAGTATTAAAAATAGAAATAAATAGAAATTCCCTTTTGAGCATAATAAATTAATACAAAATCATTTGTGTACACTGCCAAGTGCAAACTCCAGCCAATATGATACATGTCCAGATCAACAACCATAAGAGCTAACATAAAGTGCAAAATTTCAAGTCCAGTATAATTGATCATATGCGGTTATACAATTTTAATTTGACCCCTAACTTTTTTAATAGCAGAAAAATAGTTACGTATCATCACCAGTATTGAGTAATTACTGAGGCATGTTCTGAAATCTATTAAAGGGATGGGTAATTTGTACTATAAAAACCATTTAGATAAAACAAAATTGGTTACACTGGAATCTCAACTGGTTAGAGGGGATTTACTATTCTTGTTTGACATATTGAACATAGAACTACTAGTTTCATGTAACATGGACTTCAAACAGGACCTTAAAGAAATGAAAGGACATCTACTACAACTAAAAGAAGGTAGGGTGAAAACCGAGAAAAGAAAGTACTTTTTCATCCAAAGTGTGATAGGTGTGTAGAACAGCCTTGTGCTGCATGTTGTGAGACAGCTTTTTTTTTTGCACTGAACAGTTGCACTTTGAATATATATAGCATGAAGGATGGGGAAGTGTGTGATATGAGAATGTAATGCTTCATAAACCCCAAGGGTGAAGCCTGAGATGTTTATCAAAGCATTCCACACCGAGGGTGTGCATTAAATTCTCATATGCACACTTCCCCATCTTTTATTTTATAATAATAACTGGCTTCCCCTGTTTCTCATTGGGAAACTGTGGCATAATTTGCCATTATAAAGGGATGTTTATAACGGCAAACACGTGCACAGTTTCCCTCGCTGTTCACACACGTATGCAGCAGCTTGACCGCTCACTGCTTCCATGTCGCCTGAAACAGCACCACCACAAGAAGTCGTCGGTAATTTTTTTTGTTTTATTTTTTCCCCATTATAGAGTAGAAACTGGGGTACAAACTTTGGAATCCTCACAGATAAAAAGAGAAGCAATTTTTAAGGCAATTCAAATTTGGGCAACGACTGAAAATAAGCCTAACTGTGGCAGCCCTGGAAGGTGTTTATTTTATATACAATAATTGTTAAGGTGAGAAAGGGAAACCCAGCCATTATATAAAATAAAATATGGGTCTGGGTGTGTGTATATCCAAATTTACACACACCCTCAGGGTTAGATGCTACACATAAACCCCTCGGATGTGTGTAAATTCTCGTTACTCACCCAGACCCATACTTTATTCTCTATTTCAAGTTCAAAGTTTGTTAAACTTAAAAGTCATTAACAAATTCACACATAATTTAAAAAGGATTGCTACATAAAAAAGGTCAGATAGTTATATATAAAAGATACAAACAACTACATACATAATCCATTGTCATGACATTCACACCCTACAAATTAAGCTACTACCCCTGGCATTCCATGTAAACTTATTAAATAATGTTCTTATTCCTATACACCTTAGTGTTTCCCCAAGATATTGCACACATACTTAAAAAAATATACTCCTTATTCCTGAACTTAAGAGCACAGAGACCAGCTATTGTTTTGAGACTGGAAAGGCTTAAATATCTTCTAACATTGTATTACTGATTCTTTTCTTTCTTTTGCTAATTGCCATAAAAAATTTTGTTACTCTTTCCATGGACCATCCATCTTCTCTGTGGATTGAAACTGAAGTCAAAGTTTCAAGATCCAAGTTATATCTGGTATCCATAAAAGGGCCAAGCCAATATGTATGTTCCTTGTTATACCAGGTGCAGTGCCACATAACGTGCATAAAATCTTTTCGATCACCTCTAAAGCAGCTACAATTTTCTTCAGAAGTCTTCCTATATCTATATCTCAGGACACTACTATTGAATTGATCAAACGTATACATTATGAATACCCTGTTCATAGCAGGGTCAGTTAAAATATCTTAAATAGGCATTCTAACCAAATTGAGAGTTGTTTTTGGCAAACCACTTACAATAGGCTGAATCCTTAATTAATACTAAGTCTTGTCTTTTCCAGAAATACCCAGTTCTTGAGGCAAGATATTTCTTATATTTAGTACTTAACTGTATGCTTTTTTCCACATATTTTAGCAGCGTAACTAGCTTATATTTTTTAACAGTGTTCCTGTCTTTGGGTACCAGAAACCTTGCATGTACCCTAATGTGTACCATTTCCATTTTTCCTCCAAACATTGTGCAGAGATCTGTGTCACCAGGAGTCTGGATAATCTAAGCCAAAAATTAACTTGCCTTGACTCAAAAAATGCATTTATATTAGAGATTCTCAACTCTGATCTTATATAAGAGGCAGGACATGAGTGGCCTACTCCCATTATTTTCCTCAGTATTTTGAATAAAGACACCATTAATTTATCCCTATAATTCATATCCCAAATTTCCACACCATACAACAATTGGGCCTCAAATTTTATTCTAATTACTTCAATTAGGGAACTTATACTTGTACCACCATATCTATAGTTGAATCGAGACAGTGCCAAGACTGTTTTTTTTAAGGTTTCTCAGGTCTTATAAAAATGAGTATTCCATGATACATTTTCATTAAATTCAATTCCGAGATGTATATAAGATTTTATTACTTCTACTTTGTTCCCCTCCAAAGTCCAATACCCAGTTTTTTTTACCTTTCTGTCCAAAAACAACAATTTTAGTCTTTGTTAAATTAATCTTTAATTTTAAGACACGTGATCTCTCCTCTAACAGTTTAAATTTGTCCTATAACCCCTTTTGTTGTGAAGGAAAATAATACTAGGTCATCTGTGTATTCTAACGCTGCACAATGTTGTTCATTTATTTTTGATGAATCTGACTCATATATACTAAATTCAGTTAATAAATCATTAATACATAGTGCCAAAAATGTAGGGGCAAGCACACACCCTTGTCTGATCCCTTTATTAGTTTTGAATGATGTGGAAAGTTATCCATCCAGACTTATTCTCACCTGTGCCCAAGTTTCTCAATATAGATTATACATAACATTAACAAGTGCATTTTCTAGCCCTCTTTGTGTTAATATTTCCCATAATGTCTTCCTCAAGATAGAGTCAAAGGTAGTTGAATAATCTACAAATACTGTATATAATTTTTGTTTTCTAAGTATGTCATATTTTTCAATCAAATGGTATAGAATATATATGCTATCAAGGGCTGAGAAATCTTTCCCAAACTGGCTTGGTAGGGAGACAACCCGCCTGTCTCTTCTATGGCTGCATTAAGTCTATTTAATAATACCTTAGAGAAAATGTTCAAGTTCATATCCACAAGACTAATAGGCCGATACATAGCCTAGTTGGCTATGTCTCCTTTCTTTATGTATCAGCATAATATAGGCTCCTTGCCACATGTGAGAGTACTTGTTTTCTTGGATGCACTTATTATAAAGAATTTTATTTTATATAATAACTGGTCAACAATTTTTTTCCAGTCCAATTTTTACCATGTGTCACAGACACACACACACACACACACACACACACACACACACACATATGTTTGTCTCCCTCTTCCTCCCTCCCTTCCTTTCCAGACTGAGGTTTTTCTTGCTTCTTTTTGTTTTTCCTTTTATTTTACAGTTTTTTGACACTTACAGTTGTTTGTAGTCTTGATCGTGCTAGTGTTATAGCTAGTAAAGGTATTGCCCCATTCCTCCTCACAACTGTGATGTCCCGAATCAGGAAAACAGCAGTTTCAACCAGACAGAAGTTTTTTTTTTTAATTGTGAAAGGTAGTATCAACCAGACTGATTTAAAAAAAAAGTATCAACCAGACTGATTTAAAAAAAAAGAATTTAAAATAAAGATTGACTATTGTTGTTGTGGCATCTCCTTGCTTAATGGAGATTTGGAGCCACCATGTTTAAGGAAAGTGTTTTGGCCCACCCACACAGAGGACGACAGCAAGTAAGGGAGTGCTCAAGTTTGAGTGACAGAATGCATGATCACTTTAATGACCCGCAGGTTATTATGGTGAATAACAGCTCTGTCAGTCTTAGAAAAAAATTGCTGACCAGTTATTATAAGTATTTAATATGAATACTTAGTCTGGGTGCTGATCTATGTTTGCCTATTTCTCATAGAACCTATGCTGTATACCTTGAACTTTTAAACAAAAATAAATAAGTACAAGTGGGCAATAAAATAGACTTGAAGTAAGGATCTGAAGTCTCATCCTTTAAGTAGTAATCACATTTCTGCTTGGTGCAGTATTAATTTGGTCTTCACAGTTGGTCAACAAATACTTTACCCATAAAACAACAAGAGTCGCATGCATAGGGTATAGCAAACAACAACTACATCCTTTATGTTTTGTCTTGTGGACTTTGAATTAAGATCTATTGTACATAATTTTGCCTTTTCAGTCATATCTCTTTAAGCTGCCCAATTTTTAAATTTTATTTTCTGTTCACTCCAGAACTCCCAGTTGTGATGTAATATCTCATTTGTAGTAGGATCCAAAGTTACTTGTTTGCACATGTGGGAGAATGCAAGCATATAGATAAATAGTGAACCACTTAAGGTTATAGTGTGAACCGGGGCACTGGTCGGATTTGAACCTGGGTCTCCTTGTTTCGAGCCAGAATGATTTAGTCACTAGAACATAATGTCTGTCTCCTCTGCACCATAGATGGAGTAAACCTTTCAGTTTAAAGTGCTTTGTGGTCAGAAGTAGCGCATTACATTTTTAACAAAATGTTTTGTGACCCAATGTAAAGGCAGAGTTTTGTGGCAAAAGTGTGTAAAATGACCCCTTTGCACCACCATTCCTAGCTAAATCCCCTTTTTGACATATACATACAAAGGGGTCAAAAGCCTTTCCCTGCACCATCACAATGGTCATTGCGACTACACAAGGAAAGAGGCTGGAGCTAGCATACAAATAAAGTGCTCTGCCATGCATAGATATTTCCCAGCCCTCACACTTCCCACAGTAAGCCACAGTACCAGTGCCGGACATGAGGCAGTTCCCTATGGACTTGACATGTGAGAGAGATCAGTGAGATACTGTTACTGAAACATACTCTTGTGGAGGAATGGGGACTGGGGACAGAAAGGGAGATCCACTGAAAACCAGGGATAGTTTTCATTCTCAGGACCATTTGGTGGGCCACTGACCCACCAGGGATTACCAGTGAGGGACATGAAATTTAGAAAGCTGCATTACCTACACAATGGCCTAATGAGGTAAGTCAGGTCAGTATTGGACAATTGAGAAGGTAGTGCCTTCAGGATGGCAGGCAACACAGATACATGAGATGGAGATTATGCCAGACAAACCTGATCAAATGTTTTGACTGGGTAATAAGGATAGCTGGCAAGGGAAGGCAGTACTGTAGACTACTGTATCAAGACTTCAGTATGGCTTTTGACTAAGTCTCTCACAGGAGGCTGGAGAGGAAACAAAGGGATCTCAGGGTAGAAGAAAGGGTAACAACATGTAGAAATCTGGCTTAATGGACAAATGTAGAGTGTGGTCATAAACAAGGAGCAATCAGAGGTTAAAAAGGTGACAAGTGGAGTGCTGCAGGGCTCAATCCTGGTTCCCATCTAGAGGTGTGTAAAGCTGATAAAACTTTGCCTTCACAGAATTTCATGGAGTTCTAAATGCCAACTTCACAAAGCTTTTTTTTTTTTTTAGTCTTCGGTAACCGGGTAAGGCCCTCTAGGCACAAGTGCCTGTTTTCAGGGGCAACCTGGGAGCACTGGGCAGTTAAGTGACTTGCTCAGAGTCACATAGTATGCAAGTGGAAGTTGTGAGAATCAAACTCAGGTCTAGTCTGTTGGATGTATCAAGCTCACTCACTCCTCATTCCTCTAACCTCTAGGCTATACTGCCAGCCCAAGTGAAGTGGCACTTCTTTCCATGAAGGGACCAAATTTCACATGCGAAGTTGCCACTTTGCAGAAGAAGTGCCACTTCATCCAAAAAAACCTTGTGATGTCAGTAAAGTTAATGTTGGTAATGTCAATGAGAAGTGCGGGAAGCTTCACAAAGTCAAAGTTTTGCAACTTTGCAGTAACTTTGCAGATGAGGTTCAACTTCTCTGCATCTCTAGGCTCATCCTCTTTAATATAGTTATTTGTGATACAGAGATAAGAGTGCAAGAAAAAAATCTGCCTTTTCACTGGTGACATCAAGATCTGAAGGATGGAGGACAGTGAGGAGGGGTTAGAACAATGAAGTAGGACTTGGAAAAGCTTGAAAGGTGGTCCAGGATATAGCAATGTGGCTCAATACCAAGAAATACAAGGTAATGCACATAGGGAACAGAACCGGATAATGCAATAACTGATGGGGGATTGGAAATAGAGAGCATGACTGAGGAATGGGACCCTGGGTTTATAATGTTGGAAAACCTTAAAACTACTGCACAGTACAACAGAGCAGTGGGTAGGGCAAATAGAATGCTGAGGTGTATTGTAAGGGGGATCAATAGTCGATTATGTTGACAATCCATAGTTAACAGAAGACAGGGTGCCCTGTATCATCGGCCAAAGTCTTGGACTTTATTTTAGAATAAAACATTTTCTCACAAGCGAGGCTAAGCAAAAACTGGTCTAGGACACATTTCTTTCTGTAATCGACTATGCTGATTTCATATACAGTCATTGCCCCATCTCATACCTTGAAAAATTGGATATACTCTACCATAGGGCCCTGAGATATATCACAGAACTCCCTATCAACACCCACCATTGCTCCTTTTATGCTGCAGTTGGATGGACCTCACTTCAGTTCAGAAGGGACAGAAACACTACACTATGGATCTACAGAGCCATATCCAAGAAGTTACCAAAATATGTCTTGGACTGCTTCACACCTCAAGTAAATATGCCCTAAGAAGCTACAATGTCATCATGCTCAAAGTGCCCAAATTCAATTCTCGCTTTGGTAGAACTGCCATTAGTTTTGTGCTATCCTCCTTATGGAACAATATGTAGAAAATACTGAAACTGAGCATACCCATATCCATTGCATCCTTCAAATCCCTTTACTCTAGGCTTATCAAGGAAAAACGTAACTGTTTTTGACAGTAGCAGAGAATAATCCTCTTTCTCTCCTTCATTTCCTAGTCCGTCCCTTCCACTGACGCTCTCCGCTAATTTCCAGGTCCTGCATTCCTACCTTTCTTCTCATTTTTTTATCATGTCATCATATAGTGCCTTATAATTCCTCCCTGTCACATTCCCCACTCCTTCATCACCTATTTCCACCATTTCTCCCTGCCTACTTGCACCCCTCCGCTCTCTCTCTCTTTTCTCTCAGCCCTGCCAACAGTCACTGCTAAGACCATCAATACCTTTTTTCTTTTGTCACCCAGCCCTGATTGTAGTATCCCTCCCCCTCATTTCTCCCCGTAGCACCACCTCCTTCATCTGCCCAGACTGCGAACCACCCATTCCTAAACCTCTGACAAATCCCCTTATACTTTATACCTTAGTCACCACATATTCTCATTCCATGCCCAAATTCATGTTCTGACAATTCATTATTTTATGTAAAGATGTAAATTTGTGTCACTAGATCTTACATAATTGTACATATCCATGTGTTTTTATCCTTTATGTCATTATATCCTGTATAATCTGTTCCTTCATTGTGTTGTGTTCCTTGAATTGTGCTATATTTTTAAGTAACTGACCCTTGACCTAACCAGGTCCATCTTGCAAATGAGCTCTGCTCAATGATGTTCGCCTGGATAAATAAAGATTTGTTTGATTGATTGATTGATCATAACAGGAACAATCTCACTGGGGATGCTAGACATCTTATTATGGCCAGCTCCATTCTGTCACTTATAGATTATGGGCTCCCTGTCTATGCAGCTGCCTGTTACATTGTGTTAGACATGATAAAGCTCATAAGGCTTGTTGCTTTGTACTTGGTGCAGTTAACCACTCTCATAGTTGCACCCTTTCCATACTCATTAACCAGCTATCTTTACCTAGCAGAATAAAGCTTGAGACCTGCTTGCTAGCCAAAAAGGTACTCTTGGGTCTAACACCTCCTGCTTTAACAAATTGCTACTGCATTGTCTCCAACCAATGCAACACCAGGAATTTGGCCAGGAATGCCCTTAATCCTCCTTTCCAGCGTACTCAGCTAGAAAGAGGTCATTCGCTGTCAGGGCTGCTAACTGGATAAATAAATTGCCTGATACACTGATGAATCTTCTCAAGTTTAATCAGTTTAATAGATATTTGCAGTCCAATGAATTTATAACCATTAAACAGTCTTATCTGGTTTCCATCTGTACATAACCTGTCACTTTTTATACAATGAACATATGGATTTAAAACTGTATGTAGGTGTTCTGCCTTAAGAGCTTTGAGTATTACTTGACCGCATTTCTTCTGTAACTGCTTATTGTACTTGTAATTTTTTTTGTGACTATGTATTTGATGTGGAACCATTGTAAATGAGCACTTGTGCTCAAAGGTAATCTCTGAAGTTGTCAATAAATCAATAGTAGAAGCAGGGCTCCCCTGTATAGGTCCCTGATGTACTCATGCAGGGTGTGGGGGGTACAGTACTAGGTTCTGGAGTCCTCACCTCTGGAAGGACTGTGATGGATATAGGCAGTGCAGGGATGGGTGACCAAAGTGGTCCAGAGACTTGGGGAGAAAACATACAGTATGAGGAAAGTTTGATGGATCTTAAAATGTATATTCTGGTGACAAGGAGGAAGGGGGGGAGGATATCATAGAAAGTACAAATATCTCCATGGGATTAACAAGGTGAGCTGTAGTGAACTCTTTAATGTATCTGCAAACACAAACACAAGGGAGAATCCACTGAAGTTGGGTGGAGGTATGTTCAGGAGGTATTTCTGCAAGTGCATTTTCACTGAAAGTGTGGTGGGCAAGTAAAACAGACTACTGGAGGAGGTGGTCTCTGACAAAACAGTAAGTGAATTCAAGCAAGGGTGGGATAGGCATATGGGCTTGATAAGAAGAGCAGTAGATGGTAAAATAAGGGAGGATAAAAAGGTAATTACAGTAGGGCTGTCACACAAGTAGTAGTAGGGTTGGGCTAACTAAGTAAGGCAGGGCAGACTGGATGGGCCAGTGGGTCTTTTTCTGCTGTCATGTTTTTTTGTTTCTATGTTTCTATCTATTTTGTGAGAGATGTTTAGTTAATTTTAGTTATACTAATACAGTAACAAGCATTTGTCAATGCTAGATGCTTGCTGCCGCTATTAATGTTGTACTGGGTCAAGGTGAAGATCCCAGGCTGTGCTGGAAGACTAAGGCTTGGATCCAGGGGTGGGAGCAGTTATGGTGGGGCAACAACTGACAAACTGAAGGGAATTTACAAGAATAAAAAAATATAGTTTTCACCATTCTCTGCTTGGAGTGGGGGCTGGGCTCTCAGTGTAGATGTTCCTCTGCAGCAGTGCTGCTGTAGTCTGGTGTATGTGGGTGACTTCAGAAAGGAATGTGGCTTCTATTTCCACCAGTCTGGTGTAAGAACATCATAAAAGCACTTACAATTAATTTTGGTGACATAAATGCACTAGCGAAGCTCTAGACTGGAAGATGCAGCTGGTTCTGTATTGGTAGTGAAACTTTCAGAAAGTATTACACCAACTGTCTTAATGAACTGCTTCTACAGTTAATCTG